>CAIGQZ010001345.1:1608854-1636453 GCA_903798205.1 Danio tinwini
GCAAAAAATCTCATCCATTGTGTCACAAAATGTAGTTTTAAGAGTATTTCAGGCGAGAATGTAGTTGTTTTAAACTCGAATCGGCAGTTTATTTACAAAGATAGCACGTCTTTGAAGATGTGCTTCAGTGAATGCGGACTCTGTCAGCGGGAGCTTCCTGATGCTCTCCCCCGCCGACAGCAGCTTTACTTCGGCTAGTTCATCTCGGATATGCCGCTGGATTCAATCTCCCCATTGTGGTTAAAACATGATATTTAATACATCTTGTGTATATCTAACGGCCAGTTTTTGGTCTTTTGAATTTATTATTTGTTCTCAGTTGTATTTGGCAGTGTTATTTTGCTACGTTTTATAATTGTTTTATTTATTTATTTATTTATTTATTAATTTATAAATAAATGGCCCAAACATGGACCCTTTGACAGTTGGGAACATATTTTTTACGCTTAAATGGTACATACAAGTATCTTTAGGTGCTACTTTGAACCATTGAGGGTACAACTTCACCATTTGTACCCCAGGTGTTCACAAATGAACCCCAACCATACTCTTTTTTGTGACAGTGTGGTGTATGTCTATATCGCAATCTTTTGCACTTGTAGTGTTAAAGCAAAATCACAACATATTGCACTGTGCAACCACACTGTCTACGTGCCGTCGTTAACACTGTATATTGTTAATTCAACATTTTTGGAGTTATTGACATTTAACACTGCATTTTTTACACTGTTGATTTTACTGTGTAGGTTTGTATTCAGTCAGCATATCTGTAATATATTGAGGTCGTAGGCCATTTAGTGATTTATAGACAAGTAGTAATACTTTTAAATCTATTCTGAATGTAACTGGGAGCCAGTGTAAAGACCTGAGGACAGGTGTGATGTGCTCGGATTTTCTGGTTCTGGTCAGAATCCTGGCCACAGCATTCTGGATGAGCTGCAACTGTCTGACTGTCCTTTTGGAAAGGCCAGTGAGGAGTCCATTACAGTAATCCACCCTGCTGCTAATAAAAGCATGAACAAGTTTTTCTAATTTCATCTGATTCTTGCAATGTTTATGAGATGGTAGTATGCTTGATTTACTAACTGCTTTGACATGACTATTGAAACTTATATCTGACTCCAGAGTCACACCAAGATTCTTGACCTTATTTTTTTGTTGTTTGACCCTTAGAGTCAAGGTACGCATTCACCTTGAGAACCTCGCCTCTGTTTCCAAACGCAATGACTTCATTTTTCTCTTTGTTTAACTGAAGAAAGTTTTTGCACATCCAACTGTTCCAACAAATTCATCAATGCATTGGCAGAAGGTGTCAATGGGGCTGTAGTCATTAGGCAGTAAGGTTAAGTAGATCTGAGTGTCATCAGCATAGCTGTGGTAGGAAATTTGGCTCTTTCTCATTATTTGGCCCAGAGCGAGCATAAAAAGGTTGAACAGGAGAGGTGCCAGAATTGAGCCTTGTGGGACTCCACATGTCATGGATGTCCACCTTGACCTATGGTCACCTATACTGACATAGTAACCTCTCCCTTCAAGGTAAGATCTGAACCATTTGAGGACCGTTCCAGACAGCCCAACCCAGTCTATCCAGAAGTATGCTGTGATCAACAGTGTCAAATGCAGCACTAAGATCGAGCAATACCAGCAATATTTAGGCGTATATCATTGGTTATCTTTATAAGAGCGCTCTCTGTACTGTGATGTGCTCTGAAACCAGATTGAAAATTGTCTAAACATTCCTTGAAGCTTAAGAACGTGTTAACCTGGTTAAAAACAACTTTTTTAATGATTATGCCAATGAAAGAGAGATTTGAGATTGGCTTGTAATTGCTCAATAGTGTGTCATCCAGGTTGTTCTTTTTCAAGAGGGGTTTAACAACTGGAGTTTTAAGTGAAATTGGGAAATTCCCCGAGAGGAGGCTTTACCACTTTTAGGAGATCCATTTCTAAACAGTTAAACACCGTTTTGAAGAATGATGTGGGGAGCGTGTCAAGACTGCAAATGATGATTTCATAATTTGCATGATCTCTTCTAAGATTTAACCATTAATTGCCATAAAATCAGACATAATGTGTCTGACGTCGACCTTTCTGATATTGATCTTGTCAGTAAAAAAATTTGCAAACTCATTACATTTGCTTTCAGAGAGTAGTTCACTGGGAATCCTACTGGGGGTGGGGTGGGTTGTAAGTCTCTCCACCATCTGATTATATAGTTGTTGTTTATTTTGCTTTATTTGTCTATACATGCTGTTATTTGTTGATTTTAATGCTTGCTTGTTGTTTGTGAAGCGCTTTGAGTTGCATGCATGTAGGAAAAGTGCTATACAAATAAAATGTATTATTATTACCAGTGCAAAGAGGTTGTGGGCGTTATTTAGGTTGATGTTTATAAGGCTTGAAAAGAAAGCCTGCCTAGCAGTGTTTAGTTCCACATTAAACGACATAAGACTGTCTTTGGAGATATTATAATGAACTACTAGTTTCGTCTTCCTCCACATACGCTCAGCTTTTCTGCATTGTCTTTTCATTGTTGCAAGCTTGGTGCTAGGGATATGGCCTTCATAAACTCTGACCTTCAATGGCTGTAGTGATCAATATATCAAAGTAAATACAGAAATGATCAGATGAACATCCTTAACAACAGTCGATGAAATATGTAAACAGTTATAAGTAGATCAAGAGTGTGTCCACGATTGTGTGTGGGTCCTTGAACATGCTGAGTCAGATCAAAAGTCATAAGTTATTTTGCAGAATTGATTTCTAGATTATCAATGTTTTTTTTTGGGTTTTTTTTTTTTTTGCTTCTTGTTTACGCTATGAACAGCAGCTACGCTAATTATTCTCTTTATTCTCTATTTCCACCTGGGGGTACTCATCCCGAGACCCTTAGACTATGCAGCGTCACTGATGCGATTAAAGACAAGCAACGAGTTGATCCAAGGTTTTCATCATCCTGGACCAGACCGTATCCTGAGCAGCTGCTGTGACGCCATGGTGGAGTGGAGAGCACGAGACTGATTCCTGTGACGCCCCAGGGACAGACAAGTCTTCGCTGAGGTCCAGCTTCCTGTGCCTAGACTGCAGCTCTGCACAAGACGTTTGGCCATAGGAGAAATGGTCGTGCCCAACTGAGCCTGGTTTCTCTTAAGGTTTTTTAAATCTTCACTTTCGCCAGTTGGTGAAGTTTTTTCCTCGCCGCTGTCGCCACTGGCTTGCATGGTTCGGGATCTGTAGAGCTGCGCATCAATGGAATTGCTCTTCAGTGTTTGGACTCTCAGTAGTGAATATTAACCCACACTGACCTGAGCTAAACTAAACTGAACTGAACTTAAACTCTGAAAACTGAACTGACACTGTTTCAATTCCCTATAATCTCCTATGTGAAGCTGCTTTGACACAATCTACACTGTATTAAAACCCCAAGCAATACTAAAATAGTCAAAATCAGAGGTTACTATTGAAAGCAGCTCTGTAAAATCATCAATAAAAGCTGGAGAATAGTTTGGAGATCTGAAGATAATGATCAGTAAAATGCGTAGAGCACCCTTTAGTGCTATACTCAGATATTCAAAAGACAAATATGTCACCAAATGACACTTGTTTACACTTATAGACATCTTTAAGCCGGGCAGCGATACTCTCACCTCTCCTATTAGCCCTGCAAACACACAAAAAATAAAAGTTTAAAGGAGCTCTTTTATTCAGGACTGCTGCACTACAACTGTCATCTAGCCAAGTTTCATTTAAAAGCATAAAATCCAGGCAATTTGTGTTGATAAAATCATTGACTATAAGTGACTTATTGTTAAGTGATCGGATGTTTAAAAGTGCTAACTTAACAGTTTTAGCTGTTTTCCCTACAGTAGTGTCAGATCTACATTTAATGGACACGAGATTTGAATGATTTCGGCTTGAAGAGTGTAATATTGTTCGTTGTTGTGTGGGAAGAAGAAGACAGGGTCGGCGATATAAGGTAAGCAATTGTCTTTTTTATTTTTAAGTGGACACACACACACACACACAAGCTCTTTGGTGCCTGCGTGGGTGCTCTCTCCTCCCCTGGCTGCTCCTTCTCCTCTCCTTTAAGAAGGGTGTCTCTCCGGCCCAATCACTAGAATAAACAGGTGTTATTTATTATTTCTGATTGGCCTGCTGACTAGCCGCTGGGCTCTGAGCATGCTCTCCCCTCTCATTGGGTGTTCGACCATGCTTACCTCTCCACAAAGAGGCCTTTAGTTTTCTGTCACGTAATGTGGTCATTCAGACATTTACTAGGTGTGTGTGCCATTTGGCTTGAGATCAGTGGCACAAACAGCTAATGGATGATGAAGGGAGAAATAGATATTGCACCAAGTTTGTTTAGATGAAGGCCGTCTGATGTAAACAGTTGTCTTTGGTACCAGAAAAGATTGAAGTTGTCAATGAAATTTAGTTCCTTTCCTGTTACATGTTTTCTGCAGCCATACATTTAGGCCAAGAAGCTGTAAAAACATATTTGTCCCTCTTGCAAAGAGTGGTCCACTGATGAACGACTGAATTTTCAATGTTTTGACTGTTTCCAAGAGTTCAAAGAAATCTGTCTTGAGCAGTTCTGACTGCCCCTTCCGAATATCATTCTGGATGAAAATCTGTTTTGCAGTCTTGTGTTTCTTCAGAATTTCCTCAACTTGTTTGTTTACATCAGAAACTGTTGCATGAGGGAAGCAGCATGTCACTATAGCTTATTGAACCTCCTACAACTATTGTTCTTATCTCAGGTACGATTGGAGCAGAATGCCGCTGTCTAGACGGCCTTGAGCCTCCGTTCCATGCAGAATTAGCTGCTGAGTTATGCAATCTCTGTCTGACTACATTTGGGGATTCTTCACTCATATTACTCAAAACGTCATATCTTTGAGTTCGAGCTGTATTTGGGGTAGAAGATGCTAATGCGGCAGCTGATGATCTGACCCTGTGAGTAGTAGTGTTTCAACAGACCTGCCCATTCAGACCATAGGCGTGATATCCCATCCGCGTTCCCGTGAGAGGCCCCGGCTCTGTGTTGGACGTCGAAGTGGTAATCCTGGAGCGATAGAAACCATCTGGTGACTCCTGCATTAATATTCTTTGCTGTAGCCAGCCATTGTAGAGGAGCGTGATCTGTTACCAGAGTGAACCGTCTGCCTAGCAGGTAATACTTCAGCTCCAGGATTGCCCACTTGATCGCCAGGGCTTCCTTTTCGACCGTTGCGTAGTTGGTTTCCATGGAGGTCAGCTTCCGACTCACGTATACGATGGGGTGTTCTTCATCATTGTGGACCTGGGAGAGGACCGCCCCCAGTCCGGAGTCGGAAGCGTCTGTCTGGAGGATGAAGAAGCAGCTGAAGTCAGGTGCGTGTAATACCGGAGAGGAGGTTAATGCTGTCTTCAGTGTCTGGAAAGCTTTTTCCATTACCGAAGTCCAGTGTATCCTCTCCGGCTGCCCCTTTTTGGTCAGGTCTGTCAGAGGGCTGGCTATGGAAAAGAAGGTAGGTATGAAACATCTATAGTAGCCCGTTAACCCCAGAAAAGCACATACCTGTGTCTTTGTAGTGGGTTGTGGGGAGTCTTGGAGAGCTCTCTTTGTCTTGCAATGGCTGGATGATACCTCTTCCTATGTGTAACCCCAGGTACTTTGCTTCGGCTATCCCTAGATGGAATTTTCTGGGGTTAGCTGTGAGCCCAGCCCGTCGAAGATCCAAGAGCACCCTCCGCAGACGAGATAGGTGTTCCTCCCATGACTTCGAGTGAGCGACCAGATCGTCCAGGTAGGTCCCGTGGAGCCCAAAGTTCGATTATACCTAACTTCAGCATCTTCTCGATCTCGTCGTTGATAGCCAGCAAGTTTCTGGTACTCGATAAGGCCTTTGCAGGATGATGGTATTGGGTGGAGTGATAATTTCATGGTGGATGATTGCTGTTCGGCAAAGGCCCTATCAGGTCCATACCGATGCAGGTAAAGGGCATATCAATGATGGGTAGTGGTATTAAAGGGCTGGGCTGGGGCGTTGGGGAGACGTTCACTGGCATGTGGTACATGCTTGACAGTATCTCCTTACTTCCCCTACACCTTCTCCTTACTTCTACAGCCGAATCGATCTCGGATCCTCTTCACCATGTTTCCGGCTCCTAGATGTCCTGCCATCGGGTGAGTATGTGCGAGCTCTAAAATTATCTACCTTTTGTTCTTCGGGACCACCAATAGAGACTTTTCAGGAGGGTGCTTTGGGAGGGATGTTGCGATGTACCACACAACCAGCTACCCAGGCCGGGGTAGAGTGCGTGGGTGGTTCTGTGGGCATCTGCTTACTGGCCACAATGTGCCCTCCACCAGTCGACATGGTGAGTTCACCCTCCAGGTTGGCAGAGCCGCTCTCTCTCCAGCATCCCGGGCTACATGAGCTTCAGCCAGTTCAACTGCTTCCACCAGGGTGGCCAACGATCCAGGATATCTCATGCTGGTGAGACAGCGGAGCCGTCAGGGCAAGGCTCGCAGCAATTTCTCAATCACCACTTTTTCAGCAACCTGGACAGCGGAGGGGTCCCCTCCTAATAGCCACAATCTGGCGAGATGGGATAATTGTGCAGCTTGGGTACGTACCGGTGTTTTTTCATCATAGGTCCATACTGCAAACTGTTGCGCTGCGCTGATCGCCGACAGCCCCATTCTGGCTAGTATTTATTTCTTGAGCGCTGTATAATCTTCATTTTTAGGTGCTTCTAGGGATTAGTAAGCTCATTGAGCTTCTCCAGTGAGGAATGCAGCTAATAGTCCCGCCCAGTCCTCTTTTGGCCAGCTTTCTCTCTCAGCAATGGCTTCAAACGTATGCAAGTATGCGTCTAAATCGTCCAGGTTGCTGAGTTTGGTCAAGTGGTGATGATCGCTCCTTTCTGGAAGAGGTATACATTCAGCCAGCTGGCGGTGCTGTTGCTCCATCCATTCTTGTCGGGCTGCAAGTTGCTCAGAGATTTTCTGTTGTCTAGTGGAGATCTCAGCTAGGTGGCGTATTACCTCCTCCATGGACATGTCGCCTTTGTGCGATAACACACGAGTGAGAGAGAGAAAGAGAGAGAGAGCGGATGCCTCGTCTGTAACACAACAGAGAAAAAAAATGCACTGGTTAGCACAGCTGTATTTTCCTTCCTAAATTAAGTGTTTTTCCTCTATTTTATTGCCCGCATTCTCCACCAGTTGTCACGGGATAGAGAGAAGACACTCACACGAGTGTTGGTGTTACAAATGTTTCCCCGGAGGGTGATTTATTTACAAGTGTTGTGATAGTGCAAAGAAGGTGCAAAAGGTTCAGTGGATACATGCGCTGGTGCTCCAGAGATATAGTGAGGCCAAGCCAGAGTGTGGGTGTGTAGTGATTCAGCTGCTTGAGTCCGCTAAGGGAGAGGGAGGGGGGGGAGAGAGAGAGAGAGAGAGAGAGAGACAGATGTTAGCGCTGGGAGTCATTCAGGTGAAATGAAGCTCATCCTCTGTTGTGGGGTTGTGGCTTATATCTGTGTCTCGTGATTGTGCTCAGGTGTGCTCCTTTAGTGGTGACGAGGTGGCAGCTGTGTTGAATCCGGGACCAGAGCGATATATATATATATGGTACCATATATGATAAATAGATAACGGAAATTGTATAGTTGCAACTATTAACCAATTTAGCAGTCATTACAAACAATGTCACTTTCAGGTATTTATTGTTTAAATGTGTGTATACAAATGTTTGATAATTGAATACATTGTTTTTAGTGTGATGACTTACACAATTAAAAATGATTAAGATGTTGTGAAGAGTTTGGCAGTTTAAATGAGAATCTACTCGTTAGTTTTTTTCAACAAACCATATGCAATTAGTTTATGTCCAAACTACAGACAATTGTGCTTACTGTTTAAAAACCTTCGCCAAAGCAGTTGCAAATTGATTAAACTAATAAGAAATGTCACGCTGAAGTGAACAATTAAGCTAATTGTTGAGATGTAAACATATTGTTTTAAAAATTAAAAATTTCAATCGAGAATTAAACCAAAGCAATTGAGGAAAAAAGAAGAAATTGAAATTGTTCAAAAAATTGTTTAGAGATTGTTTAGAGAAAAATTTGTTTAGAGATCTAAACTTACCGTTTTGAAAAATACAAATTTTAATCAAGCTAAAGCAATTGAGCAAACGTGATAATAAATGAAACCTTGATTTTCATGTTCCACTGTCTTGGTGAAAAAAAAACAACTAATAAGTTTAAGCAGTGTGGCTCACACTATGACAAATACACTTTATGTTTTGGTGGCCTTGGCCAAATTACTGACATGATAAGTAGGTTTTAAAGCATGAATTAAATGTTTTGGGTGAGTCATTTAGAAGACATGCAATAAAGTTTTGAAGAAGTTTTGAGATTTGCACTCACATTTTAGAGAATGTTAAGAAAAATGTTCAAAAAATGTGACAAAGTTATTAAGAAAAACAATAACAGCACACAAACATTAATTTTCAAGGTCCATTTAGGTGTTTTTGCAATAAATGATTCTTGAAAACTCCAAAAGCACATCTAACAAAATGAAATTAGGAGTAAAATATGGTCTGTTTATGACACTTGTATTTTCAACAGATCTCTGAACCAAAGGAAAGCAAAGTTCCACCACAAAGCACACAAATATTGTAATTATAATTATAAGTATTATCATTTGTTATTCTCTCCAACACAGTTTATGAGCTGCTCCAATCCATTTATTCATTCATTTTCTTTTCGGCGTAGTCCCTTTATTAATTCAGGGTCGCCACATCAAAATGAACTGCTAACTTATCCAGCACGTTTTACGCAGCGGATGCCCTTCCAGCTGCAACCCATCTCTGGGAAACATCCATACACACTCATTTCCACACATACACTACTGACTCAATTCATCTGTACCACATGTCTTTGGACTGTGGGGGAAACCGAAGCACCCAGAGGAAACCCACGCAAACGCGGGGAGAACATGCAGACTCCACACAGAAACGCCAACTGACCCAGCCGAGGCTCGAACCTGCAACCATCGTGCTGTGAGGCGACAGCACTACTTACTTCACCACCTTGTCGCCTGCTCCAATCCATATCCATTTAAATTCATATAACATATAACAGAATTTGAGAGTTAATTAGTTATTGCTGCTCAGTCGACCTCATTTGTGTCCTCATTTGTTGTACGAGCAGGATGCAATAAATGCTACTCTAAAGAACGTGAATGAGTAATTGTGTAAAGCAATGTGACTGCGATTCAAAAGGGATGCGTGACTTAATTATATAATAAAAATTGCAACCTATATGAGGTGTGTGTGAGTAAATACACAATATCAGTGTTAATTGAGGCTGCTAACTGAGCAGTGGTGGCAAGGAGGGACTCGTTAGTGTAGAGTCAATCCTGCTTTGTTTACGAAAGGCCACATGCTGCCAGACTCCTTGCTTTGTTTGTCTGGATTGTCATTAGTTTAAAGGGAAAAGAGTGTGTTTGCGTAGGAGTGTTTGTAATTAGCTGAAATGGAAGAGAGAAACATTTGCTTGCTTCTGCTTAACCCGTCTGACTAGTGTGACAGACAATGCTCAACTTCTGAAAATGAGCTGAATGCATCGTTGAATTATTAATACAACCGAGACATCGTTCACAATGCCTCTGGGAATAATACATTTTGACAGTTTTTGCCTGACCCCATGTTTTGGAGATCTAGAAATGCTTTTAATTTTCTTTTTTTTTTACTTCACCTACAGTAATACGTGTACAAAACAGTTTGTTCCAGTGAGCTAATTTGATTTGTCAAACAGCGTTTCTTGAATGTTGATATTTGCAGGCACTGGGACGATTATAGTGTTCTTTCTCTATGTATCAAACCACTTGTCTGTGTTTGCACATTCCAGATGAAGGTTTCTTTCTACTGGTGGGGATTTTTTTAGTTGTTTTAGATTATTTATTTATTTATTTATTTATTTATTTATTTAAACCAGGGTATATAGTTACACCAGTAGATGGCGACATGTTACTGAGTGAGTTGTTAAATCATTGCATCAACTGATTTATAAAAAAAAAATTTAATAATTAAATCTGTAACAAAACAAAGCACCATCCACACTTGCTTACTGTTACTTGTTACCCAACTGTTTACATTACAGACATAATCAAATTTGTTTAAACTTTTTATATGTCTTTGACATAATCATTGGCATTGTTGGGGAAAGTTATTTTAGAAAGACATGCATTACATTGTTGGGTTACTCACCCAAAAAGTAACTAGCTGCATTATTTAGCTATTTTTTACTTACGTTACTTTTGAGTTACTTTTGTGTTACTTTTTCTGAGCTGACTGAGGCTTGATTTCTTTTAGAACTTGCAGGGTTTTTTCTCCTTTTAAAATAGAGGAGCTCTGCAATTAACAACACACTGTATAGCTTTTATTTTCCTTTTAAAATATATAAGATAATGTTATCTTCGGGAACTTCCTGACACTAGAGCTATTTATGCCATATATACAGATTAATGACAGTTTAACGCAAAGTTTGCTTTTGTCTGTTCCCGCATTCTCTCACTGTGTGCGGGATTTAACGTGTTAATTTTAATTCAGCATTTTTTTTCAAAAGAAAACTAACTAAACTAAAAAGTAACTTACATTACACTTTTTAAAATGTAACTCAAATATTATTCCTTAATTTTTTAAAGTAGTGCGTTACTTTACTCCTAAGAAAAGTAATATTATTACATAACTTGCATTACTTGTAATGCATTACGCCCAACACTGATCTTTGGTATGTTATTGCAATAATTTTAAATAAAATCTTTATTTAGTACTGACATGAAGTGTCATCTGAGAAAACCTCCAATATTGTCAGTCTAAAATGTGGGTTGCTTACTAGGAAACACACTGGGAAATCATTCAGACCCCTACAACTCAAATTGCTATAGTAACTTGTTACATCTTAAATTTTCAATTGTTTTAAATGCATATTACATATTTGATTTTTATCAATTGTAGCAAAGGTCTGTTAACGATGGTAAAAAAAATAAATAAAAAAAAACATTTAGTTTTTTTTTTACTTAGCTTTATTGACGAATCAATTCCAGCACAGAGCATTTGGTGAAAATTCCATATCTACAAAAAATATATACAGAATCAATCAGAGTGAAAATCACAACATAAACAATGTTCAATTCATCACATATGGCAAATAACAGAAGATAAATATTTTATATAATGATCACAAAATCCTTTTATAATTAGATTAAGTTATAGATAATACTTTATCATTTATACAATGGTATATACGCTCACCGGCCACTTTATTAGGTAAACCTGTCCAACTGCTCGTTAACACAAGGTTCTAATCAGCCAGTCACATGGCAGCAACTCAATACATTTATGCATGTAGACATGATCAAGACGATCTGCTGCAGTTCAAACTGAGCATCAGAATGCAGAAGAAAGGTGATTTAAGTGACTTTAAATGTGGCATGGTTGTTGGTGCAGATGGGCTGGTCTGAGTATTTTAGAAACTGCTGATCTACTGGGATTTTCATCCACAACCATCTCTAGGGTTTGGCATCAATAACATGAAAGTTTGGGTCCATCCTGCCTCATATCAGTGGTTCAGGCTGGTGGTGGCGGTATACTAGCGTGGAGGATATTTTCTTGGCGCTTTGGGCCCATTAGTACCAATTGAGCATTGTGTCAACACCACAGCCTACCTGAGTATTGTTGCTGACCATGTCCATCCCTTTATGACCACAGTGTACCCATTTTCTGATAGCTACTTCCAGCAGGATAATGCGCCATGTCATAAAGCGCAAATCATTTCAAACTGGTTTCTTGAACATGATAATGAGTTCACTGTACTCAAATGGCCTCCACAGTCACAAGAACTTAATCAAATAGATCACCTTTGGGATGTAGTGGAATGGGAGATTATCATCATGGATGTGCTGCTGACGAATCTGCAGAAACTGAGTGATGCTATCAAAATCTCTAAGGAATATTTACAGTACCTCGTTGAATCTATGCCATGAAGGATTAAGGCAGTTCTGAAGGCAAAAGGGGGTTCAACCCGGTACTAGTAAAGTGTACCTAATAAAGTGGCCGGTGAGTGTACATACACTGTATATCCAACTTTGCACTGCTTAAAGAAGTAAGAAATAAAATAATGAATAAATAAGAAATTCTTAACCTTGAAACTCAGGTATCAACAAATATCTCCAAGTTTCTCTGTAAATATGTTTTTAGAGGCTGTTTGTGTAGAATCTTTAACTAAGAAACTCAATTCTGATTGTGCACAAAGGCAGCAACAGCCCTGAAAAATATATACACCAACTGAGGTCTAACATTACTCTAAACTTTATACAGAAGTAAAGTAAAAGCTTTGGAGAATTATTTCAGTTTTCAATAATACTCACTATAGCATTTGAAAATGTACTGCATGACGATGAATGTCTGATCAGCCCACATACATTTTTCACTTGAACTTGACATATTTACTGGTCACAATGAAATATTTTATATATTTTATATTTTTGATCTTATGCTATGATTACCACAGTGCAACTTTATGTTTAGTTATAATTATTTAGACGTTATTCATTGAGCCAATTTCCTCAATCTTTCAAAGTTTTATTTTTTAAAACTCTAACTTTAATGTTTTTCTAAATATTTGTTATTTTGGGAAAACCGTTTGTTTGTTTACTTGTCTGATACCCAATACAACATCATTCTGTAAGAAAGGTGCTGTAGAACTTTAAACGAAGGTAAAAAATCAATAAGCACATAATTTGTGAGGAAACAGTGGTAATAGACTTGTAATGATTTGTCTCTCTCAATCTTTTTCAGTCTCGCTGTACTTCCACTTCTTTTGTCTGTTACATGTAATTGAATTTAAATGGATTTGATCCCATGCTGGCTTTCTCTGAACTGTGGACTTTAATGGGCAGTTCGAGGAAATACAGTCTGACTCCCTCTGTCTTGCTCAATCAGTGTCAAACAGATCCATTCTCCTCATTTTTCTACGTCATTCTTCATACACACTTGGCTTTGATCAATAGGCTTTACGGTATGTGTGTGTTATATGTCTGTGAGGTTTCCCTCAGGATGTAACACTTCCTTGAACATTGTTAGCGGCTTTTGTTGGATATAGACATGCATAGTCAAAAATCTCTAGACTGCTGGGAAAGTCATTTATGACAATTAAGTTAAAAGACAGGTATCAAAACGGCTGAATGCTTGCCTTGACATTCATGTATTGTGCTCATTTAGGGCAAGACCCCCACAGTATTCATGGCAAAGGTTTTTAAAGAGAAAATAGTCTTTTTTTAATGAAAGCTCAGAATAAAACAAGGCTTGCGACTCTTTTGTAGAAGTCCATCTATTAGCCCAATGATTATTCTAACAGCATGGTCGAAGGTTAAATGCGTGTCAGCCTTTTCTAGTGCTACTTAAAAGAATTCTGTTATTTATTATAATTTATTTGTTTATTTCCAGCTCCGAATTTAATCTGACTCCAATTTTAAGTGATCATTAAATTTAGACTGTGTTTCTAATTAGTAACTGATCACATTCATCAAAAATTTATAAATTTGAATATTTGATTATTTCAAATATACTATTCTTTCAGTTATTCGTTTATTGGGGACCAATTGTCGTTCTGAGTCTATGTGTGGCCAATTTCGCATGCCTTCCCCATTCGCCAGCTTGATTCTTAGTCAGAGATTTGCAGGTGACTGGTACCTTTTAAGCTTGTCGCCTGCTTTCTCTGTGACAGACAAGGTAGTCTATCTACTCAGTCTTTTACCATACAACTTGCCAGATCAAAAGTGATCAGAAAGCTAAAGGCCTACAAATAAGTGCTACTGTACCTGCTTCTTTATTTGTGATTCTCTAGTTTGATCCACACTGGCCGTAAAACACCAAAGGTCAAAAAAAGTGTCCACACAATTTACTGGTAATAATGATTTCAGTCGGATTCAAAATAAATCAAAAATAGCATTTTATGTCAGGTTAAATTGTATTATGCCAATTACATAAAACAATCAGAAAGCCAATTCAGAGATGATACTGTGCATATACAACATCCATTACTCAAAGATAATTTAAAGAGTTAGAGATGCATACCTGACCAGAGAAGTACGTTGCAGCATATACGTCTCAGAAATGCTGCAACGGGGTGTCTTGGCTACAAGATTCCAATGATATGTTTGCACCTTTCCCTTTAATACTCAACTCAGAACAAAGCATAAATTAAATTAATTTAACCATAAATTAAAGATAATAAAAGCTTCACAAAGACTGCTGTCTGGTCTTACAGTATGTTAACCTAAAAACTAATAACCACCTGGAGTAAAAAGTTCATAATTGACAGACAATTTCACACTTCAGTAGGACAGACTTCCTTAAACAATAATTATCATAATAGAAGTGAATACTGCAAAATTGAGACCATTTACCAATCACACAGAGGCATTTAAAATGAAAGCAAACATGACCAGATTCACAAGATACACCATATGAAGAGGATGAAGATTCAGTGTGGAATGTCAGTGACCTGAGCTCTGAGTGAAGAAGTGAAGGGGCGGCAGAGAGGGGGGCACATTATGGGTAATTGAGGCAGTTGAAGAACTTGCTCTTTTGCAGGTCTGCTATTTGTCTCATGAAATTCCATAACAGTTCTCAGGGTCCGATATTATAGAGAGATTTAGCCACCCTTACACTGTCACAATGCTCAATCTACTTCCCAAAATCCCAAGTTTATTTTTTGCAATTGTCAGTTTAATCTCACATTTAACTGCTGGCAATATAGCCTGAACCATTAGATATGAATTTAGAATTGTGTGACATGATCTTAATTGTAAATGTAAACTCATATTGTGAAATGTGCACTGGGAACTCATCTTACAATTTTCTGAAAGACCACAGTGACAAATGAGTCCAGCATTCTCCAGCCTCCGGTGCCTAGACTGCAGCTCCACACAGGAAGCTTGGCCAGAGGAGAAATGGTCATGCCCAACAGAGCCTGGTCCCTGCAGGCACAGGATGTCAACATGACGTCATATTGATGCTATACCCCAATGTTGTGGGGACGTTGAAGTTTGTTTGGAAATGAAAATCAGGTTGACATCAGGATCCAATGTCAGGCCGACATCAGTGCCCAATGTCCAACCTAAAATCAAACAAATATCAAGGTCTAATCATGTTACACCTTGACGTTGTGTAGACGTTACCATCATGACGTTGGATTTTGGTCACTTTCCAACACAACCTAAAGTCAACCAAATATCAACGTAATTTGTAGCTATTATTGAACGTCAAAAGAATGTTGCCCTTAGACGCTGGCTAGACATAGAATTTTGGTCACCTGACGTCATGATCTAAATCTAACCTCATATTAAAGTCTTATGATGTTGTGTGTCTGCGGGGGTTTCTCTCAAGGTTTTTTCTCCTTTACTTATGTCAATTGGTGACATTTTTTCCTTGCCACTGTCACCACTGGCTTGCTTGGTTTGGGACTTGTGGAGCTGCACATCGTTAGATTTGCTCTTCACTGTTTGAACTTTCAGCAGTGACATTTAAACCACACTGAACTGAACTACACTGAACTTCGACTCTGAAAATTTAATTGATATAGTTTTAAATTGACTTGAACTTCTATGTTAAGCTGCTTTGACACAATCTATATTGTAAAAGCGCTATAGAAATAAACATGAATTGAATTGAACAATTGTTTTTATATGTTTTGCACATCTTTGCAGTTATGTCTCACAAGTGTAATTGTGAGATGTAAACAGATAGGTACTCAGAATTGCATTATGTAAACTCATTATTTCTAGATGTATAATCAACTGTGAACTCTGTCTCACAAGTGTGAAATACTGAGGGATGTAAACATTGATAAAAAAATGATTTACCTATTTACAAATTCAAATGTTTTAATACATAAAGCTTTTTAAATGACCATGTTTTGAGTTGTTGACGAACCTACATTATTAAAATCAGTTGATTGATTTGCTTTTACTGCCTCCATGCCTTCATCTCGGGGGGGCTTTTTTCAGTTTATTCATGACAACTTGCTTTTGTAAACCATTGTTATAAGTAATAGTATTATTTATTATTTGCATATTTATACTTGTTTTAATAAAAACAATCTTAAATTTGTCCACATCATGGGTTTTGGACCATATAGGGCATAGGACGTGTGTTTGGATATAACTCTGTTTTTTGACCACATTTTGTTATTATTGTTTATTTATTCATTGCTGGAAATTAGAACTGAATTTAGAAATAGTTTTGAAACAAATCGTTACACTTAAAAAAATTAATATGTAGACTAATGAATGTCTTCAGTGGAGTGAGTACAACACCTTTCATTATCCAAGAAAGTAAGGGAGTAAAGAGTAAAAGTGAGGAGAAAAGAAAAAGAAAAGTAAAAAGTCTGAAGGAGTCTCGTTCTTTATCCTCACTCAGATCGTCTGTTCAACTGTTTTCTTGCTAGTGAAGCATTCAGTTTTTCCACTTACAAAGTCTGCCATGTAAATAGCAAATGTGCCATGGTATGATGCAACTGATTCTTAAAGGGAATGGAAAATGAGTCTCTGATTGGTTTATTGCACGTTATGCTCAAAACACACCCATAACTCATTAAGAGAATGAGCACAACCCTGTTAGACCATGCGCAGCGGCGCAAAGCGCATTTTTCCATCCTTAAAAGAGCAAAAGTGGATTCGGACACGCCCTTAATGTTTTTGCTCCATGTACTTTAGACTTTGCACCTAGATTGTTAAAATAGAGCCCCTGATGTCAAAATTATGAGACAAACTAAGAATTGTAAGATGTAAACAGATGAAAATTCAGAGTCAGGAGGTGTAAACTCAGAATTGCAAGATGCAAATCCCAATACTTATTGGAGATTTAAACAACCCAGGCTCATTCTGATTAGGAATGCCTGGAAATACATCTCTGGAGATACATAGATAGAACATTTCAGGATCTGTCGTTTTCTCTGTCTGGTGTCAATAAAAGCTTTTATTTCCATAACAAGATTTCAGGTCTGAAACTGAAACAGGGTATTCCTTTAGTTTGATGAACCACTTATACATATCAAAATCTCAAGCAAAATTTGATCTCTCAGATTATGACCCCTTTAAACTCAGATGTGACCTTGAAATTGTATAATATAATCTCAGAATTGCAATATGTAAATTCATAAGTCACAATAAAGTTTTTCGTTGTTGTATATATTTATTTATCTTAGTCAGAAATGGGATTTAATGCACCACAACTCAGAAGTTTAGCAAACATCATTTAAAAATACACATGCTAATTGAAATCAACAAATTAAATTGACCAGAGCATTTAAAAAATAGTTTTCTCCTTTTGTGTCTTGCCAGTACTCTTGAGGAACAAACAGCATTACGAAAGATAAGCAGCATTTTCATCTGCATGTGAAAGAAAAATAAGCATATATTATGATTTCCGCATCTGAGCCTGCATGCAATTATTCTCCTATCAGTAGCATAATCTGTCAGCGCTCGCTGAATAAATGAGATAAAAGAGATCGAAAGGCTTTGTTAATTAGGCAGTCATCCATGAAGTGAACCCTGAAACTGTATCAGTTCATAGATCTGAATAGACTAAAGAGATTGTTTAGCTGCTGTTATGAGATTTCATCAAATGTATTGTTATTAAAGTAGAAAGAATAGGTTGCTTGAAGGTTTAGATGAAGAATCTTTAAAGTCTGAAATCAAAATGAACGTTTGGGTGTTAATCTCAATACGTTAGTCTTGAAGGCCAATTTATACAGTACTTCTGCATTTGGTCGCTGTAGCTATAATGATGTAGTCTGCATGTAGATGATGCTATTGCATAACAATTTCTAATACACTGTTTGGCAATGGGGAATTAAGTTTAGCTATTGAGTTTCTTCACCAGTGTTTTAAGTTTCCACTGTAGCTGACCAATCACAGATTTTTCTTTCTGCATCATCATTAAGTATAGTTTTTGGGGTATTGCCAACGTCACATTAAGGCAAGTCATTTCATTCTGTGGCCATCTTTGAAATCTTCAGTCCATTTGAATAGGGAAACGTCAAATTCTTCAAAACAGTTTGTCAAGCTTACACTCAAAGTCAACAAGCCACTTGCTTGATTTGCAAAATACAAACATGTCTTAAAAGAATGGAATGAGTTTAGTTTTGTTAAATGATTCATTCAAGTTGTTTGAAATAATCAACTGAAGTAGATGAGAGCTTGCTGATTCAGATTTTTGAAATTTAAAGTAGTTTTAATCTGATTTCAGTGAGATTTAAGCTCTTCATATAAATGACTCTCTGGTGAGTTACTGTGCACCTCCATGACAGTAGGTGGCGGTATGCACTTATAAGTGGGTTCACATACCCAAAATTAAAACCACATAAGCAGAATTCACTGCGTATGCTTAGTTTAACAGACTGAACTTTTGGAATTCTGCAGTCGTGGTGTTTCACATATATGGACAACTTATTCTTGGCATAAGTAACTTGGAGACAAAAACAAAAATGCATTTTTGCATGTTCCTTTGCCATGTTGACGATTTATTTTTTTCACTGTTACTGGCTGCTGGGGCTTGAAAACTGGTGCATGACCTTGAACAAAACTGATGTAGAAGATGCACATTTGTAGCTGGACTGAAGTGCTCCTAGACAGTGGTTATGATACTGTTTCTTTAAATACACTCAAAAAAAATTTTTTTAATCGTTCAAACTACTTATTTAAAATGAGCTGAATCAACACAATTCTTGAGATTTCATTGGGACAACTTAATTTTTGCATGTTCAATTCCACATAAAATTGTTAAAAGTATTAAGTTAACTTAATCAATTTGTGTTGGGTCAACATAAAGGAAATGTGTGGAACCCTGCATTCTTTACAGTGTAGGGTGCTAGAACAATTAAGCTCAGAGTGGAACAATCATTCATGTTCAGTACACTTTTTTTTTTTTGTAATTGGTATTTTATTAAATATTGTTTTTTTGTTTTACTATTTTACAGCTTTAAAAAGGTTATTTACAAATGCTTATACATTTATTTGTGTTAATGTATAAATGTAACTTTTTGTCTCACATTATAGTCAACTTAACTTAAAACTTAACATTACTTAACTTAAAATATATATTTTGAGATATATTGTGAGGATGTGAGGAAATATAGCTATATTGGTAATTTGGTGAAATCACAGCGAGCTGGCTGCACGTTAAGAACTTCAATGCTGCCAATTAAGACAAATCTAACTGAAGCAACAAAATATATTTTAATAAATATACATGGGCAGGACTGAAACTTGTTGTTGTAGCAAGGACAAATCTTGTTGAGTTGAAGTGTTTTACTGACATTGAGTGAATAAGAATAAATTCAATCAGATAAACACAACACAAACATTTTAATTCAATTAGCTGCAAAGAAGTTACACAGACCTGTTAAAACCATGTTTAATTTAAATGTTTATATTGTGTTCATATAACACATTCAAAGCAGTTCAGGTTTACTTGATTTGTGTAGACACACAGTGAGTGCTACGATTAAATCATGTTGATTCAACAAATAATTGTTTTTGAGTGTAAGGTTAAATTTCATATTTGGAATCACCAATGAAATTTAACAACAATTTTATTTCATTTCTAAACATTCAAATCATGACATAAATAAAATGTATTTTAGTGGCCCAGAGCTAATGTACATGCCTACCCATTTGGAACTAATTCACGACCCCAGTCTCCTTTATAGCTGATCAGACAATTATGTAACTACTATAAACATCTATAAATACATGTTACTCAATATCATTCTCTGATAATCTTCTGAGATAATAGCCAAATTATTCCTGACAGCAAATCTCCTCTTTAAATGATGCCGTTCTCATTGTTTCCAAGTTCTTTATGACAGAAATTGAAGACATAAATTTATTTTAAAAAAATGTGTTAGGTTGGGAGCGTCACAGTGGCACAGTTGGTAATACGATCGCCTCACAGCCCGAAGGTTGCTGGTCCGAGCCTCGGCTGGGTTAGTTGGCATTTAGTTTGCATGTTCTCCCCATCTTGTGGGTGCTTTGGTTTACCCCACAGTCCAAAGATACTCGCTATAGGTGAATTGAATAAGCTAAATTGGTCATGGTGTGTGTGTGTTTGTGTGTGTGTGTGTGTGTGTGTGTGTGTGTGTGTGTGTGTGTGTGTGTGTGTGTGTGTGTGTGTGCGTATGTGTGTGAATAAGAGTGTATGGGTGTTTCCCAGTATTAGGTTGCAGCTGGAAGGGCATCCATTGCATAAAACATGTGCTGACTAAGTTGGCGGTTCATTCCTCTGTGGCGACCCCCTAAAGGGACTAAGCCAAAAAGAGAATGAGTGAATGAGTTCACTTGGGAAAAACTACCTCGTGTTGATTCCATATTCAATTCAATATTCATACATATTCAATGCTTATTTCTACAGTATAGCGCTTTTTACAATGTAGATTGCATCAAAACAGCTTAACATAGTTCTAGTAAAGTCCAGATTTCAGAGTTGAAGTTCAGTTTAGTTTAGTTCAGTGTGGTTTAAATTTCACTGCTGAAAGTTCAAACACTGAAGAGCAAATCCAATGAAGCACAGCTCCACAAGTCCCAATCTGAGCAAGCCACTGGCGAGAAAAAAAACTTCACTAATTAACAAAGTGAAGGAAAAAAAATTGAGAGAAATGTGCACAAACTATTATTCTTCTGGCCATTCTTCCTATGTGGAGCTGCAGTCTAGGTGCCGGAGGCTGGAGAAGGTGGACGTCCTTTGTGGAGAAGCTGCAGGTGTGAGTAGAGCACCGGCGGGAGGTCAGGCTGGCCTACAGGATCAATGCGGGGACTCAATTGTCACTGTGGTCTTTCAGGAATCAGTCTCTTGGATCACATCAATGGCACTGTATGGTCTTTACGGACCTCGGAATGAGTATCCCCAGGTGGAAATAGAGAATAAAGAAAATAATTAGTGTAGCTGCTGTTCATAGTGTATTTAAACAAGATGCAAAAAATGGAGTGTTATAAATGAAAATATCAGTTGTATAAACAAACATACATGTAGAAACAAACATGTAAAGCATATGAGAGTTTCTAACACAATGTCTGGTGTATTAGGGAGAAGTGTGTCCTACAGGTGGTTGTCAAGCCAGCTCACCTGCGTGGAGCACATTCATGCATCGTACCGTTATGCGATGCATTGAGTGTATTCTTTACTAAAAAGATAGGTCTTTAATGTAGTTTTGAACTGAAAGAGTGTTTCCGAGCCTCGGACATTATCAGGAAGGCTATTCCACAGTTTAGGAGCCATAAATGAGAAGGATCGACCTCCTTTACTGGACTTTGCTATTCTAGGTCCCACCAGAAGCCTTGAGTTTTGAGATCTTAAAGAGTGAGACTTTAAGGTTGGTTAAAAAAACAGGAGCTAGATTATTTAAAGCTTTATAAGTAAGAAGCAATATTTTTTAACCAATATGGAACTTAAAAGGCAGCCAGTGTAAGGAGGATACAATTGGGGTGATATGATCATATTTTCTAGACCTGGTAAGAACTCTGGCAGCTGCATTTTGTACTAGCTGAAGTTTATTAATAGAGGATGCTGGGAAACCAGCGAACAGAGCATTACAGTAATCCAATCTAGAAATCATAAAAGTATGAACTAGCTTTTCTGCATCTGAGATGAATAGCATACTTCGTAGCTTAGCGATATTTCTCAGATGAAAGAAGGCAGTTTTAGTGACATGGGATGTATGATTTTCAAAAGTTAAATTGCTGTCTAATATAACACCCAGATCTTTTACAGTAGAGCTAATGCTAACTTTGTATCCCTCTAATTGCAGGTTGAGATGTGAGATTTGCTGTGTACAAGATTTAGGCCCAATAGCAAATAATAATTCTGTTTTGTCTGAATTTAAGAGAAGAAAATTGGCAATCATCCAGTCTTTAACATTACATCTTTATTATTATATGATTACAAAACTAGATAATATTTGTTTTCAGGTTTAGTTGGTTCATTTATAAGTAGAGAATTCCAGATTTGTGTACATATATACCAATGAATCTGATGAAATGTAAAGAAAACACATTTGGACACAGCCCCAGCGAGTCGTCAGTCTGTAAAGATCAATGATTGGCTACTTTTCTAGAAGACGGGTCTTAATTTCTCTACAGTATATCTTGGTGATTGTTGCATTCTTTCTTATTTAAAACTATACCGGAGACATAACTAGTCACATTTAAAAGAATTCAAAACCATCCTTTTTAACTTCAGACATTATTTATAACTGATTTTTATACTTTTGTCTAAAGGCTCCCAAAACACTAAATCTGCAGCAGAAATTGATGTCTTGGTCATGTGTAGCTGAGCATTCACTCCATGCCTTTGCATAAACATTTTCAAATAAAAAAAAATAATAACCAGCAGCATGCAGCGCAGTGTTGATCTGAACTCTTCCACATTTATTGTAATCCTTTTAATGCGGAGAAACAACTGACACACTCAGCATGGCTATTATAGATTGTGGCTGTCATGAGTCTATACGCTTGAGCTCATTGATGCTAAATGGCAGAGCTGTGATATGCTATTGGCTATTTTTAAAAGGGGAGGAGCTGTTTGATATTCCCATTGCATTACGTCACACATCAAACAAAGCTTTTCATTTCAAGGGACCTCTAAGGTTGGAGACGATAATACTGCATCTCTATTCTAAAGTCACCATTTCACTAGTTATTACACATGATTGTCTCCATAGGCTGTCCACAACACCATCCCACCTTAAATTTCCACTAATAATCTGACAATGCTGACCCAAACACCCACGTATCCATTCCTGAGCACATCCTTCAGTTATAAACTACATTATTGTAATAAGGGATTTGGGGAATAGTGGTCTAAGACTCTTTAATGCCATTTTACTTGTGCTAATGCATGTGCCTACTGTTATTATGAACAATTGATAGGTACACATAATTCTTTGTACACTTTCATTAAAATGTAATAACACCACATACTTGTATTATTATTATTCAGATCATAATCTCGGAGCATTGTGAAATGGAAACCAGAGGACTTGTGTTGTGCTGTATATTCACTGAGAAAATGTTTTGTAAAGTAACTTGAAAAATAGGATTTATGTCATTGTCATCAGCTTTTGTTTCTGTTTCACACTAAAAATGTGTTTCCAGGTCTGCTCATTAGTTCCTTTATTAGTCTCCTTGGTTGTTAATTAGAACTCACATGTTCTGGTTCTCACTGATTGCTCCATTTGTGTTCAATTCCTTAGATACTTCAATTCTGTGTAGGCTATTTTTGCTGCTGTGGGTTTATTATTAAAATAGTTCTGCTTCTTACCACCTTTTTGTATTTGCATACATATATTTGGATGGTAATTTGGAATGTATTGCATATGTTAAAATCAAAACTTTTTTGTTAATTGAAATTAAATACATGTTAAATATTGCCCTGGAAATAGTTCTCATTGTATTTAGTTTTTTTTAAAGAAAAAAATAAAAAATAAAAGTAATATATTCTATATTACCATAACATATACACTCACCAACCACTTTATTAGGTAAGGGTTGGACCCCCCTTTGCCTTCAGAACTACCTTAATCCTTCGTGGCATGGATTCAACATGGTACTGGAAATATTCCTCAGAGATTTTAGTCCAAATTTACATGATAGCATCATGCAGTTGCTGCAGATTTGCACATCTATGATGCAAATCTCCCATTCCACCACATCCCAAAGGTGCCCTATTGGCAGAATGGATCCATGGATCCATGTTAATGCCAAATTCTGACCCTACCATCTGAATGCAGCAGATATCAAGACTCAACAGACCAGGCAACGTTTCTCCAATCTTCTATTGTGTAATTTTGGTGAGCCTGTGTGTAGCCTCAGTTTCCTGTTCATAGCTGACAGGAGTGGCACCTGGTGTGGTCTTCTGCTGCTGTAGCCAATCTGCCTCAAGGCTCGATATGTTTTGCGTTCAGAGATGCTCTTCTGCATACCTTGGTTGTAACGAGTGGTTATTTAAGTTACTGTTGCCTTTCTATCAGCTGGAACCAGTCTGGCCATTCTCCTCTGACCTCTGGCATCAACAAAGCCTTTGTGCACACAGAACTGCCGCTCACTGGATATTTTTTTTCTTTTTTGGACCATTCTCTGTAAACCCTAGAGATGGTTGTGAGTGAAAATCTCAGTAGATTAGCAGATTCTGAAATACTAGCCACATTCAAAGTCATTAAAAACACCTTTCTTCCCTTTTCTAATGCTCTGTTTAAACTGCAGCAGATCGTCTCGACCATGTCTACATGCCTAAATTGAGTTCCTGCATGTGATTGACTAAATAGAAATCAGCGTTAACAAGCAGTTGGACAGGTGTCCCTAATAAAGTGGCTGGCAAATGTATATATACAGTTTTTAAATCATTTTCTTACTATAGGTCTAAAATAATTACCAGCTTACAGCTCTTAGCCAGACTTTTGAAGTGTGTGCATCCCATTTCTTTCTGTGTGAGATAAACACTTTTTAAAATCTTTTTATTTTCTCACAATCACATCAATAGCGCTCTTTCACTTAACACATCACATGTATCATCACATCATGTTTCATGTTGACTTTAAGTCTTGCTGAAGAAAAAGAGCAAACAATTCCTCCTCCAAACTCCCCAGAGCACACTTGCGTCTTTATAATAGCTGTAACCAAGAATGCAGTGACACATCTCTGAAAAACGCTTTTCCTTTCTGCAATTTCAAAGCCTTTGAGTCGTTTGAATGAGGCATTGGATCTGTGCACCATTACTCTCTTGGCAACCCTTAGTTGTTTTCCTTTCTTCCTCCATTTTTCAGTGTCTTTGCACCCTGTTTTAACACTATGTTATAGCACTTAACCTGCGCCATTTCTTCTCATCCATTATTGGTCATTTTCTCTTGTCAGCATGTCGCCTGCAGCCATTACTGTTATCAGTCATCCTTCCCCCACAGCTTTGCTCTCTATCTCTCATTTCTGCTCCATCACCTTTTGTTCACCCCACACTGCCCATGTAAAAAAAAAAAAAAATTAATAATAATAATAATAATAATAATAATAATAATAATAATAATAATAACTATAATAATAATAATAATAATAATAATAATAATAATAATAATAATAATATGTAATGTGGTTTCTGAATAATAAAGACTCCTGGGTCAGCTGGATATAAATTAATTTATTGATTAGGATGTTGTAAACACTGAAAAAGTACATAGAGCTTATCTGAAACCTATTTGCTTATTCTTTACTGCATTTACTGGGCAAGATTCATATAAGAGAGGGAAAAGCTGATATGTAATAGTACATGACATCAGAGATTACATCAGCATCCGTCTGATCGTGCCAGCTTTTTACAACACCGCAAGGCGAGGATTTCATTAGCGTTTGTATGCCGCAGCATTTTCACATTATATTCTTCTCAGAGTGACATTTCTAATGCAAACAGATTTGCTACATATAAGATGTTATGAATCCAAGCAGAACATGCTGCTAATTTCCTGGCTTGTAAAAGCAAATCAGGATATTTCACATCTAACAGGTTTAATCAGCTGTGATTCAAATAATGTGCGTAGTATCGCTGCTGGAATACAGTTTGGGTTGCTTGCGCAAGCTTAAAGGGATAGTTCACCCCCAAAAATAAGAAATTTCTGTCATAATTTTTTCACTCTTTATTTGTTTCAGACCTGATTACCTTTCTTTCTTCTGTTGAACAGAAAACAAGATATTTGAAAAACCTGGAAACCTGTAATTATTGACTTCCATAGTATTTATTTTTACTATGTATATGTAAGTCAATGATTACAGGTTTTCAGCTTTCTGCAGAACATCTTCTTTGGTGGTTAACAGAATAAAGAAAGTCATAAAGTCAACACAAGCTTATTGTGAGAATGTAGCACTATATACATTTCTGGAGATTGCGTATTATGTAGCCAGGAGTACGTATGACTGCATTTCATTTTCAAAGCTAATGCTACGGGATGGTATGACGTCGTTCCTTTTTGCGCTTACCAGCTGACCGATTAGCTCTGTATAGACAAATTTCCCGCTGTTACCAGTTTGTCCAGTAGCTTGACATGTACGTCAGAGGACTTGAGAAACAGAGAGGAGTTGACCATGTCAATGGGAAAGTGCAGTAACAAAAAACAGAAGCCAAAAAATAAATAAACAAGTAAATGCCAGGTTGAGAATGTGGTAAAATCTGAAAACGTGGTAAAAATAAGGCGAAGGCTTTTCTTTTTTTGGATTGCTTTTTTTTTAAATCTGTCAGTTGGGATTATGGAAGTGGGTGTATGGGTCAATCGATGTTTTTGAAAACACTATTGGTTGGGTTTAAGAAAGGAGGAGGGTGGGTCAGTCAATCTGTCAGTCAGTCAAAATAGTTTTTAAGGCTTTTTGGGTTTTAAGTTGGGATACATATTCAGAGCCAAAGACACATAACCATAATTTTCACCCAACCAGCCATTAACAAAAATCCATCCTTCTGCTCTTTTTTTTAAATGTCTGTGATAAATTAGGTTTAACTTATTAACACTGCAAAAAACAACACTTTTCTTACTTTGAGGTTTGGTTTTGTCTAGTCCACATGTCTAAAAATTCTTAAATCATAAAGCATTTTTTTTAAATAATGTCAAAACTTTAAATGTGTTTTTCCTGAAAACAAGCAAAATAATTGTAAAAACAATCAATATAGGCTGATGCTTTTTGACTCGATCCAACTTAAAGGCATAAATGTTTTCTTCATTTTTAAATTGTAGCTGCTGTTTAAATAATTGCATGGTTACATTGTTAGCAATGTACAAACTACCTCAATTATAGACAACAGTTAAATTTCTATTTTCCATAAGGTAGCTGGTACCCTATCAACTGTAGCAATTTAAACCATGTCATATGATAACTGGTTGATACGGTATAAACTGCTGACATTGAAATATTCAAAGTGATTGACCTTTTTTAACCAATGGAAGCAAACGTCTACAGCTTTGAGACCCTAGCTCTCCCCTCTGTCCCCCCAGGTTCAACTTAGCACAGCCCTCTAAACTACTGTAATTACATCAGCAATTCAACAGCTCATTACTAGATTCCCCCCAAAGTGTAAAGCGCTTTAAGTGTGCAAAAAGTGCTATATAAATGTAAGGAATTATTCATCATCATCATCATTATTATTATTATTATTATTATTATTATTATTATTATTATTATTATTATTATTATTAATTCATTTTCTTTTTGGCTTAGTTACTTTATTAATCTGGGGTCGCCACAGCGGAATGAACCGCCAACTTATCCAGCATGTTTTGTATGCAGCAGATGCCCTTCTAGCCGCAACCCATCTCTGGGAAGCATCCACACACTCTCATTCACACTCATACACTATGGACAATTTAGCCTACCCAATTCACCTGTACCGCATGTCTTTAACTGACCCAGCCGAGGCTCGAACCAGCGACCTTCTTGCTGTGAGGTGACAGCACTACCTACTGTGCCACTGCGTCACCTATTATTATTATTATTATTATTATTATTATTATTATTA
>CAIGQZ010001345.1:1645760-1689126 GCA_903798205.1 Danio tinwini
TAATACATTTAAATTTATGCTAAATATTGCAAATAAAAATTATAATCTAAATTTCAACAAATTCACTGAGTCATTCATTTTCTTTTTGGCTTAGTCCCTTTATTAATCTGGGATCGCCACAGCGGAATGAACTGCCAATTTATCCAGCATATGTTTTACACAGCAGATGCCCTTCCAGCCGCAACCCATCACTGGGAAACATCCACAGTCATTCACACACACACACACACACACACACACACACACACACACACACACACACACACACACACACACACACACACACACACACACACACCCACACACACACACACACACACACACACACACACACACACACACACACACACACACACAGACACACACAGACACACTCATACACTACGGTCAGTTTTAGCATACCCAGTTCACCTGTACCACATGTCTTTGGACTGTGGGGAAAACACCCGGAGGAAACTGGACTGTTTCTGTTTTTGGACTGTTATTATATGCTATTTTGTTAGATTAGCTCTAGATTTGGCTTCAGTACTGACTAATCTAATGTATATGCACAAATTTTATAATATAAAGCTTCCTATAGAAAATATTAATTTAAATGAGAGATTTGTGAGGGATGTACTTATATATGCTGAGCACTGAAGATGCATTTAGAGTTAGTATACTGAGATAACCACCAACAGCATAAACATTAACACTTACATAGAATCATAAACTGAACAGAACAGAACTGAACATTTTTTTTGGTGAACTATCTCTTTAATATCTTAATAATAGGCATGTAATAAGCCAGTAAATAATAGTGTGAATTGTTCAGCTAAAATTTTACAGAGTTTTCTCATTCATTTGTTCTAATGAAAAACTTGTTTAAAACAATCAGCTGCTCCAAATTTGACTTTTTGTCCCCCAACTGTTCTTGACATGCAAGCTACTGTGATTCGAGTTAATATACTGAAATAACCACCAAACAGTATATACATTTATACTTACATAGAATCATAAACTGAACAGAAATCAAATTTAAAGTATAACACTATATTTTAATGTACAATTCATGCTATTGACAAACCATTCACTAAGACTATTAGCTTAATAATTATGTCATAATCTACTCACCCTACTTCAAAACAAGTTTTTTTGTAACGTTGAATGCAAAAGAAGATATTTTGAAAAATGTTGGAAACCTTTAAGCATTGACATCCATAGTATTAGTTTTTTTGGAAGTCAATGGGTACAGGTTTCCAACATTCTTCAGTATATCTTCTCTGCTCAAAAGAAAAAGAAAATCTAACTGCTATGGAACAGTGAGTTGATGATGACAGAATAATTTTTTGGGTGAACTCTCTTTGATATCTCTTTAATATCTTAATAATAGACATGTAATGAGCCAGTAGTTGATAGTGTGAATTATTTAGCTAAAGTGTTTATTGTTTAGCTATGTGTGATAAAGTTATTTTTCTATTATTCTATTCTATAAACATCTAAAGAACAAAGGAATGTATGATATTGTAGGCACCAAAGGAACAATATGTTATGAACATGTTGAATGACCTGTCCTTATGTTTAACTCATGGCAAAAAAAAAAGATACTTTTGGTCATTATTCCCTCCCAGCAGACACACAACGTCAGACATAAATTTTTAGCTTAGATTTAAGTCGGCAGCATCTAAGGACAATGTTATTTTGACGTTCAATAACAATGTCAAATGACGTTGATATTTAGTTGATTTTAGGTTGTGTTGGAAAGTGACCAAAATCCAACGTTGTGCCAACATCTTAAACCAACGTCATATTGACGTCAAATACTGAAATTTATTCATCAGGTATGGCAACCAAAATCTAATGTCTGATAGACATCATATTGGCAATGTCCACACAATATCACGCTATAACATCATTAGATGTTGATATGTTGTTGTTTTTAGATTGTGTTGGAAAGTCACCAAAATGCAATGTCTGTCGAATGTTGGACATTGACGTCAGCCTGATGTTGGGTTCTGACGTCAACCCAAT
This sequence comes from Danio tinwini, assembly GCA_903798205.1. Classification (NCBI taxonomy): domain Eukaryota; kingdom Metazoa; phylum Chordata; class Actinopteri; order Cypriniformes; family Danionidae; genus Danio; species Danio tinwini. Next base: position 1,647,771 of record CAIGQZ010001345.1, read on the forward strand.
TTTTTTCATTTCCAATCAAAATGCAACGTCCCACGATGTTTGAGTACGTCAATGTGACGTCATGTTGATGTGCTGTGCCTGCTAGGCTTATTCTCATGTCATTTCAATCTAAAATGATTTTCTTCTATGCAACTTAAATATTTTTAGACAAATATTTTAAGAAATGCTTTATTTTTTTGTCCATACAATGGAAGACAGTGGCTACTGAAACAACAGAGCATCGTTTGATTTAGGATACAGACGTGGCCTGAAGTGTCCATCTGGTAGTGTCTGGTTGTTCTGTAATGATGTTGCACCACACATGCTGCATAGTGATAAACCAGAGATTCGTCATTGGGCAGCCTCAGTTTCCTGTTCTGTGCTGAGTCTTTAGGCCATCACCCACTCAGACCCAGCTCACCCACTTTCTCCATCTGCCAGCGTGCGTGGGGGCCACAAATGTGTTTACTGTCCCTCCCTTACTGAAGGGAAGTGTATGATTATGAGTCCTGCGCATCACTGCATTAGCTTGGATGAGTGCCGCTGATGATTTCAGCTGTGAAGGTTTTTGCATGTTTTCTTTGTTCACTCACATAGTGTATTGTTTTATCTCTCTCTCTCTCTCTCTCTCTTGCATGTTCTCTGGTGTGAATCAGTTTGTGTAGGAATGTGGATGTAAGCGGTTTAATTCTGCAGTGCTGTTTCTTCCCTCTTTAAACGAAGAGTATTCCTGCTAGACTAGCGTTTATTCCAAACTCAGCCAATCAGAAGCATCGATCCACTGGCAGGATGCAACCATACATGCATCATTCTAATCAGTTTGGGTCGTACTGGTCTAAATGCTGAGTAGATTCACTTTCTAAATGCAGTTGCTCCCAGAAAGTCTTTAATACTTGAGCGGGTTCTATGAATTTCATCTGTTCATGTCTAGGTTGTCTAATGATGTGGGCTGGTGTCAGAATTGTAACATGTTTGACTGGTTTTGACTGTTGAGAAAGTAACTGGATGGCTGGTTATTTCATGAATGCCATAAGGCATAAAAATTATAGCTCATTTTCACTGAGCTGTACGATTCAGCATAATACAGTGTGGTAGAATTTGTATTATTATTTCCTTTATTTTTCAATGAAGGTCCCATTGAGATTAACTATATTCTTCTTCCAGGGAGCCCTGGATATATCTGAAACACACTGATCACACATCAACCTCATTCAACGAGGCAATCAGTTATTCAGTACAGGTAACCATGATCAGGCTTGTGTTTCCACAGCTAACAGTACTCTTAATAAAAAAAACAACAAAAAAAACAAACAAAAAAAACAATGGAGGACATAAAGCATATCCGGTTCTCTTGACAAATGTTTGCCAAGTCAGCAATATCAAAAGTTTTGAGTTTACATGTGCATGAATAATGTGATTATTTTCTATAATAAGAGTAAGGGTTTAATTGCAATATGATGTATTTAATATAGCTCTTAATCTTGTTTATATTTTTGCTATTCATATTATTCCAACACAGGCTCATTGTGAAAACGTACCCTCGTATACATTTCTGGAGAGTGCAAATTATGTAGCCAGAGCTAAGTATGACTGCTATGGGGCGGTATGATGCCACAGATGGCTTCTGTTTCTTTTCGCACTACCAGCTGACCGTTTAACTCTGTGTGGGCACCTTTTCTGCTGTTGACAGTTTGCCCAGTAGCTCACCATGTAGGTCGGTGGACTTGAGATGCAGAGAAGTTGACCACAATGACGAGTCTGGTGAAAATCATTTCCAGAAAGCAGGTAAAACAAAAACAGGCAAAAAATAAAATAAACAAGTAAATAACAGAGTGAGAATGTGGTAAGATCTGAAAACAGTGAAAATTAGGCAAGGGCTTTTCTTTTTCTGGATTGCTTTTGAAAACACTGCTGGTGGGGTTTAGAGAAAGAGGTGATTGGGTCAATCAGTGCTTTTGAAAACAGTATCAGTTGGGTTTAGGGAATGGGGTGGTTGGGTGCTCGGTCTGTCAGTCAGTCAGTTAACAAAGAACAGCAGGCACGAATGGCACTCGTAAAAGAAATTTGAGATCTGAAATAGCGTACACAGCGGCCTCTGATGCTTTCATGAAAACAAAAACTGCTAAAAAACTTACCTCCTGGGACATTGCTCATTGATCTCCAGAAATGTATTTGGGGTACATATCAATATTGTGCCTGAGTTGCGTTTTTGTCTAAGGATTTTTTTTTACTGCCGTTATTCACGTCCCTGTTTACGGCATAAATGATGGACTGAACGTATGTGTTACTGACCACTGTTTTAATTTTCCATCTAATGCAAAAAAAAAAAATTGTTTGGTTGTATGTTGTGTTTTTTGGTGGCATAGACATGCCACTTCAGCTGAGTTGGTCTGCGCACTGTTCTACGTTCTGTTTGTGGATGAGGAAGCAGACAATGAAAGTGAGAAGTGTTTATCAGTGGATTGAAAATTTCAGAATGGCACAAATATCATTCAAAGATCTGAGTGAACTTGTTGGTCACCGAATCAGTCTAGATACGTTTTCCGTTCATGCACCTGACCACTGGAGCAGATAATTGCTATGAAAGCGTATTCACAGATGGCTGTACCCTCACGGACACATGTGCCCTTTGTTTAGAATGGAAATAATGCATTTAGATGTTTACATGCCCGAATACTTTACATAAATAAGGCATACACCTCCTACATTAATATGATTATGCTTACTGTGATTATGAGCTTAATCATTATTCAGATAAAATTACTGCATTTACATCAAGTAAAGTTTAATCATAATTTGACAAAATCCCATTATAATTGCATTGAGATGGTCCATGTAAATATACTCATTGTATTACTACAGTGTTTGTCTTAGCTGTGTATTTTAAAATGCTTCCTGTATTTTTGTTTTACTTGTAGGACAAGGTACTTTGTAAACAAGTCAGTATTATGCAGTTTTATGCAGAGTCAAAAAAGTTTCACAAAAGTGGTATGCTACAGATTGCTATTTTGGTGCCATTGTCTGTCATGTCTGACAGTGGAAATAACTGTGTATCGTACTGTGTTGTACTGAACTACACTGCCTAGTGGTAACCCACCATTACATGCCCCAGTCATCCATCCACCAATTTATATGGCTGATCATCTATCTGCTTGAGTGTATATCAACCCATTTATCTGTCTGTTCTTCCATCTATCCAATGTTCATCCATCATCTATTAGTTTGTGTTCCTGTCCATTGATCTATCACAGTTTTTCCCCATTTATCAGTCCATACAACAAATTGATCTATTAATGCATCTATAATCCATCTACCTTTCCATCCACCCATTCATCTTTCCATTCATTCATCCATTAAGTTTGGTTATTTGTCCTTATGTGCATCTGCAGCCTATCTGTCCATCCATCCATCCATGGTATGTCTGTCTGTGCACTTATATTTGTCCATTTATCCATCTTTCTTATCAGATATTTATCAATCTATTTGCACACTCTATCCATGTATTTGTCCATCCAACTATCCATCCAACTATCCATCAAACTATCCATCAAACTATCCATCAAACTATCCATCCATCCATCCATCCCATCCATACTATTCATTAATGGGTTATTTGCCACTCTGTGTGTATCTGTCTGCCTTTTTGTTCGTCCATCTGTCTGTCCATCCGTCCATCGATGATTAGTCTATCTTTCTGTGCACTTACATTTATCCATTTATCGATTTACTGTATCTATCCATACATCTATTAATCTGTTTGCATCCATTTATCCCTACATACAGCACACACACACACACACACACACACACACACACACACACACACACACTATCCCCCCATTCATCCATCTATCCTTAGGTCACTGTCTATTTGTGCATGAACATCAATTTGTTTTTCTGTTCCATCGTCCATCCTGCCATGCATCGGTGTATCCATCCATTTGTTTATCCAGCAATCAAACATGTGTCCATCTGTCTGCTTCTTTGTCCATCTATTCATCAGCCTGTCTGCTCTATCTATCATTCTATGACCTCCCTGGATGAGCTTTGAGGTAAAGGCGTTTATGGGCATTTGGAGAGAGTTCTCTTTCGTTTGACTCAGCTGAGGCCTGTCAGATTGATATAGGAGCTGTAATGAATTCATCCTTTCTCACTGGACGGAACGCAGTACATTACAAGCAGGAATGAATATGATTCTGCATAACAGTGTTAGCGCTGCTCTGCCATGCCCTAAATTTGGCATTAATGCTCCTTGGCTCAAGTAATGCTTTGTGGCTAATGTCAGGTTATCCCGAACATAGAGTTCTGCCTTTTTATGTTGCTCTTTCTGTATAATTGTATTAGAATATAGTTAAATCGATTTATTTTGAGTCAACAGTTCAATTCAATTCAATTCATCTTTATTTGTATAGTGCTTATACAATGTAGATTGTGTCAAAGCAGCTTCACATGGAAGTTTATAGTGAATTGAAAAGTGTCAGTTCAGTTTTCAGTGTTTAAGTTCAGTTTAGTTTAGCTCAGTTCAGTGTGGTTTAATAATCACTACTGAGAGTCCAAACTCTACAGTTGTTATTTAAACCATGAATTTCACTTAGTTTTTCAGTTTTCATGTGTCATTGGCTTATAATTAGTATATTATTATTGATTCATTTTTATTTAATATTTTTTGTACAGAAGTTATGAGTGACAAAAAAGTCTTTGCACTTGTTTAGAACTGTCGACTTCTTTGAATATTCTCACATAATCTTGGATCATCATAGGACAGTCCTTTAATCATTTCAGCCAACATATAGGCTCATTTTTGAAAATGTAGCCCCATATCAATTTTTGGAGATCACAAATTATGTAGCCAGAAGTACGTTTGGCTGCATTTCATCTTTAAAACAAACACTTTGGGGCAGTATGACGTCGTTCCTTTTCGCACTTACTAGCTGACTACTTACCTCTGTATAGACAGCTTTCCTGCTGTTACCAATACCTGCTGGTCAATCTGTGCTTTTGAAAACACTATTGGTTGGGTTTAGGGAAGGAGGAGGGTGAGTCAGTCAATCGGTCAGTCAGTCAGTCGAGCCAGCGGCCTCTGTTGGTTTTACGTGAGAACAGCATGTGCGAATGGCACTCGCGAGAGAAATTTGAGAAAGCATACACAGCGGCCTCTGGTGCATTTGCAAAAACAAAAACTGCAAAGAAACGTACCTTCTGTGATGTATTTGGTACTTTCCAGAAATGTATATAGTGGTACGTTTCTAGAATGAACCTGGATTGATTTCAGCTTATATATTATCCAACTCTAGACATCTGTTATGTAACTTGCTTATGGGTGCACTGTTAATATGACAGTGACTCAGGATGTCTAACTTTATTGGCTCATTATATATGAGTGTATATGCAGATTTATGATATTAGCCTCTTACTTTTATTAAGTTGATGCAATGAAATTGTTACCAGAAAATTAGCAGGGCTTGCAAAATCACTAGACGGTTTTAGGCACGTTAGGGGTCATAGAGTGTGATTATGACTTATACATGTGCATTTCATATATACTCAGCAGCACATAAAGGACAATAAAAATGAAAATGTCTTTTTGCTGTATGCTTAGGAATATAGATAGTAGCTGTCAGGAGGTAGTCTATAAATGGCTTTTCTGCAAAGCTCAGAATGGCTCTCTTTTTGACATCCCTGTTTGGATTGTGTTCACATAACTTGTGTGGCCTGCTTTCATAACTAAAACATAAACTATAGCACAGATTTCAAAAGAATCACATGAGCTATGATCAGTCATCAGGGTAATGTCATATATTTTAAGGTCATTTTCAATGGACATCTGCCTTTTCAATATGAAGTTATTCAACATGTTTAATTCCAGTTTCATCGGTTCATGGTCTACTTTCAAAGCTTTACTTGAGAGGCCATCAGCACCACTACATAAATACATTTCTGACAGTTGAATATCCATTAAGTTCATTTGTTTTAACTCAAGTTACCTCAAGGTCTGGCAGAAAATAATATTACACCTTATTTGCAGTGGATAGAACAGTGAGAATGAAAGAGATAACACACTAATGAAGTTTATGTGATTTTCACAGAGTGAGGACTTAGTTATTGACATTTAAGAAATTCAGTGGGTACTTTGTGTAAAATCGATAACATCGAAAAGGAACATTCATTTGTAAAATTGCACTGAGACATCTATTTTATAGAAATGACATCCTTCAGTAAATTTACTCGCTTCATTATGGTGTGTATTCATGCAGAAAAGGAATTTTCTCTTCAGCAAAGATGAGATGAAAAGCAATGTAGACAACATAATATATTCCATGATTTAGGCTGCGTCAATGTTACTTTTATTCTAACTATACATTTTTCATTTATTCATTTTTAAGATGTGACATAATGTGTTATCCTACTGGAAGAATCCCTCACAAGATAAGTCCACTGTAGTCATGGTAGTCATGGTCAGCAACAATACTCGGCTGTGTAGACTGTGGGCTGTGACAGTGTTCAAAAAAAAAAGGTACACACCACCAACAACCGCCAGAACTGGTAATACAAAGCAGGATGGATACAGGCTTTCATGTTGTTTATGCCAAATTCCTACCCTACACTTTCATTGTTACAGCAGAAATGATGACTTCTCAGATCAGGCAACCTTTGACTTTTTGCATCAACAAGGCACTCACTAGATTTGGCTTCTGAAACCCGACCTACTTTGCTGTTATTTGCTCTGTATTTGTTATTTAGAGTTAAATCATTGGCTGTGCGTTTGGTGTCTTTATTGTGAATTTAATACGCAAATTAATTGTTTTGTATTCATTTTTATATATTAACATAGTAGCAGATTCAGAAAACAAGGCAAATTTGTTCATGAGTATAATTCCAAAACAGCACCAAAACCACCGTTAGCTAACTAAGGTCGCAAGTTCCGTCGTTACAAACATAGTTCGTTGATTTGCCCCCTTCCAAATCCACCGCTCCAAAGAACATTCGCAAACTTTTACGCTTGCAATTTCCAGAGCAGTAGTTAGAAGCATAGTTTTTGGCTGTGTTCTATTTCCAGTTATCCCTCTATGCCCTATGCTTTTATCATGTTCCAACATTTAAACTTGGTATGATTTAAAAAAAACAAAAAAACATTTCTCTTAGGTATAATTTGCTTTCAAAGTATTTTTTACAGTTCAGTTTTAGCGAGCATTATATTGACAAATCCATTCCCTTTGTAGTGCACTTTAAAAATGTTTATGCCATTTTTACCATCATGACGAAAGCTATTGGTAACCTATTATTTAAAAGGGGAACGTCTCCAAACATTGTGAAAACAAAATGTATAGCACACGTTAATGCTTTTAATTTATAGTAGGTTAATTATTAAGAAATGTATCTGTACTGTATATGACATGGGCCTGTTGGTTAGAACATTTCCACAGTGGTTTGAATGTGTCAAAGTTGTTAAAAACTTTTCAAGATTTTTTAATAAATAAATAAATAAATAAATAAATAAACAATATGCTACTTAATAATAATAATAATAATAATAATAATAATAATGTATTATTAATATTATTATTATTATTATTATTATTATTATTATTACTTTTCCTAATAAATAGCCTACTGTAAATTACAACCACTAACAATTTATTTTTATTTATACATGAGATTAGAATACGTGTTAGCTAAGTGGTTTTATGTTTTAGAATAGAATATGAAATATTCTCAATAGTATTTGTAAAGGAAACATAGGCCCTACATGTGCCATTTACATATATTTCAGTTAATAAAGAAAATGAGTGCATGTTTTTTACCAAAACTAATATAATTTTTTTAAGTGTGTATGTATTAAACAATATATTTTTGTACAAAAAAATGATGGGGATTTTCTCTAAAGTAGTTCTAGTACTTCGCTTCGTTTAGAGCATCATTATGGAGGTTTTACGCCATGACTAACGTGGTTCAAATGATGGATCTGCGACAGAGAAACTACAGTTTTGGGGAAACACTCCTCATTACATCGATAATTTCCCAAATGATGCATTGTACTATGATAGTTCAGTCATGAGTTATGTCGTTGTTTGGAAAACGCACCCCAGTCCAGCTTGCTGTTGACGGAATGACTGACAGACTGATTCCCCCACCCCCTTCCCTAAACCCAACCAATAGTGTTTTCAAAAGCAATCTAGGAAAAAAAAAGCTGTCGCGGCCGTGTGATTTTACAACATTTTCAGCCTGTTGTTTTCATTCTTTTATTTTTTGCGTTTGTTTTACCTGGGTTTCTGGAACTGTTCTTCAACCTCTGGCTACATAATTTGTGCTCTCCAGAAATGTAGATAGGGTACGTATCCACAATGAGCCTGTGTTGGATTGCACACCGTCTGAGGGAACAAAAGTGAGTTACATGACTCACTCTACATATTTATCCCAACTCTTTTAATTTATGAAGCATATATATATATATATATATATATATATATATATATATATATATATATATATATATATATATTTGACAAAAAAAATGTTCGGACGATATGTTCCTTCTAAATATGTGGGGAAAAAATCCTCTACCTTAAATCATGGTCACGCTGTTCTCTGCAGTGCCTTCTCTTGGAAACAATAGCTGCAGCCATGTCAAACACAATGTTTAAAACCTGCATTTTAGGCATTAAATAATGCCACAAATACCCATAATAATTAGTAAACATTAGTAAATCATGCACATGTTTGTAAAAAACTAAATCAACCACTTATTGGGTATGTTCACTTTTTCAGAGCATTTTTAGACATGGCCATGTATGAAAATCCCAGTAGATCAACAGGTAATGAAATTCTGAGGTGAAAAAAAATCACCTTAATCACACATAACCCCTTTCTTTTCTCTTTCTGAAGCTTGGTTTGAACATCTGCAGATCATCTTCACTTCAAACGTTTACTATATATAACTAAATAAGAAATGAAAAGACATTCTTTAATTTTTCATACAGATTTAAAATGTTGGAGTAAGTACTGACAGCATGTCCATTATAATGTAGCATAAGTTGTTCAAGTAAAGCGCACAGCGGCTGATATCTTCTTCTCCTTGAGTGATCTCTGCCATGCACTTTGCTGATCCTATAGAGCCTAAACACTTTGCATCCGCTGAGGTCATCACTTTCTGAAAAAACACATTGATGTACGTATGTCTGGCCCTCATGGGTATATCAGTGCTAAACTTGAAGATCTATAAACAACAAGCAAGAGCTCACATTACTCCAAATGCACCTGGGTGATTCACCATTGAACAGAAATGTCTTTGACCACTAAAGACACCCCTGATATATAATAAAGCTTGTCAAGATGCACAGCACAATGTATTATAGACACATTATAGTGTTTGAATGGCTGATAAGAGACCTTTCAACCTCCATGCTGAAGGTCTGTATGCAATTAATTTGTTCATAGTGAAGAAAAAAATCTTTTGCATGCTTCAGAACACCCCAGGATAGTCTTTGTGCAAACAAAGTGCTGTACAAATGACATTTTATTTAATTAAACCTTTTATAGCTGACCCCTTTCTCTGTCTCCACGCACCTCATTGTCTTTGTCTTAATTAAAGGCACAGGTTAAGAGAGATTTCCTACCTCTTAATTAAGATATAAAAGAGTTTTTTTCTCTATCTGTGGTCACTTTGATATTACGCTGATGCTTTTTTCTAAACGGTCTTTCCCTAAGTGTCTTTTAATACAAGGTAACATGTAATTGACATTATTAATTTTGCTTCCTGGTGTATTGCAAAAATATAAAAAAATAAATTAATTAAAGGCCTCTGTGAGGAAGCACACTGTTACATTTGAATCGTGAGCTCCTCCGCACAAACATTCATTAGCCGTGATCAAAGCTGCATTGCTAAAAAGGAACGTCGGAATTGCTTGTGGCACGTAATACTATCTCAGATCAAACACAAAGTATTCAGCCTAAATATTTCAATCATAGCTCTTGAATAAAACAATATCCTTTGAGATCTGACTGTTTGAAGGCATGCAGTTATTTGGGTCTTCGCCTTCGTCATGTTCTACGGATCGTCAGAAACGAAGGCGGCCGCTTGATGATGAACATTTAGAAGAATCTATAATGACTTTGGAAGTTTTAGCGGTAATATTCACCCTAGTGGAAACTATTTGACTTAATGACCCAGCGCTGGAAAGTCATTTTGCCAAAAAAGGCCAGTTGCTTAATCATCCTTCTAAAACTAGACTGAACAGACAGTGCAAATTGTGGACAAACTGGCAAATCACATGAAGGGAGATGACAACAGCATGACTCTTAACAGATGGGAATGAAAGGGCTTGTTGCGTAACTAAGAGTGTCATGAGCTTGGCCTTGAAACTTAACCAGTCCTCTTTAGTCATGTTAGCCTCTGCTGTCAATTTAATTAATAAATACAAAATCCAAAGATTCTGACCACAATCTGGTCATACTGATCTTAGGTTCCATTTACACTAATAGATTTTAGTTTTAAAATGTGTAAGTTTTTCTACGGTTACGCCTTCCGTCCACACTACCCTGGAGTTTTCGAGCCCCGTAAACAGAGCGTTTTGAAAACGCTGAAGATGCCGTTTTTGAATGCTCCTGCTGCGTGTCAGTGTGGATGGGGGGAAAACGAGACATCTGAAAACACTTGCGGCTGCAGGCAGATTGGGGCTTATTCTCAAGTAACCGGCACAAAGTTCAAACTTGCATCCTTTCTGTTTAAGTTCAGACTTCGTAAGTTTATAACGAACTCCCGAGGACACGTTAGGTAAATCTTCAAGTCTAACGGCTGTGTATTTTTAGAACGTTATTCAACCTGGCTACGCTTCACTTTCTTAATAAAATAAAAACATGACATAAAACAATGTCTCTCTTTAAATTTTTATAAAAACAACTTAACAGACACCAAACATTTTAAAGGGCACCTAGGTTACCCCTTTATCCAGATTTAACCCTCAGGGGTCTAAGGGTGTTTTGGGGCTGTGGAGAAGTTTTGACATGCACTGACATTTGTGTTGTTTTCAGTATCTTAAAAAAATACTAATGTCTAAAGTGTGATAACACAGTAAACAGCACAAGCTGGGCTACAATAATACCTAAGCAGCATGTATGTATGTGTTTGTGTTTTTGAGAAAGAAACATTTATGCGTGGTTAGTGAAAAACTAAAATTTTGAAGTCACTGAACCAAGGCTATGAAACACATAGAGAACATTTGTTCACAAGACTTTTGAGAACTGGATCTTGTAGCGTAGTGTTTTTGCTTCAAAATTATGTGAGAATCATCTTGTTTACTTGCTCACAGAAAACAATATATTGAAATAAATTTTCTAAGTCACTTTCAGAGTGAAAATGGTCTATGCAAGAAGGCGTGAACTATCATTACTAATGCAGTGAGTCACACCTGAGAAGACAAAGGCCTGCATAATGAGCCATCAGACAGGTATGTGACTAAGAGAGAAGAGTTTTAAGAAAGAATCTGAGGAAAAAATAAGTTTATATATATTTTTGGTTTGCAGTTTATTTAAAATATATTTACCTATCACACAAAATAACTCGAGATACACGTGTGAGAGTCAGTACACTGTTTAAAACTCTGTAAACTTACATATAGCAAATCTACTGATAAAGTTACTTATAAATACACTTTACATATAACTTAAGGCATGCACTTGAATATACACATGAAACATTGTGTACAGAAAACACATTCAGGGCAAAATCAACAATGTAAATATGAAGAGTGTAAGATAATAAAGGGTGAAAAGTTTGTAAAAGCCCAGTGTGAGCATCATATGGTGTTAGCTGTACAGGTAGGAATCTCAGAGCCTGTGGAGCCATGTCAGCATCAGTCCCTCTTTACCGCTGTTGTTTTCACATCTGGAAAAAAAAAATTAATTAAGCTCATTACATAGACTACATTATTAACATTTTTGTGATGTTCACTGATACTAGTACTAATTTACCTAATAAACTCAGTTACCACATAGGAATTATAAACTGAATAGCACCTGTTTTGTGAACTACGGTCATTATTTATTTTTCACAATACCTTAGCATATGCATACTTGATGGGAGAACATAATGCAAATAACAAAGAAACTATATTTTAACACTATCAACCACAAATAAGTTTACCATACTCACATGAAAAACATTATTAGTCATTTATAGTGAATAATGCACTTGTTTTGAAACATACTGTAGTAAAGTGCTTGAAATAATTAGTTTTATTAATTCAGTAGTTGCTGTGGTAATATAACCACTATACTATTGAAATATACACATATAATAATAATACATATAATAATAAATACATATATAATTGTTTATTTCATATAACATTAAATTTTATTATATAGGCCTATGTTTATCATTATACACTATACATTATAGGATACACTTTGTATAGCAAACTATAAAGTAGTCTGTAAGGACATATTTCATATAAATCATGAAGGTAAGAATAAAAGACTTACTCGACAGAAATTTGATCCTCCGCTGGGTCTAGACGTTCTTCAAAATGTGAGGAGAAAGTAAATTATTCGTCGCTGTTCAGTACCGTGTTTCTTCACTCGTGTAGCATGCGAAACAAAACTATAATAAAGCTTGTCGTTTGATGCCATGTCTGTGTACATTTTTACCTGGCTCACCTCAGTTCCCCTTCATAGGGAACTCCAACGTGTGTCTGTAAACAGACTTTTGGGAGTACTTCAGACGACCAATCGCTTCTGATGATAAGAAAACGGGCCAATGAAATGCCAATTGAATTGGCGGAGCTGAGCTCCACAGCTGTGGCTGATGAGCTCATCAGGGCTATATAAGCCAGCTGCTGGAGTCAGATCCTCAGAATTGTTGCTTCAGAGCCGATCGTGAGCTGAACAACTTCTGCTGAGCTGACTTCCAGAGAAGGAAGCCTTACCTTCACCAGTGCGGAAGCAAGACGTGCGAGTGGCGGGCTGGGTTTCCCGTCCTCCGGGCGTTTCGCTGGTGATCTAAAAGAGATTTTCCTAAGAGAGCAACACAGTCAATCAACACGTCTTTTTCAAGACGCTGTTCTGACTGTGCGTTTCTGGATGCGGTGGTTCCTATCTCCGGATGATGGGCACGGGTATCGCATGACAGGTCTGGGGGTCCAGCATGTCGGTGCGGTGCCCGCGGACAGCTTATGCTCTCACTGCGAGGGCGTGGTTGTTGCATTGCTGAGATCGCGGCTTCGGCCACCCCCGTTGCTCCCCGTGAAAGCGGTTAGCACGCGGGCAGATCTGAGGATCACAGTGGGGGTTTATCCGTCGCCTCCGGGCCCGCGGACCCCCCACTCCTCCACAGCGTGCCCCATCCAAGCTTCGGGCGGTTGTACGGTTCATCCCCCGGGATGCCCGTGCCTCCGCCTGATGACACCGGAGATCAAAGGTCCATCGCGACATCGGAGGGCGAGCTGTTATGCTCGGATGACAGACTGGGCTCGCTTCCATCCCACGGGGTGCAATGCGCAGTCACGGTTCTCGAATCAGACGTAACAGCTGCGCTTCCTGGGCTGCTTCGGCAGTGCGGCTGGAGATGGCTTGTCCCCCAGTCTCACCGCCGGACCGACTAGAGGGTGTGGCGTGCTGGCTGTTCTAAGATTAATCTTCCAGCCCCCGTCCCCTTCTTCCCAGGGGCGCACAGTGAGCACACGCTGGCATCGAGGGCGTTTTTCTCTGCCCGGTTCACGTGTGTTTCCGCCTTCACCTCCCTTAATGGCGAGGCGGCCAGTGGGTACGAAGCTATTTCCTCAGGTGGTGGGCGCCGCCACCTGGAGGGGTAAGCTGAGACCCCCGTCTAAGGCGGGTGGGTTATCTGTGTCTATCAAGGCCAGAGCCCACACCGCTGCGGGCCATGCCGCTTCTGCCGTGCCCCACGGCCTCCTGGCTGTGCTGCACAGGGGCGGTTCTTCCCCAGGCTTATGCGTAAGCATCTCACGGCGATCGACTATGCTCTCATGACATTCAAGTCGGCCGTCTGTGCCCTGGGGAAGACGATGGCCACATAGTGGTCCGGAAATGCCACCCTGGCTTGCCCTGTAGATATGCGCCGCGCTGACAAAGTACGCTTTCTTAGTGTGCCCATATCCCAGGCAGGCCTTCTCGGCGACACCATCGGGGATTTTACCCAGGAATCCTCAGTGGTGAAAGCAGCCGTGCGCGATGGAGCAGGTCATCTCTTGGTGGACTCTCCCCATCAGACCTGTCCGCGCTGGCTGCTCCTCGCCGAGTGCGCTCTTCCCACCCACGGGGAGTTGACGCTCCCGTCACAGGTCGCCGTTAAGTCCAATAACTGGACTGCGAAGCGAACCTGAGGCGGGCCACTTGGAGAGGAGGAGAACCGTTCTTTCCCCGGTGGAGGCCGGGGCTCCCCCGCGAATGTATAATGAGTAGCGATCCGAAAAGAGCGGCTTTTCCTCCCTCTGGGTGTGGAAGCCCAATTGCTGCCAGCATGGGACGCACCTTCCAGCTCTCAGCTTTGGTGCATTTCGCCACAGGCTTGAGGGCGCCAGAGGATGAGCTCCTTTCTCGCACCTCCAGCCACTCCGCGGGATCCTGGGAGTAAGGTAAGAGTCAATCTCTTATTTTCACCTCTTCCTCGGGACGCTCTGCTTCCCGGGATGAGCACTCCCCATCCCGAAGCTGCCCCTCCGCGGGTACGTCAGCGATCGTTCCGGGTATGCTGCTAGTTAGCGGGCTCTGTCAGTCTGGTTAGCGCTGCTCAGCCCGCGCAGTAGCTCAGGGGGACGGTCAGACTCGGCTATGCGTTTCAATTCGCTGTTGGCCTCCCGAGTGCACGAGTGTGTATTTAAGCGATCATCGCTATGCCACTCCCTGTCTCGCGTGAGAAGATTATTATCCTCCTGGCGAAGGATAAAATCAAGCCAGTCCTCCAGCCGAGATGAAGAGTGGGTTACGCCCCCCTTCATCGTATCCAGAAAGCGGTGGGTTATACCAATCCTATCTGCGTGTTTTGATCTGTCATCTGTTCAGGATGTCTATCAAGATGCTCATGCAGAAACGCATCCCCCAGAGCGTCCGTCCGTGGGATTGGTTGCAGCTATAGACCTGAAGGACGCTCGCTCCATGTTTCGCTCTCTCCCTCCTTATACTGTGATTTTTCCGGTGTTCGACGGGGGGCCGAACAGGGTGGCAACAGTCCTCCCATTCGGGCTGTCCCTGTTTCCATGCGTGGAGGATGCCCTGTGCGTCTTTAGCGCACGCGCATCTGCATTTTTTGATTATTCATTGACTATTTTTAGATCTCTGAACTGATCGATTATGCACAGGGACCTGGTGCTCCGGCACCTCAGCCTGTTTGGGTTTTGGGTCAACCGAGTATGAGCGGGCTCTCCCCCGGGCAGAGCTTCTCTCATCTCGGGTTGGAGCTGGACTCGGTCTGCATCACGGTGCGCTCTTAGCGCGCTGGGCTAGCGCTGTCCTGTCTGATTAATTCGGCAGTTATATTGGTCTCACTGAAATTATTCAGAGGCTCCTGGGGCATATGACATTTGTAGCCGCTATCACGCTGCTCAATTGTTCATATGAGACTAATTCAGCGCTGGCTTCGCGATCGGGTCCCCAGATGGGCATGGCATGCGGAGAGGCACCGGGTTTACGTCACCACGCTGTGTCTCCGCACCTTCAGCCCCTGGATGGATCTTGCCTTCTACGGGCCTGAGTGCCCTTAGAACAAGTATCCAGTGATGCTGTCATCTTGACAGATGTTTCCAGTATGGGCTGGCGGGCTGTGTGTATCGAGCATGCAGCTGCAGGTTCGTAAACCGGACCCAGGTTGCATTGGCATTTCAACTGCCTGGAGCTGTTGGCATTGTTTTTACTCTCCGCCGGTCACTACCGAAGCGGGAGGGGAAACGCGTGTTGGTTAGGACGGCCAGCACGGCTGCGATGGCATACATCAACCGTTCGGGCGGTGTTCGCCACCTCAGCATGTCTCAGTTCGCTCGCCATCCGCTCCTCCGGAGTCTTGCGGCTAAATAGCTGCGCGCCGTTCATATCCTGTACAAGCTCTCCATGCCAGCTACAAGCTCTCAGGACTGCTATGTTTCAGGAGAACGGAGACTCCACCCCGGCACGTCCCAGCTGTTATGGGCACGCTTCAGAGAAGCCCAGGTCATCCTGCTGTTTCTCCCGAGCGGCCCTTCGCTGGCTGCCTTTTCTGCTCCGCACAAAGGCGCTGGCTCTCAGCCTACCCCGGGTTACGCAATATGCGTTCTTTCCCCAGTGAGCCTGCTCGCACAGACACTACTTACACTGTGCAAAGTTGGGGAGACGAGGAGCGGGTCTTGCTCGTTGCGCCTCTCTGGCCCAACCGTACCCGAGTTTTCAGAACTCACACTCCTCGTGATGGCCCTCCCTAATGAATTCCCCGGAAAAAGCACTTCCTTTTTCTGGGACGGGCACCCTCTGGCACCCGTGCAGGGCTCTGAAGCCTCTTTGGATGGTTTCCAGACAGAGCGCGGTGGACTTAGGTGACTTATCAGTGTGATAGTTAACACCGTCACTACAGGCTAGAGCGCCTTATTAGGTATGCCTATGTTCTGCAGTGGAGTCTATTCGTTGTGTGGGAATTCTCTCTGAGAAAACCCCCGGACATGCCAGATTAGTGTTGTGTTTTCTTCCTTCAGAATAGCTGGAGTGCTGGCTGTCTCCCTCCACACTGAAGGTTTGGCGTGTGATCATCCGCGTTTTTAATGCGGATGGTAGCGCGCTGGGAAAGCATAACCTCTTCAGCCGGTTTCTCAGAGGCGCGTGGCGCGTGATGATAATCCATCCCGCCCCCTCTCTCACCCTCTTGGGATCTGTCTAGCCCTAGCAGTTATGATTAGGTCCGTTGAGCCACTCGATCAGTGTATATATAAGTTCTGTCCCTTTAGGCAGCTCTGCTGATCGCGCTGGTATCAGGAGGGTTAAGATTCCGGTGGCATTTTCGGTCAGCGAATTGTGCCAGTAATTGGGCCGACCTACTCTCACGTTTAAATACCTGAGACCTCGGTTCACCTTGTGCCAAGGCTTCTACCACCCTCCTTTTTTTTATTAGGTGGTGAGCCTGCAAGCGCTGCCTGCGGAGGAGGCAGACTCAGCCTTTTCATTGCTATGTCCGCGCACTGCGCTTAACGTGACATGTAAGCATACGCAGCTCTTTTCTGTTATGATCAGCAGAAGGGAAGTGCTGTATTAAAATAGAGGTTGGTCCATTTTTTAATTTATGCCATCACCCTCGCTTCATGTGCCAGGGCGAGCTGTGTTCCCCGGGAGAAAGAGCACACTTAATAATAATAATAATATAATAAGCGGTGCCTCCTTTTCGGCGTGAGTACACAGCGCCTCTTAACAGATCATGTCGAGCTGCTGGCTGGGCGACACCTAACACATTATCGAGATTATTTCTCGAGTGGAGTCACTTTCCTCCTGGTTACTGGTTACCCCAGTCAATCGAGAGGAAATTAAGCTCGGTGTCAATAAACGCTTGCTGCGCCAGGCTCCCTAACCCGGAGATGCGTGCGCATTTTCTATTCTACTAGTAAGTTTCCCTTTTCAGGTGAACCCTAGAGAATTCCTCCGAGGCCCCCAGCACCTGACTCAGCGGAGGAGTCGAGTGCTTGGCTCAGTGTGTAGTCTGGTACGCCCATCTGGTCTACCCGCATACTGAGGTTCGGTGCCAGCTATGTGCATTCCCCTGTCTAGGTGATGCCATATGCATTATCCACCATGGTGTGTTCCCCCTATTCAGGCGGACCCATGTCTTCCCTAACCGCTAACCAGCTTATCATATGTAGCACTCCCCCTCAATAGGGCTAGTCCATATGCTCTCTTACCATCAAGTCTCCCCCTCCGGGTAGCAGGTGGTCTCCGCAGCGTCCTCCCCCTTTGGGGACTGGCACGCTTTCCCAACGTACTGTCGTATCTCTAAAATCCCTAGTCTATATTAGCTAGGTAAAAGCTCAATTACGACCCCCGATCTAAATTGTATTATTCCCATGTAATGGTCATTTTTGGGCCTAGGGGACGTTGGAAGGTTGCGCTTTTGGTGATGTCAGTATGCTCACGCATTGCTTGGCAAACTGCACATCAGGAGCGTGACGGGCTTAGCTGCTGTGGCGCTTTCCAGAACATCTCCCAAAAGTCTGTTTACAGACACACGTTGGAGTTCCCTATGAAGGGGAACGTCTGGTTACGTCCGTAACCCTCGTTCCCCGAATAAGGGAACGGAGACGTGTGTCTCCACTGCCACAGCACCTAAGTCTCCAGCTGGGAGCTGAGTGATCGGCTCTTCAGCGGGCAATTCTGAGGATCTGACTCCAGCAGCTGGCTTATATAGCCCTGATGAGCTCATCAGCCACAGCTGTGGAGCTCAGCTCCGCCAATTCAATTGGCATTTCATTGGCCCGTTTTCTTATCATCAGAAGCGATTGGTCGTCTGAAGTACTCCCAAAAGTCTGTTTACAGACACACGTCTCCGTTCCCTTATTCGGGGAACGAGGGTTACGGACGTAACCAGACGTTCATTTTCATATGAACTGCGCGCTCACTGAGGGTGGGATCACGCTCGCTGTAATGAGGCGACAGAAGAATCCTTACTTTTATACGGATTACATGAAAAGAGATCATTTGTTTTCGACTTGAATTGGTTAATGCAAAACTAGACATATCAAGCTTTCTATAGATATCTCTCTCTTATGCCTCTTTGTTGAATATTTGCTGAGTTTCAGTTCATTTTAATGACGTGTTTTTCCTGACAGAGTCTACATGCTGCATGCGTCTCGTGCAGGCTATTGTAATAACAAAGCCTCGAGGGCGTGGCCTCATTAACTGTAATGAGCTCAGACTTTGAAACTAGTCATAGCTTTGGTTTCATATTGATTACTTTATTAAACAATATTTGTTTTCAACTTGTACTCGCTGCATTTAAAAGTAGACACTTTAAGCTTTCAATAAATATGTGTCTCATGTCTGTGTGCTTTGTTTCAATTCAATTCATCTTTATTTGTATAGCGCTTATACAATGTAGATTGTGTCAAAGCAGCTTCACATGGAAGTTTATAGTGAATTGAAACAGTATCAGTTCAGTTTTCAGTGTTTAAGTTCAGTTCAGTTTAGCTCAGTTCAGTGTGGTTTAATAATCACTACTGAGAGTCCAAACACTGAAGAGCAATTCCATCGATGCGCAGCTCTACAGATCCCGAACCATGCAAGCCAGTGGCGACAGCGGCGACGAAAAAACTTCACCAATTGGCTTTGTTTTCGTGGAGTTTCAGTAGATTTTACTCATGCGTTTCTAAAAGTCTCAGTCTCCGCCCTCGGCTGTCTCAGACAACTGACACAGACACAAAAGAAGCAGATCTCACGTAACATTTGTGAGGAAAAACTACAATAAAATCTTTACCAATGATTATTTGATGCATTTGTTGTGGAGCTGCAATGACGAGTCACACACAATGTCCTTACAAAGTTCATGCACACACACAGACACAGACACACACACACACACACACACACACAGCGCGGACACACACACATACAGTGCGCACATTTAGCTTTGCACTGTCTTTGCACGCAAATGTGACAGGATACAGGTTAATATCCACTGCTGTATGGATATCTGCTACGTTAATGTACAAAAAAAAAAACCTGATTTAACGTCCACAAACTGGGATTGAATCGTCTTCTTGTATAATTGTTCTGACACACGGCTGTGGTGATGAAGTAAATCTGAAGTAAATCGCTGTAATTCATTACTAACATGCACTGTTTTAAAACATTCTAAACTTGTAAAACTCCCTCTTGATCACATTTGATGATGATGATTGATGATCCTAGCAAACTGAACAGACCTTTTATTTATGGTTGCACATGTCCTGTCTTGTTGATAGGATTATAAACGTTAATAAGCAGCTGTCAATCAATTCGGTGGGCGGGGGGACCGCACTCCTACGTCAAGTTACTGTCGGTCTCAAAACCACTCCAATTGGTCCACCGTTTTTATGTTGTTAAATTGAAAAAAAAAAAGGACTGGGTGTGTTTATATCACCCCAATATGACGGTATATACATTATACCTACACATATGTGCGCAGAATTCCGCAGATTTTCCGCAGATTTTAAGCCCATCATTAATTCTGTTTATTTACTTACAGTTAACTATTTACAGTTAATTAATTGGATTTGCATTTTAAACATTAAATAAAAGTAAAAATTATATAATTTTTTATTTCACATATTAAGGTTTTAGTTATGATTAATTCCGCAGATATCCGCAGATTTTTATCAAAATTCTCCACAGAAATAGCAAAAATCCTCTGCAGATTCTGTCTGGCCCTACCATTAAGGCATCATGTACTTGTTTATATGACCGTCATCTTTACTGTATGCAAATTTATAACAAAACGGAGCCTAATATTTGCCTTCTTTCTTTTTCAATTGAAAAATATGAAACATTAGGCTCACTGTGTGGTTTTGGCTATATGCACACAATAAAGATTATCAGGGAAAATGCATGGTGAAATACGAAATAGCTGTCTATTTTGCTGAATATGATAATCAGTAAGGTTACTGATTCATTACCCGACACTCACACATTACCCGAGAAAAAGTAGGCTAATAGATTCAAAAGACCGACTTGTAAGATATAGGTCTCTGCTCAAGATGAATTATAGATCTCTTTTAACAACTACAGAGCGATGAGATCCAGTGGCAGATTTGGGATGGACTGGCCGACATTCGGCTGCTCTCAGCCAGGCAGGTGTGCTGAGAGCTTCCGCTGACTGCCTGGAGCTCAGATGCGAGAATATGCTAAAGCAACTTTGAGTGTGTGTGTGGTCATGTGATATGCGTTTTCAGTTGTGTGGATAAAGAGCTTTTCAGAAACGCTAGATGAAACGCCAGTGTAGACATGGATAGTTTTTCGTCTAACATGTCCTTTTAAAATGAAAACATATTAGTGTAAACAAGGCCTTATACTGTAAAGCATCATGACTTTTCAACAGTAAATATATATAGATATTAAGAAATAGTTATTTGATCTCATCTCACCTAATGTAATGACTTGTGCCAAGTGACCAGTGAGGGGCTGTATAGTGCGCACTTTTAACTGGATCTAATAGGAGGTGAACCAGGGGCTTCGCTAGACCCCATTTACCGGGGCACGTGGCCCAGTAAAAATTGCCAGTGCCCCAGTAAATGCTTTGAGATACGATTTATTTTATATGCAAGTGTATTTATTAAGAGTGGTAATGCCAGAATAAAGACGTTATTCTCTATGTGCAATGGGACCAACGCTGATGAAAACTATGTAGTTCACTCAAAAACAAAACTGAGCATGTGTGCAGAAAAAAACATACCCTCGTGCCTCATGCACTGCACCTACTTGATGCTGATACGTTGCTCTGCTCCCGGTGTAAGTTCCGGTTGTGAACATGCACGCCGAAAAAACTGCCATGCTGCTCACGCAGATGACCTACTACTTCCTGCGAAATTCTGTAGTGTGAATCTGATGGATGCTACACTATCCTATAATGCACAGTGAGAATTCATGAATTGGAGTGAAGCAACGCAGCTGAAGTTCACGTGATCATGACAAAATGGCAGATGTAGTTACTTTCATACTTCTCACATTCATACTATATAGAACATACTTTTCCAATGGTCGAGTTGTACATTCTGATTCAAGTGTAGTACTGGAATAGTAGGCAAATTCCGACACAACCCCAGTGTCTCTGCAGATTTTAGCTTCAACTTGCCTCAACACACCTGAATGGAATTTTAAAGTATACCTAGTAAGACCTTGATTAGCTTGTTTATGTGTGATTGATTAGGGTTTGAGATAAACTCTGCAGGACACTAGCCCTCCAGGTGTTGGAAACTACAGTGCAAATGCATGCAAACAACAAAAGTGCTGACATTCTTGCATAAAATGTACAATTTATCCATGAAAAAAGTTATTTTTCATTCCTCATTCATTGGTAAAAGAATATTTAAATAAATGCCACTATTTCTGCTATTGCAGTTGGTAAGCTATAACATTATGTTGTGTATGAGAAATATCTAAATGTGAGTAACTCTTAAGGTAGACAATGTTTTACGATAGTAGTGAGGTTGCCATACCTGTACATGGGGTTATCCTAATCTCAAAGATTTAAGACGCTGTTATTGTTATTATGTATCTTTTTTATTAATGGAAATCAATTTAAATCTGTATCCCAACTCACACACCTGCTTATCTCTAATCAAGCTATTATAGAAGAAATAAGCTCAAATAGGTTTTGAACAAGTGAAGGGTAATTAAATGATGGCAGATTTTGTTTTGGTGAACTAAGATTTGTTTTTTGGCATTAAGTAACCTTTATTGTGATAGAACAGTATAGAAATGGTTCAGAGCTGAGACTCAAACTCAGAATGCCTGAAGCAAAATGGTGCACTGGCCATAAGGTGATTATTGCCAACTGAATTTATATTGTAATGTGGTTAATATTAATTGTGCAGCTCTTGTTTGTGCCACCAGCTGTTGAACTTCAAATAAACCTTTTGTAAATGTTTTGTACCCTCTCAGAAATCTGTCTGTCTAAAATAAGAGAATTCCCTTCATTTGATTTGCGTGATCGTCTTAGCATTAGCTGCTTTCAGGGATCTTCACTTCTGTGAGGACTGTTGTGACTCGAAGGAAGATAATTTGCTTCTGATATGTCACTCATATTACATTTCATAACCTGTCGTGGCTCTTTGACATTATCAGATATCTGCTGGATATCTTCCTATGCCCATGATGTTTTGCCTGAATTCTTAAAAAAACCTGGACTGTATGTCTACACTAATTCCGATCAATTTTAAAACTGTGTTTTCATCTCAGAACACTTTGTGTCCATACTATTGTTTTTTAATAATTTCCTAGAAGTCGGTCATTCACACTGAAATGACTAATAACTCGTTATTTCTGTATTGCATCTGCTTTTTGCATCCCATTTATTTACTTTCCAGCTCTTTGAAATATGGCAATATGTTGAAGAAAAACACCACTTTTTTAAATAGACCAACAGTGAGGTGAAGTTGTTGATGTGGATAAAACAGGACTATAAACTTGCAAATGCAAGTGAGAATATAGACTGTAAGACGTGCCAAAACAACAGCTCTGAGTATAAACATTCCATGTCCCTTTGAAGAAAAGCAATCTGGAGCATGTACTTGCATTAATCTTTAAAAATTCTGTCAACATAGAGAACATCCAAAACAAGACTGTACAATGCCATTCACTATTTTAGCTGAATTGGTCACATGACTAAAAAATACCTCATTTCTAAAAGCCTCCATTGCACAGTTAACGCTGTGTTTCAAATATATCCACTTGGCGAGCGTTTTCAAAAATATGTTTTTGTTGTCTAAAACGTCAGTGTGGATGAAAGGTCAACAAATATGCATTTTTATATGAAAACATACTAGTGTGGACATGGCCTTAAATTAAAATGTAAACAGTCACGGGCCAATGAGGTGGAACT
The DNA here is from genome assembly GCA_903798205.1 of Danio tinwini. NCBI lineage: Eukaryota > Metazoa > Chordata > Actinopteri > Cypriniformes > Danionidae > Danio > Danio tinwini. The sequence goes on from CAIGQZ010001345.1 coordinate 1,671,283, forward strand.
ATTCTGCATTTTAGCAGTCCACAAGTAATTCCAGAAATTCAAGATGAGTCTCTCCGCAGTGATATTGGATTTTTTTGTTTACATTAAAGATGCATATCAAGTGTATTGATTATATACATATAAACTGCTATATCACATTTCAGCAATATTATATGACCAGAACTCACATTATATTGCAACCTGATATTAGTAGAAACACTCAATAATACTTTAGTGTGTTTTGAGTTAAAATGTTGTATCATTATGTTATGTATCTTGATGCTATATCCAATTCCATGCACCTGTTGTTCAAGTGCCCGTTTTATTTTCATGATGCATTTAAATTTACTTTAAAAAAGGTGCTATTTTGTTTTTTAGAAAGACTTTTGAAAATGGACAGATAAGTATAGATTGGGATCTAAGTGATATGCTGTAAAGCCATGTATTACCAGAATAAAGAAAGATGATTAGATGATTAAAAAAGAGGGTTAGAGGCAGCATGGTGGCTCAGTGGTTAGCACTTTCGCCTCACAGCAAGAAGGTCACAGGTTCGAGTCCCATTTTAGCCAGTTGTCATTTCTGTGTGAAGTTTGCATGCTCTCCCGTGTTCACATAGGTTTCCTCCAGGTGCTCCAGTTTCCCCCACAGTTCTAAGACATGCACTATAGGTGAATTGGATGAACTAAATTGGCCATAGTGTATGAGTGTGTGTGGCTGTGCAAGCGTATGGGTGTTTCCCAGTGCTAGGTGGTGACTGGAGGACCATTTGTTAAAACATATGCCAAAATAGTTGGCGGTTCATTCTGCTGTGGTGATCTCTGATAAATAAGGGACTAAGCTGAAGAAAAATTAATGAGGATTATGTATCAGTACCACATTGACTTATATGCAACAAAATAAGCATAAACGCAGCAGTCTGAGTGTCAGATGTATGATTATAGGAGGGCAAAACAATTTTATTGAAATTTTCATCATTCATTTATTTTCGGCTTAGTCCCATCACGATTTTACCAATTCTGGGAAGTATTGGACTTTTATAAAAGCATATACAGTTTTAAAGTCAGAATTGTTAGCCCCCTGTTTATTTTTTCCCCAATTTCTGTTTAACGGAGAGAAGATTTTTTTCAACACATTTCTAAACATAATAGTTTAAACTAATTTCTAACAACTGATTTATTTTATCTTTGCCATGATGCCATTACTTAATATTTTACTAGATATTTTTCAAGACACTAGTATTCAGCCTAAAATGACATTTAAAGGCTTAACTAGGTTAATTCAACTAGGCAGGCTAGGGTAATTAGGCAAGTCATTGTATAAAGATGGTTTGTTCTGTAGACAGTTGAAAAAATCCGCGTAAAGGGGCAAATGATATTGACCTAAAATGTTTTTTAAAACAATTTAAATAGCTTTTATTCTAGCCGAAATAAAACAAATAAGACTTTCAAAAAATATATATTATCAGACATACTGTAAAAATTTCCTTGCTCTGTTAAATATATATAAAAAATCAAATAAAAAAATCAAAGGGGGGCTAATAATTCTGACTTCAACTGGGTCAGAATTGACACAAATGCAATCAGACGGTTAAAATGTTAAGTACCGCAAGAGGTCTTTAATGATGCTCCATATGCATGGGTTGTGAATTTGAGAGATGCTTAATATAAAACAAAAGATGCTCGAATCTGGTGTTCATGAATGAGTGGGAAGCCTGCTTACATATTAATTTTATTTGAATCTATGTTAATTTCTAATGTTAAACTAAAACCAATGCATCAGATGCAAGTGTGCATGGGGCCAGTTCATTACAAATGTCCTTTTTTTCACACCAAATCACATAGGTAAAGATGACTTTAATCTTGTTGTCCATGAATTAAAAGTAGTTTGAGAGGTGCTGCCCCAGCCAATCATAAAATGACACCGGACTATTACAGTACTTTTTTATTATTGTTTTCTCAAAGCTAAGGCATGTAATTCACCAATTGTGCTACCAGGGTGGGAGTTTATAGCATGCAATATTATCTATTTAAAAGACTTCTTTAAATTTGAAAATCCCTCTGTTTTGAGAATGTGAGTTGCCTGTAGGAGCCGAGCAAGAGCATTATGTAAAAAATGTTGGAGTACAGTTGAAAGCTTGTCCACTTTGACTTGATGTTACTAAATTGAATGTAAGAAACAAACATGTCTGCTTAAGTGACCACAATATGAACAAATGAAGCTTGAGCAATGGAAGTTGTTTTCATTACCATAGCAACAGTAGCATGTCATCGCATTTTCTTCCAGAATTGTCATAGAACAGTTAGTGCTCAAAGCATTCACTGAGAAGCCCAAGGTACTCTAGTATATAAGCAGTAAAACTGATAACATTGAATGTTTAATGACAACATTTTAAATGTAATGTATTGTCCAGTGATGAAAACTATTAGATTAGATTATATTTTGTCATTTTTAAATTTGTTATTGTGTGTTGGCTTGTACTTATGTGTGATTCATGCATTTCATAACTGAATTTAATGTAAGCATACACACGCACACACACACACACGCACGCATGCACGCACGCACGCACGCACGCACGCACGCACACACGCACGCACGCACACACACAGACACACACACACACACACACACACACACACACACACACACACACACACACACACACACACACACACACACACACACACACACACACACACACACACACACACACACACACACACACACACACACACTGGATTTAAAGATATTTTTATTATCAATGATGAAAATAAAATAATATAGATACATTTATAGATAACGAACTAAGCTACATCCATGATAAAACAGCAAAAAAAAAAGTTCATAACTGTTATGAAGCTCATCAAAATAGTCTAAGCATGTTTCCTTTGACCGCATAAGATCCAAACACATTACTAAATGTGACTCAGTGTTTACAGAGAATGCAGCAAATTAATGCACATTGTCCAGAGTGACTGTCAAAGCACATTAATCTCAGCTACTTTAAATTCCAGTTTCATAAAGTAAAAAATTCAGAAGGGATTTTTTATAACACAACTGTGCAATTACATTTACAATTTATAATTTATAACCCTTCATTCAGTTTATTGTCATCTGCACATAAAGACTCTGGCACTGAGCTGGTGCCTTTCAAAAACCAATTCTGTTTTGATTACACAACAATGTCCAGTGTGAAATAGTTTCAGTCCAGTGTGCCCGCAGAGCCTCACTGTATCACAAGGATGTAAAATCCTGAGTCCTTCATGTGTTTCCAGTTCTGATGAGGGTCCAGATGATGGATCTCTATACAGTCCAGCATCTCTCAAGCTATTTCTGTCTTGGCGATTGAAGATGGCTACAGTTAGTTTTCTCCATTAGTAATTTTTCCTCTCATACATGAATGCGGAACTGTGCCTGAAGGCATGACACAAATTGCTTTTCATACATCTGTCAGTTTTGAAATTTGGGGCTTTTGGGCTTTTTATCAAGTGTTTCAGTAACACTTTATCAGTTTGTAGGTTTTGATTGCAATACATATCTTGAAAGCTGCTTTTTTTCAAATAGAGTTTTTTCTTCTGCAGTAAGCCTTAAATCTCTACTTCAGCAGCACTGACATACACTAAACTATTAACAGTTTTATTCATATCTATACTCTGATATTCAGGAATATAACACTAATTAAAATAATTAAAAAGTATTAAAACAGATAAAAACAGATTAAAATGTGTTAACACAGGTTATAGAAGATTGAAAAAGAAACGAAAGACATAATAGTGTGATCTGTCGGACGTAGCAGAGTGCTCATTTGGTAAGAGCACAGCTATGGCTGGGCGATATTGCAAAAAAATGCTCATGATATCATGTTTCATATGATTTGATATTGATAATTATTTAATATTTTTTAACAATACAATTAGGAATATTAGGATTTTTTTTTTACTTGTTTATTTTAATTTACCGACATTGCTAAGCCAAATAGTTTTAATAGTAAAAAACAAAAATGTTTAAGCAAAATAGCTGATCTTTTTATAATAAAATAAACATAAATGTTAAAGACACTCTTAAACTTGATGAATAAAATGTAAAAAAGGTGTATGCAAATGGTAAAAACGCTGAACAATCAAAGCAAACTTTAAGATAGATCAACATCTGAAAGGTGTCAATAATGAAACCGTAAACCTCAAACTCTGTCAACAAAAGAAATTATGATAATCAAATCTGAGCTTTTAAGTAAAGGAACCAGCCATCATTATTTAAATACCGTACATGCTGAACGTTACAAATTGTGAAGTTGAATGACTACATTACCCACTATGCTAAAAAATCCCTCAGATGGGGAGCAAGTGGCTGGGATGCTCATGAAAAGAAACCAAAAAGCCACTCTGGTGACATCTTTTTTTTTATTTACAATCTCCTCACTGCTGCTATATGGCACTTATTTTCGCATGTGTTGTTATTCTGACCTGAAGTGACAAGCATGAGCGCACGCTTACCTTTACCATATTCTATGGTGTCTCTCGTAACTAGGCAACTGTTTTCTGAAAGGATGACAAACACAAATGCTGCAGCTCCGATGCAAGTTTATAGAGAAAAGTAAAAAGCGCTGCAGTGTTTGTGTGCGCTGTTTGTCTGAGGTTTAGGTTTAATTAGTCTGCCGTTGTTACTGAAATGTGTATATTTCATACAAAGTGTGAAGCAGATTGGTTAGTTGTACTTGAATCGAGGTGCGCTCGGGGAATTTGGAAATGTTTTTCAACTAGGTGTACCTGGAAAATGCACGCATGTTATGTGCGCACCGCTTCCACACGATGTGCACGTTGCTCCCATGTGCGTGTCGTGCACATCGCTCTCCTCCATTGGAAATGACAAACTTACACTCTAAGCTTACTAGCACTGCTTCCAAGGTGCATGCTCAGCAGCCACATTTTAATAAAACTCTGGCGGTTCAAACCGAAACTGCATACCAAATCTTTTTTTAATCAATATTGACAATGGTGTTCGGTCAATAAATATCTATCACCATTTTATCGCCCAGCCATAGGCACAGCGAAACAGATGTTTCTTAAGCCTTGATTTGAATGTACCTAATGTTGGAGCACATCTGATCATTTCTGGAAGCTGAAATCGTATTCACCCTGCTTTGACTGAACCCATGGAATTTCTCATTTACTTGATACTAATGATCTGAGGGATCTGTTAGATTTGTATTCAGTGAGCATATCTGTGATGTATTGAGGTCCTAGCCATTTAGTGATTTATGGACAATTTTATAAAATTATAGAACATTTTATTCATTTTCTTTTAGATTCCTGAAATCCTTTCCATAGAAACCTATAGCTCTAATATGTCAAAAAAAGAATCCTTATCCAATATTCATGTTTTGCACTAGAAATGTATGCACATTAGTGCATATTTAAACAAATAATATTTCATTTGCATATGCAAATGTAACATTTTAGAAAACTTGTAGTACAAAATTGTTTGACATTCTTTATGTGGTCAATCAGATGGGGAAGTGCAGTGATAAGTCTTCTATGTATTCACGAGCAGTGTCTTGCCTTACTACTGTTGCACTAGACTTTGTTCCAGCTTTCAGTTTGTGAACAGACAGGACTCAGGACGTGTGTAAACACTCGCATACAGGTGTGTGAGTTGATAATGCCGAGTGTTTGGCAAAAATGCAGAAGCAGTCAAACACTTTAATGCACTTGGCAGGCAGAAAGTTGCAATTTGCGCCAGCTTCTTGCTAAATGAGAGAGACATGTAAAATTGTGTAGCCATGCACTTGTTCTGTTTAGATGTGTAAATCATTAATTATGCACAGGCAGGAGCTAATTCAATTCACTTCCCTTTCCAGGCTGTTTGTTTTTGAAGTCGTTGTGCCTGTAATAAAGATGCCAGAGGTTGACGGCTTGTGTACAGTCTCTGGGTAATTGTTATGAAATCTAAACTGTTAATGTGAGTGAATCTCAGGAGCCATGCGCTCTTTTCATGAACGTGGTACAAATGAGGATCTGAAAGATTTATGTTTTTTGTTCATTGAAAGAATTTTGTTCATTTTGTTCATTTTAGCTTCAAATGAATTATGAATGTTATATAAAATAGTTTCAAATGTATTATATGGGGGATGGGATTATTCTGGCAATCTAATTAACCCTTTCACATGTATAGCCACAGCCATATCACTCTGCTGCCCAAGACTGATTACTCACTGAAGCTAAGCAGGGCTGAGCCTGGTCAGTACCTGGATGGGCGACCACATGGGAAAACTAGGTTGCTGTTGGAAGTGGTGTTAGTGAGGCCAGCAGGAGCCGCTCAACCTGTGGTCTGTGTGAGTCCTAATGCCCCAGTGAAAGTGAAGGGGACACTACACCATCAGTGGGTGCCATCTTTCAGATGAAACATTAAACAGAGGTCCTGACTCTCTGTGGTCATTAAAAATCCCATGGCACTTCTCGTCAAGAGTAGGGGTGTAACCCTGGTGTCCTGGCCAAAGTCCCTCAATCGGCCCTTGTGATCATGGCCTCCCAATCATCCGCATCCACTAAACTGGCTCTATCACTGTCTCTCCACTCCACCAGTAGCTGGTGTGTGGTGAGCGAACTGGTGCCATTGTCCTGTGGCTGCCGTCGCATCATCCAAGTGGATGCTGCACACTGGTGGTTGTGTGGAGAGACAAACCCCCCCTGATTGTGAAGCGCTTTGGGTGTATGGCCATACACAATAAATGTGCTATATAAATACACATTACATTACATTACATATCTTAACATGCAATTCTTTTTTTATTTGATCATTATTTAGTAAGGGTGTGACAAGATCTCATACAAGATTAAATCGTGGCAAGATTTCTTATCGAGGTGAAAATGTCTCGTGAGTTGTGATGTTATGATGGAGCGTGAGGGTGAAATTAGCATTGACGATTGGAGGCAGGATTGTATTTGATCTGCAAATAAAATGCTTTGCACACACCTGGCAACCCAGGCTGGCCTCAAAGTTGCGCTTGTCACTCGGTTGGGTGGGCGGGTGTGACAGAACCGCTTTTTTTAAGTTTTTTTTAGTTCAGCAGGTGCCGCATCCAACATAGGCTACAACTACAGCCTCACACATTATTAGTTCGTATCCATGCAATGGAATAGCACTTCAGATATGCTAAAAGGCATAATCATTGTAAACACAAATGGAATTAAGACGTGGAGTATCCATATTTTAGTTGCATTATTGAAGTGCAGATATGTAAATGCCGTAATCAAACTATTAACACCGTGAAGGACTTTTAGCTGCATTTTGCGACAGAACCTACACACCTAGCGAGTCAGTAAAGCACCACAGACGCACACATCTCTAAGCGTGCGCAAACAAACACACACACTCACTGAATAAACTCCTGGAGACTCATCGTCACATCATCGTCACGGAACACACGTTTATACTGTCCGGGAAAAGCTGATTTTTTTTTCATGCTGCGTGCCGTTTCAAACTCCATTAAAACAACTCTCCTATTAGTCCTTCATATTCGCATGATCGCATCCAGTAACTCTGAGTGAGTCACGAGGCTGAATGAAATCTTGCTAAATGAAAGTGAAACTCATTTATTAATAAAAAAATGAAATACACAAAATTACATATAATTGTTTCAGCGTGTGAAAATAAGTTTGATATATCATGTGAAATTGTACAGGGGAGAAGGCAGTCGGTAGAGTTTATAGCTAAATATTTAGCAGTGTTTGCATGTCCTTTATGACAGAATTAATTTAAATAGAAATAAAATACCATTCATTACAATGTTTTTTAAAAAGCACCTAAATTGTTTTGTATTTTGTGTTTTTTTTTTCTAGTTGAATAAAAATCAAAAAATTATATTTAAAAATATTATTTTACATTCACATAGGCTATTAGCAAAATATTTTGCAGTGTTTGCATGTCCATTACTGCGTATAATTCATTAAAATAGAAGTAAAATAACATTCATTACAAGTTGATTTAAAGAAAGCACCTAAGTAGTTTTGCTATTTAAGTTTTTTTTCCCAGTTGAATAAAAGACTATTTTCCATTCATATATTTCATCATTGAGGATTTCTTAAAAATTGTGTAAAAATCTTGTCTCGTTCTTGTGAACCCAATCTCGTATCTCGTCTCGTCTTGTGGAGTAGGCATCTTGTCACATCCCTATTATTTAGAATGCGTTGCTTTAACATACTAAGTTTGTTTTATGACATTTATCCCAAAGATTACTGCATTAGACCTTTTTCTTGGTTGCTGCATGGAGGGCAGTATAGCCACCAGCGTCTTCTGGTAGTATGCTTAGAACTTCTGTTTGCATCATTTACAACTGGTTAATCTTGGTTTAAAAATAGTTGTCAACACCATTTTGAGTGGCTTACGGAGTGTTTTTGTGATCCAAATCTTTGTTTTTGAAAGCATGTGTGTTAAAGCCGCTATACTTCTATAAGATGCGGTTTAAGCGTGAGAGTGTGCCGTCAGATAAGATGCTGAAATATAGCGACAGTGTTCCTGACCTGTCAGCTGTTATACTTTGCTCAGCAGGCTCTTCAATGAACACACACAGACACACATCAAACATACACACACATCACATGCAATACATCACTGCATTATAGAGCAAACCATATTAATGCTATGAAACTTAAAAGGTACAGTGCATCCGGAAAGTATTCATAGCACTTCACTTTTTCCACATTTTTTTTTATGTTACAGCCTATGTTACAGTTAATTTATTTCATAATGACATAATGATAATGTGAAAAAAGATTCACTGCAATTGTTGCAAATTTATTAAAAATAAAAAAAACCTGAAAAATCACATGTGCATAAGTACACCTTTTTTGGAAATTTTTGCCCATTCCTCTTTGCAGCACCTCTCAAGCTCTATCAGGTTGGATGAGAAGTGACAGTGTACAGCCATTTTCAGACCTCTCCAGAGATGTTTAATAGGATTTGGGTCTGGGGTATGGCTGGGCCACTCAAGGAAATTTATAGGGTTGTTGTGAAGCCACTCTATTGATATTTTGGCAGTGTGCTTTGGGTCATTGTCCTGCTGGAAGATGAACCGTCAGCCCAGTCTGAGGTCAAGAGCACTCTGAAGCAGGTTTTCATTCAGGATGTCTCTGTACATTGCTGCATTCATCTTTCCCTCTATCCTGTCTTCCAGTTCCTGCTGCTGAAAAACATCCCCACAGCATGATGCTGCCACCACCATGCTTCACTGTAGGAATGGTATTAACCTGGATGCAGGATGGTGATGAGTGGTGCCTGGTTTTCTCCAAACGTAATGCCTGGCATTCACTCTAAAGAGTTCAATTTTAGTCTCATCAGATTAGAGAATTTTGTTTCTTGTGATCTGAGAGTCCTTCAGACGCTGTTAGGCAAATTCCAGGTGGGGAGTGGCTTCCATCTGGCCACTCTATCATACAGGCCTGATTGGTGGATTACTGCACAGATGGTTGTCTTTCTGTAAGGTTCTCCTCTCTTCACAGAAGAACGCTGGAGCTCAGATAGAGTGACCATTGGGTTATTGATCACCACCCTGACTAAGGCCCTTCTCCCCCGATTACTCAGCTTAGATGGCCGGCCAGCTCTAGGAAAAGTCCTGGTGGTTCCAATCACTTTCCACTTGCGAATGTTGGAGGCCGCTGTGCTCATTAGAACTTTCAAAACAGCATATTTTTTTATATTATTTTTATATTATTTTTTTGTAATCTTCTCCAGCCTTGTGCCTCGAGACAATCCTGTCTCTGAGGTCTACAGACAATTTGTTTGTCTTCATGCTTGGTTTGTGCTTTGACATGCACTGTCTACCCTGGGACCTCATATAGACAGGTGTATGTCTTTTCAAATCATGTCCAATCAACTGAATTTATCACAGGTGAACTCCAATTAAGCTGCTGAAACATCTCAAGGATGATCAATGAAAAAGTGAAGTGCTATGAATACTTTCCGGATGCACTGTATGTAACGTTAAGCCATGCGATTTCTAAAAAATAAAACTACATTACTGATACTCTGCCGGCTGATTTGCATGTTGATTCTAATCGGGAGCCATTTAGTTTGTGTTGTGTAGTATTTACCACAATACGTGTTTGTCTGTCATTTCCAAATGCCACTTTAGTTTCACTTTGTGCCACTAGTTCAATCTGTGTGTGAGAAAATTATCACTTTTGCGATGACGAAGCTCCACTTAAACAGCAGAAGATGCCGCCTGACAGTGAGGTTAAATGACTCGCAGATGTCGCATTTTTAAATAATCAGTCCAAAAGGTGCCGGTGATCGACAGCAGCATTAGTTAAAATACATTAAAAGCGAGTAAAACAGAGCTGTCCAAATGTGACTGTTTATACGCATCAAGCTGCCAACCTGAAGTTCGTAGCATCCTCCTTACGTATACAAGCAAAGAATAATGATTAATTTTGCATTCTATGAAAAAGGTCTATATTGCTTTTTGTTGCTTTTTTCTTTACTCCATATATTGACAGATGCCCTGAATATAGGCTGCATTCCAGTCTATTTTTGTAAGCCCTTCCCACAATAACTTCCCTTTTTCACTTGGATGTTCATTGATTATGTTACACAAGTGTCCACTACTGGCGGAGCATATGTATGGGTTTAAATGGAATGCTTAAGAGCATACTTACACTATGTACAGTTGCCTTGAACCAGGCCGAAGCATGCTTGTCCCCGCTTACGTCTCCCATGATGGCCCACACTCATATTGCAGCAAAATATTTCGCCGAACAGATCAGTCACTTTTGACGCTTATAAATAATCATACAGTCCTTGTGCTGCAGGAATTAGGAGGTTTGCTGAAGGTGCAGCTGTCATGCAGCTGCAAGCGCACTGCGCCTGAGCCCAAGTGAATTGCGCTCTGGCACACCTCTTCCAACCGAACCAGGGCCGGACAACTGAACTGTGCATGAGCCCATTTCAGAGCACTCACACTTCTCAAACGATCCGGGAAACAGGCCTGGGCACGGTTTGGATAGCATAAAGTGAGTGCGCACTAAATCTCTTGAACACTTGGGGTCTACACTGTTGCAATGTCATATTTGCACTGCATTCTGGGACATATAGGTGCTGGAGTGGCCATATAAAACCGTCTCAGAATTGGGGAATCAAGGATATGTCCATTTAAACTTCCGTCATTCACTTGATGAAGTGGAATGCACTTTACTATGGCGGCTGGGATTCCACCAAAGGAAAAACAGAAGGGAGTTTGCAAGTGTCTTTATAAAAGTGGAGTGAAATGTAGCCCTAATATTTACATTCTCAAATATGTGTAAAAATATGTGTTAAACAGCTTACTTATAATAATATTATATGACCTTTGATGGGGGATGGTTAGTTGAGATATTAGCCACCATGTCAGTGGAGAGATTATGGTTGCTGGATTTACAACATTGATCAACTTCTTCCAAAATACATGAAAGGATGTGGCTTTTTAAATAGGAGAAAAATAGATTATAACATTCTCTTACTAAATAGTGTGTATCTGATGTAAATAGAGCACATCTTCAAAAACAATTATAACTGCCATTTCCATAGACATGAGTATGTATTTTTTAAACCAACATTTTATAATTTGGTAATATGTACAGTGCAGAGCATAATTGAGTACACCCCATTTTGAAAATGAATATTTGTATCCGTTTCTCAGCGAATATAGGCAATGTATTTTGGTGCATTCAAACAAAACAGGTTTATTAAACAGATATATTTATTAAAATAATATTTTTGTCACCAAACATATTTTGAAATTGAAATATAATACAATAAAAAACCTACAAAGTTTCAGCTAATTTTTTTTCTTCTCTTGATTTTTCCTCTTTTTTAAATTTGTATTTAATATTTTCTACAACATATAAATTGTGGTGGTACTAATTTGGAAAGTTATCGTAAGTTTTTTTTGTTAGATGAGCTCCAGATTTGGCTTCAGTACTGACTAATCTAATGCATATGCACAAATATAATACTGTATAGCTTCCTATTAAAAATATACATTTAAAATATAGATTTGTGAGGGGTGTACTTATATATGCTGAGCACTGTATATGTATTTAAATGCCTGAAACCTAAAGCAAAATGTTATTTGTTTGAAAACACTTAGAAATTGTGTAAGTATATCTGAATTTTCCATCTGATCATGTGACGCACTGAACATTCTAATCAATCCAGTGTGATCATACTTAGGGTTAATAGTTGAAGTTAACTTAATAAAAAAAAAAAAGTCACATTCCTAACCCATATAAGCAGAAAATCTAAATAAAGCAGTTAAACAATTAGATTAAGATGTTTTTAATAAAATCACAAAGTCTCATATTTATTTGCCATATATATTTATTAATAATTTTGATGTTGAAAATGTTACTTTATTATTTAAAGAAAACTAACAACATAGAAATAGATGCATAAAATAACAGAAAAAAAGTACTGACTCATTACCTGGGAATGCAACCAACCAAACAAATGTACAGTACAGTCAAGACCCAAAGTCACTTTGTTAAACTGTTCAACATGTTAAAGTCCCCATAATCCATTTTGAAAGCATACATAAATGGAAAATTCCCCATGAATCACAATGTACGGGACATTATTAATTAACAAATGATTTATACAATGTAGATATGTGGATTTATGCCTCTAATGATAATGATATGTACTGTAATAGAAGATATAATTTACTATAAATCATCCAGAAAGTGTTCCCTTTTTTGTGTTATTCTCATTTTGTATGTAACAGCTGTAAAGAAAATGACAGATTGAACTGAAATCAATTAAATGTATTACTAATTATCTTTACAGTTATTTATATGGAGAGTTTTATCAAGTTAGTATGGTATATTATATATTTAAATCAAGTTTAGACTACAACTTTTCAGTATCACATTGTTGCTGATGGGTCTGTGTCTAAACTGACTATCAATTTTATTAAACTTATAGTTAAATATTAATTTAGTTTATGCCATTTAAAATTTATAAACAAATTAGTTAATTTGAATGTATGTCATTTAATTTTACTGGCACAAAGCTTCTGAATAATTCATAGTTTGTGTTTTGTGATGTGGTTTTTAAAATCTTGTGTCATAGTACTACCACAAATGGTTTTGTGCTGCATTTTCAATAACACTGATTGCTCTTTGAAAGCAGAAGAGTTTGTTTTTTATGCTTGTTTGATTTTTGCCCACACAGTTTTAATTGAGTTGTTTGTTGTCTCGCTGTTCTCTTGTCCTTTACCATGCATGGTAATCCTCTCAGAGACTGCTGGGCATTATCTGAACCTCTGGCAGAAGCAGAGACATGAGAAATTTAGTGTTTGATTATAGTCAATCAAAGCTGAAGCTTAACATGAGCCGTGATGGGCTTCACCCAGCATGACATGAAATGTGCATAATGACACAGCAAATGTCTGGAGCCACCAGTAGCTTTTGATAGACAATTGTGCTCAGGATCAGATGGTGACTTGGTCATGAATTATAATGGGTTTGAGTAAATTGTCAATACTGTATGTATTTTATACTATAAATGTTTGATATAGTGATGGAAATTTCAGATCATTTTACTGATTCAAACCTTAGTGTCTCGTTCATTTCAATGAACAAATCTTTTTTTTTCAATCATTTCATTCAATTTGTTCAGTTTGTCAAAATATCACAAAAAATTATGTGTTGCTTCCCAACTCATCTACAGTTAGCTAGTTAACTAGAATTCTAAAATAATAAGAAAATAATCTTTCATTGTTTACCTGGGTCTTTTGTCTATGATAAGCTCAGCTCAACTCTTGAGTCGTTCCTTACGTGACAGAGGCAATCCAATATAAGCTTAACGAATGCACACAGTCTGGGCTGAAAGGACCCATGATTAGTTCATATTTTGAGTCTTTGGCTTTTGAGTCATTTGTTCATCCTGCATGTAAAGGTAACATTTAGAATGAAAACATTGCAATTTAAAGCATTTAATCAAAATTGTGTTACTACTGAAAATCATGCACTGCATCTCAAATGGCACACAATACAAGCACTATGTAATTATGCACTTACACACTCAACAGCATAGTGTAGACGAGAATCAAAAAATGACCAAAATAACAAGAAAGGTCTGGATGCAGACTGGTGAGAGTGCATGCAATGCTTTTAAAGCACACACCTAACCCCACCCCTCACAGTGAAGTCACTAGACCTTCGCTATTAAGTGCATGTGTTTGAGACCCCATGTCAAGTCTGCAGCCATATACTATTGAAACTACCAAATTGTAACTGCCACAAGAACAACCATATTCACTATCATGAGGTGGTATAATCACTTATGTAGAAGCAATTTGGGAAGGTCTGGAACACTCAACCTTCATACAATGTGCGTGGACATAATACAAATAGAGTAAAAATAGGGAACTCCAGCAACATTTGTAATAAAAGGAGCACATAAATAAATGGCAACTATTTTCTACTAAAAAGCTTTTTTTTCCTTTTTATTTAATAAAATTTTCTTCTTTTATTACAAGTGTTGCTGGAGTTTTCTATTTTTACACTTTAAATTAAATAAAGTAATCTAACATCAGTGCCCGATAGCTCCGCCCCTTCTGCTAAATGAGCAAAGCTGTGGCTGTTGAGTGTGTGAAGTGTCCAACATTCCACACTTATTTTTAAAGGCTGAATAAGTGCATCATGTGGGTATTTAAAGTGCACTTATTATTTTTAGAATAAAAAATGCACTACTTGCGCTATTTACGTAGAATAGTGCATACGTATGTAATTTGGGAAGCACGCACATATGGTTATTCCATCAGATTCTGATTTCCTAACACTTTCGGAGTTAAAAGGTTAGAATTGTGTTTCGAATTGTGAATATCAGCATAAAACGTAACATGTCTTAAAAAAAGGAAAAAAAGAAAGAAAAAGAAACACTTCACTTTCATGTGCATCTGGGCCCAGCATAAAATATGTATCAGCAAATGTCTGGAGCTGCTCTTTTGATAGATAATTGTACTTTACTAGGATCAGCGTAGCAGCAGAAATGTAATCCCTAAGCCCATGGTCATGTCATACTACGATTATACTATGGTTATCACACATAAAGACAGGTTGAAATGTTGTATTTTAAGACATTTGTCTGTTTTTTTTTTTTTTGTCCTCAAGCTGCTCCTATGTCTTACGCATATCATCCAAAACCTTATGTTTTCTTTAGATTTGATTGTTGACAGCTGTAAAAATATTTGAGCAGTTTTCCATATTTAGTATTCATGTTTTTATTTTTTTATTTTTATATTATGCATTTTATACTTTTATTGATGCTTTTGAATTGCATTATGGGACCTTGATCTTTCTTCCAATAACTTTTAACCATGAAAATTTTAAAACTGACTTTTATTAATGGTGCAATATGTAAGTTTGACACCCAGTGATTGAATTAGGTATTGCATGTCTGGTTCAAAACACCCCAAAACACAGGCAAGCGCAGGTTGCCAGATTGATGACATCAACAGGAGCGAGCCTGACTGTCAAGCCTAAAGGCTGATTTAAGGCTGATTTAAGTCATGTTTTTTTGGCAAATTCCAAGCGGGCTGCTATGTGTCCTTTACTAAGGAGTGGCTTCCATCTGGCCACTCTACCATACAGGCCTGATTGGTGAATTGCTGCACAGATGGTTGTTCTTCTTTAAGGTTCTCCTCTCTCCATAGAAGAACACTGGAGCTCAGAAAGAGTGACCATCAGGTTATTGATCACCTCCCTGACTAAGGCTCTTCTCCCCTGATTACTCAGATGGCCGGCCAGCTCTAGGAAGAATCCTGGTGGTTCCAATCACCTTCCACTTACGGATGATGGAGGCCACTTTGCTTATTGGAACTTTCAGAGCAGCAGAAATATTTCTGCAACCTTCCCCAGCCTTGTGCCTCGAGACAATCCTGTCTCTGAGGTTTACAGACAATTCCTTTGTCTTCATGCTTGGTTTGTGTTTTGGCATTCCGTCAACTCTGGGACCTTATACAGTATAGACAGGTGTATGCCTTTTCAAATCATGTCCAATCAACTGAATTTATCACAGGTGAACACCAATTAAGCTGCTGAAACATCTCAAGAATGATCAGTGGAAACAGAATGTACCCAAGAATGTATCTGTCTTTCGGATGAGACGTTAAACCGAGGTCCTGATCTCTGTAGTCATTAAAAATCCCATGGCACTTCTCGTAAAAAGTAGGGGTGTCACCCCGGTGTCCTGGCTAAATTCCCTCTCTGCCCTTCTGATCATGGCCTCCCAATCATCCCTTATCCACCAAATTGGCTCTATCATTGTCTTTCCACTCCACCAATAGCTGGTGTGTGGTGAGCGCATTGGTGCCGTTGTCCTTTGGCTGCTGTCGCATCATCCAAGTGGATGCTGCACACTGGTGGTGCTGTGGAGAGACCACCCTCATGATTGTGAAGCGCTTTGGGTGTATGGCCATACACAATAAATGCGCTATATAAATACACATTACATTACATTATATTACATAACATTACCCAAGCTCAATTTAGAGCTTTACAGCAAAAACTGTAAATACTTATGTATACATGTGATTTTTCAGTTTTATTTATTTTTTCAATAAATTAAAAAATATATTTTTTCACATTGTCATTATGGGTTATTGTGTGTAGAATTTTGAGGAAATAAATTAATTTAATCCATTTGTGTTTCTCTATGTATTATTTCTTATACATTATATTATTTCAAACTACTCAAATGTCAATAAAAGTCAATTTCAACACCAACACCAGAGATCAAGCTCCCATTATGCAATCTACAACCTTAAATGAATCACAAAATATGGAAACTATTAATTAACAGATATTTTTTTTACAGTGTAGGCTGTGAAATAACTGAAATCATTCAGCACAGTGATATTGAACTGTAATGCAGTCAAGGGCTGCCTGGAACTACTTTAGCTGTGTGTTTATATGTAAAATAATTGCTCACCTTGGAATGTTCACTAGCTAATCAGAATCAAGCATTTGATAGTAGTTTCATTCCATAGTATAAAATGTTTTATAATTATGTCTAAAAATATGAATTTAAGTATGACATTTGCCATAACTCATTTACTAAAAGTAGACTGGAAGTGAACATTAGCTTTTAGCGCTCACATTTGTTCATCTCACTGCCAGAGCATCCATTTGGCTAATGTTTTTAGTTGGTATTTACATCAACTATGATTTTTCCCCTCACACTGCAGCCAACCGAAAGTTAAGAGGACCAAATTTAGTATTTCTCTCCTCTTATGTTATGATGATTGTCATCATGCAAATGGTTCCAGTCAAGCACTTTGTTTTGCTTAGTTTTGGCAAAGCATTATCTGAGCTGCCAGTCATTTTGTGAATCCCGACTCTCTTCTCAGTTAATTTAGTCTGTATTGAGATGATTAATGTGGTGCATGAGGACTGGCCCTCACGTCGCCTGATATAGGCACACGGTTACTGCTTCATTACCCAAGTCAATGGTTTAAACTATAGCATTTATTTTGGAATAAGTTTAAGATTTGTTTTAAATGTTTTATGTTTTGAAAGTAGCCTTCAAATTAGACTACTTTCCTGTCAAATAATCCATTCATTTATTAGACAGGAAAGACAGTCATTGTGTAATTGTGTAAATTGTGTATTTAATTAAATTATATCAAAGCAGAATTTACAGCACTTACAGACTTATAAAAAGACGGAATGGCAGTTTCCATAATATGAATGTATGATGATGATGATGATGATGATGATGATGATGATGATAATGATGATAATGATGATGATGATGATGATGATGATGATGAAGATGATGATTATGATGATGATGATGATGATGATGATGATGATGATGATGATGATGATG
>CAIGQZ010001345.1:1689136-1699685 GCA_903798205.1 Danio tinwini
TGATGATGATGATGATGATGATGATGATGATGATGATGATGATGATGGTGATGATAAGAAATGTTTCCAAGTCAGAATATTAGAATAATTCTGTGACATGAAAGACTGGAAAAAATTATTCATTCATTCATTCATTCATTCATTCATTCATTCATTCATTCATTCATTCATTCATTCATTTTCTTTTTGGCTTAGTCCCTTTATTAACCTGTGGTCACCACAGCGGAATGAACTGCCAACTTATAAAACAATATGTTTTATGCAGTGGATGTCCTTCCAGCCACAACCCATCACTGGGAAACACCTATACACTCCCATTTAAACACATACACTACAGACAATTTAGCTTACCCAATTCACCTATAGCGCATGTATTTGGACTTGTGGGGTAAACCGGAGCACTCGGAGGAAACCCACGCAAACACGGGGAGAACATTCAAACTCCACACAGAAATGCCAACTGACCTAGCCGGGGCTCGCTCCAGCAACCTTTTTGCTGTGAGGCGAACGTGCTACCCACTGAGCCACCGTGACACTCAGGCTGGAAAAATGATGCTGATTATTAAAGGGATAGGTTTTCCTAAACTAAAAAATAACTCATCATTTACTCTCCCTCAAGTGGTTTTAAACCTTATGAGATGTGATATTTAGTTGAACGCAAATTAAGATATATTGAAGAATGTTGGTTGCTGGCACCCATTGACTTCCATAGTAGAAAAACAAAATACTATGAAAGTCAATGGGTACCAGCTAATGGCATTTTTTAAATCATCTCATTTTGTGTTCAACAGAAGAAAGAAGCTCAAATAGGTTTTGAACAAGTAAAGGGTAAGTAAATAATGGCAGAATGTTAAATTTTGGATGAACTATACCTTTAAGTTTCAAATTGTATGAATAAATTGCATTATAAATCATATTAAAATATAAAAAGGCAAATAATAATAATAATAATAATAATAATTGCTAAAATATTTCAAAATATTTTGTTCATGTAATCACATAGGGTAAATTGAAGCCTTGCTAAAAACGTCTTTAGAAACATGCACTGTAAAAAAAATGCAGGGTTCCACACAATTCATTCATGTTATACCAACACAATTCGATTAAGTTAACTCAACACTTTAAGAAATTTATGTGGATTGAACATAAAAAATTAAGTTGTCCCAATGAAAATTCAGCTCTTTTTAAATGAGTAGTTTGTACAAGCAGCAAAAATAATTGAGTGCATAATGAAATCTTGTGGGCGACACAGTGGCGCAGTAGGTAGTGCTGTCGCCTCATAGCAAGAAGGTCGCTGGTTCGAGCCTCGGCTGGATCAGTTGCCGTTTCTGTGTGGAGTTTGCATGTTCTCCCTGCGTTTGCGTGGGTTTCCTCTGGGTGCTCCGGTTTTCACCTGTATTGCGGTCCCCAAAGACATGCAATACAGGTGAATTGGGTAGGCTAAATTGTCTAGTGTATGTGTGTGAATGAGTGTGTATGGATGTTTCCCAGAGATGGGTTGCGGCTGGAAGGGCATCTGTTGCATAAAACATATGCTGGATAAGTTGGCGGTTTATTCTGTTGTGGCAACCCTGGATTAATAAAGGGTCTAAGCCGAAAAGAAAATGAATAAATGTGTCATGAAGTTACGGCCACCTGGCCGCCGGGAAGAAGGAGGCGGAGAACCAACGGACTTTTAAAGAAATATTTATTAATAAAAGGGATGGCAGCTCCTCACGGAGACTCGTGAGGAGCTGCCGAGATTTGGCGCCACAGCACCCGCGAGACCTATATGAGAAGGGCCGAGAGAAAAGGAGATGGAGAAAAAAGGAGGAAAGACAGAGTAGACAGAGAGGGAAAAAAATTGGGGTTCGGTTCTCCAGACACGCTGCCACTCGGTCCTCAACCAACTGAGAGAAGTGACGACATGCTGGGAGCCCTGTGGAGGAATCTATCCACCCGTCCGTCTTCTGGTGTCCGGCGGCGGTTCTCCTGGCTGGATGGCGGCATTTCTGGTCTCCTGCTCCGCTCCCGCTTCGGTGGAGGACGCAGGCTTCGGCGTCATGGCGGATCGCGGTGACTCCCCCGGGCTTTCTGGGATGGCTCCCTTCAGCTCTTTCCCATCCGGTGGGGAGCCCCGCGTCCCCTGCTCCTCCCCATGCTGGGAGACGGCAGCAGGCAGATCCTTCCTCGCCAGCCTCAGGCCGCCCCGTCACTTTGGCAGACAAACGGGTTTCTTCCCCACTCGGATTAACTCCCGAACACTCGCCCTCCTCCTCAGCGGCGAGGGCAACTGGACGACGTGTCCCTCCTTCTCCCGGGTTTTCGGCACCACTGTAATGAAGTTACGCCCACCTGGCCGCCGGGAAGAAGGAGGCGGAGAACCGACGGACTTTTAAAGAAATATTTATTAATAAAAGAATCAAATCAAAACAAACGGACGGCAGCTCCTCACGGAGACTGCCGTCAAACTGAAAGCAAAAGTAACACAACATGTCCGGGCCCGGTCCTCTCTCCCTGTCCTCTGCCATCGTTGCTCCTCTTATAGTCCAGAGCTCCTTCCGTGGGATTGAAGGCAGGTGCGCGCCACAGGTGTATCTCATCTGTGGCGGGCCTCGTTTCGCTCCCACGGCTCTCGGCCACGCCCCCTCGCCACAAAATGAATAAAATCTTGTTTGACGGACATTACGATTGACAGATGTTATGTTGAATTTTTCTATATTTTACTCACTGTATACTTCATTATAGTCAATCAGGCTGTCTTTATGTGTTCTGCACATGTCAAGGATAAAGTTTAACAACTGTTTTCTTTCTCTCTACATATGACAAAACATATAAGTGTATACATTGACTTAATGGTTCTTTGAATTCAGTTGCTTTATTGTATTCTATTTCATTTCTTTAAAGCATCTGACTCAATAAGAGACAATATTTCTCTTAGTGTGTGTAGTAATAAAACATTGCAACAGCACATTCAATTAATATCATTTTCTGAAGATGTCCTTGTAAATTTATTTCATAAAACCATTGCACAACATCTTAAAAGACTAATAACGCATTTCAGACAGTTGATCAGTCAAGGTCATGGATACAACAGTCATTGTTACAGTACACAGGATGAACAAATTTAATTATTCTGAAGTAGTTATTCAAAAGAAGACAATTTCATTGCTAGAGTTCATGCAGAATGGCTGGGGTTTCATGAACAAATCTTTTTCACTTTTGCACAATGTTTGATCTAAAGTTGTGTAAAATGGTTTTAATGTATAGAAAGTTTTTGTTTTGTTATTATGTATGTATTGGATGTTGACAATTCAAACAAGTCATCCATCCTTCATGAATCAAGCTGTCTTTTGGCTGCTGAGGAGGAGCGACCGTAAAATTTGTTATTGCTCCCATATGCATGGTTCCACACCAGTAACTGCATCATTCAGACCTCAGCATGGCATTTATGTCATATTTACACATGACAGACACGGTTATGATTAATGACAAACACAGCTAGCATATGGTTTGTGTGCTTTTCTGTATATTTATGTAAAACTGCAGTAACTACAGTCACAGATTTGTTAGAGTAAACATTCATTGACATTAAGGTTACACAAACACATATTCTATTGTATTTTGTAGCTTCCACTCAATGAATTTCTTGCCGTGGTACTTTACTCAGCCTGGGCTCAATAGAAAAACGTGCCTCAGCTTACATTTTTGCAAAGCTTAAAATATGTTTCTCCGGGCATATTATTTTGCACGTATCAGATGACAAATCCACTAGAGGGCTCTGTCAATATTTTTCTGAATCTAAAATATTTTACTGAAGCCATGGTCAATCTGCAATTTTCATCCCATAGACTTACATTACCATGTTTCCATCCAAATATGTGAATTAAATGTATATGCAAAACGAATTTGAAAAAAAAATGAATTTTGCATAAAAACATTATGTTCTGTTTTCATCTAATGAGTCCAAGAGAATAAAATCTGCCACCAAATATCAAAAGAAAAATGAAAGTTGCTGTGTTAGGAGAAGGTATTTTTGTATATCTTACATGCATGTAGAACATGTAGACAAAACGCAATGTGTTCAGTCATGTCATCTTGCTTTTGGAGGCAGTAGACTGCTCTTTGGGAACACTGCCGGTTAAGAAGTCTGTCATTATCCTTTTAGAATCATCTCCGCTTGCACTTTTTGGAAGATTTGCACATTCCGCTGATGTTGTCCATCAACATTTTCCAGGATAGTATCCAATGATGTTTTCCAGGAAAGTAGTCACTTCTTTCTCGTATATAAAATTAAAAAAAATGTCCGGACCTCGGTTAGTTTACACCATTTTTATTATCACATGATCTGTTGAAGCAAAATCACATGACTTTTTGATGTGCATGCTGGAATTTATTCAGTAAATGTATTTCCATCATAGTCTATGCACAGTTTTTCTTATTGGATAAAAAGATTATCCTACTTAGATGTGCGCATAATTTTTTTGTGCATTTTCAAAATTCATGTGCATCTTGCCATTTTCATCCAGGGTTTTTTATAAGATATTCCAAATTGCACATAAAATAGGTTGATGGAAACAGCTATTGATACACATGTGAGTGTGCCAGACAGGAAACACAAACCCGTGCAATGTTTGGTGAACTCTGACCTATAAAATTGCCTCATGTGATTATTTGAGACTGATAAAAGGTCAAAGCATGACCTCCTTGTACAAAAGTGTAAAATATGAAGCATATGAATAGCTTGCTTCATTAATAGCCTTTCACACATACAGACCTTTTTGGATGATTACCAGCAATTTTCTAGAAAGGGATCATGTGCACTGTTAAAAATTGTCCTGTTAAAAAACAGTAAGTTATTAGCAGCATGGTTGCCAGCAAGTTACTGTTAAATTAACAGCATCTTGCTGTTGCTCTGTAAATTAACTGTAAAATACTGGCAGCTGCAGTTGCCAGCAATGCACTGTTATTTTACAGTATGTTGCTGTAAAAATACATGGATTGCATTGATGCAATACTCAAGTAAATTCATTTTGTTAACTAAAAAGAAACTGCCTCAAATTGGCCAACTGCCTTATGTTTATGAAGTAATGTGCTATATGTGCTTAGGAGTATACATGTAAAGCTGGAATTAACACAGAGAGATACTTACTGCATCAGCAACTAAACAGCCACTGTCTTTAAGTAAAGAAACATGTAGAATAACATCAGCAGTACATTGTATATCTTTCACTCCAACACTGGCTCTACTCTCCTCCACAACGGTGACACACAGAAGAAATTTGCTTCAGGTTTTACAGAAAAATATTTTTTTCCCCTTGATTTTATGGTAAACTACTGGCAGCTGTGGTTGCCATCAATCTACAGTTATTTTTTTTTTTTACAGTCAACTTTCGTAGTTAAAATTAACATTATATTACTATTAAAATACATTTTTACACCGTGTTTTTATCTCTCACACATTTAACCCTTTTAACCCCAGAGCAAATATCTCAGTTTTAATTGAACACTTCCGAGTGTCCACACTACTAAGTGTTTAAGAAACATGGAGCAAAGCTGCAGTAAATGAATTAATTAAATGACTAATTAAATGATAATTGAGGATTAGCGATAAACAAATGAAGAAATACTGAAGGGAAAAAAACAGGAACAGAACATGCAAAAAACTAAAACTTCAGTCACAGCTTTGTAATGAAATAAACTGGAGTACAACAAATGATTAAATCTTTTAAATTATCAGCAGCTGATTAAACAACTGTACAAACATCATCACCAGCTACACTTATTACTAAAACTTTTATTTTTGTATAACATCTACTAAAGTTCTTCTGGAGATAAAGGTCAACATTTTACGTCACCATCATGGAGAATAGAGTTTGCTTTAGTTGGGCTCTGAGCCCTGATATGTTTAACATTAAATTATTTTGGCTGCTGCAACTTTTAGGAACTTTGTTTAAAAAGCTCTTTCGATATGGCAAGCTAGCCAAAAAGCTAAATAAGATCTGCTTATGTTCATATTGTTTTTAGCGAGGCAGAACCTGTTGTAATATAATTCACTGCTCCTATTCAATGTTTAATTCATTGTTAATTGTAATATAAAAGGCTGTATGTGGCATTGAACTTTGGAAGTTTTTAAGAATATCTTGGACAAAAACACTTTGCTCAATGGTGTAAGTTGCACTCAAAGAGACATCAAGAATCAGTGTATTGACCTCAACAAGGGTGACAACTAAAAAAATAACAACAGTTTAACTCACAAACTGGCTACTGAAACTCTAAACATAAACACGCAAATAAAGAAAACCGTAAGACCATTATATTACATAATTTGTTTATGCCCCATTGCATGCTGGGATTTATGCACTGTGCCACACCCAGCATGCATTGCGGCATGAAACATTCAAATTTTTACCATTGTTGAGGTACAAGGGTTGATTCATGAGGTCTGAGTGTGTCTTTGTCATAGCTGAACTGTTTTGTATGTTATTTCATAACTCTGTGAAGGAATTAGGTATCTTTCCTGTTTTCCTTTCACATTAATAAAAAATATCTGCAACAAAGTATAAAAACTAATGCATGAGGCTAGGCGTTCAGACCTTTAAAAAAACAGTTATCAGAACAAAACTAGGCATATTTACCTACTTGCGTTCTAGCTTTATTGCTATAATAAAAGTGTTTTATAAACTCTGTATTACAGCAGCTGGAGAGTTTAAAGTTATGAATTTAAGGTTGAAGAGCCTAACTAAACCTCTCACTCCATTATGGTGACACAAAAAAAAACACTTACATTTCTGTTGGTTTTCAAAAAGAATGGTATGGAAGTCAAGGTCAGTAATACGTGACTCTGCTGTTGTTTGTGGAGTTGTTTAATGATCCTCTGCTGAAACTGAAGGTTTTTTTATTTTAGTTGATCTTATTTAATGTTGTTACTGAAGTCTCTGTGTTTCTTGCTTCTCTTTCCTTCAGTGATTGTGATTATTAACAGCAGGTGTTCATCAGTGTCTGAATTCACCCATTTGTGTTCATTAACTCTGTCAGGTGAACTATATTAGTGAACTAGTGTACATAATAGTGAACAAGGGTGCAAAGTGTGATTTCAAACACAGACTTGAAACGTCGAATCTGAGCTCTGGTAACTTACAGTTTACTGCTGTAGGTTACTTTTTTGAAAACAAAAATGTTACCCAGAATGCACTGTTTTAACAGAATACTACTGTTTTAGTGAAAAACATTATTTTACTGTAGAATCTGACAGTTTTTTTTAACAGCAATTTTTAACAGTGTGTGAACAAGCTCTTTTTGAAAATACCATATTTGTTCCGGCAATTTTTCGGAAAGAGAAGTTACGTAAATAACATTACCGGTAATTTGCCGGAACATTGCTCTGTGTGAATGCAGAAGAAAAATTGCTGGAAAGAGCTCGTTCACATTTAGAACTCTCTGATGTGAGATGTCTACTCCAGCCAATCAGAACATTTAAACGCATTCACATCCACTCTGTTTATGAAAATAAAAGCCTTTGAATGCACATTTAGCTGCTAGATTTAGCCAGCACACACACATATTATTATATCGACTTGCGAAAGTGTCCCTCCATATGTTTTCATCAAAGTTGTTTACAATACTTATTCATCCATTGAATTTGTATTGTAATCAAATTTGAAAACATTTAGCTGTGCTTCACATTTGTGCCTTTGGATGTCTCTAGGACAAAGCAGCTCCATGAATGCTAAAGTTTTTAACAAAAATGAAACCATCAACAAAAGCCCGGCCCCTTTTATGTTTACAAATACATGGGCAGCCGTTTATAGGTAATTTCTGGTTAATGATGTCGGAATTTACCGGTATTTTGGAATAGATGTGTGAATAGCACTTTTTTTTTATTTACCAGTAAAGTCGTTCTGAAAATTTTCTGGACATTTACCGGTATCATTGTGTAAAAGCGGCTATTGTCTAATCATCTAATCCTATTCAAACTGCCATACAACAGAATTTCACATGTTCAAACTCTAGTGGGACCATGGCTTTACTTTAACTTTACAGATACATGTTCTTTTTCTACACAAGAAGGTGGGGCTTGCAGCCTGATTTCACGAGGAAATGTAAGTATTTTACGTTTTGTCAGTTTTGTACGAGTTGAGTTGTACGAGTTGAGTCGTACGAAAATGTTAAATTTTAAAAAGGAGGCAATGGCACCTAACCCCACCCCTAACCCAAACCGTCATTGGGTGATGAGCAAATCTTACTAATTTGTATGAATTATATAGTACGAATTCATACGAATTAGCTACTAAATCAAAAAGTTACGAATTGTCGTGAGATTGCGTTGGGGCTAGTCAAATAGTGAACCACTGACCTAACCCCAACCAAGGCGCTGACCTAAAACAAACCAATATTTTTCAATGTTTTCAAAAGAAAAGTAAGAAAAGTGTGCTACAACCATGTAGTT
The DNA here is from genome assembly GCA_903798205.1 of Danio tinwini. Classification (NCBI taxonomy): domain Eukaryota; kingdom Metazoa; phylum Chordata; class Actinopteri; order Cypriniformes; family Danionidae; genus Danio; species Danio tinwini. Next base: position 1,697,565 of record CAIGQZ010001345.1, read on the forward strand.
TTACCTTGATTTTACATTGATTTTATCTCTTTTGTGGAACTGTGCTTAACTGAATTTGAACCCAAGTGTTCTGCATCAAAGTACATTAGTACAAAAGTTGGAGATAGATGGAGATAGATAGTTGAGGAAAATGCATTTCATTACAAGTCATAGACACCATTAAGTTTAAGGTATTTATTTGGTGTTGTGCAAATAACTGCATGAAATAAATGTTTTATTTGTCAATATTATGTCCTGTAAATATCATTAATGTAAAAAGGAACAAAATTAGTTGGCCTCATACTGCCCTATAGCAATCATTTTACAAACTGCAATGTATGTTTTTGTTGTTTCACAAAATGTATCAGCTGAAACATATAATTCCAATGAGGTAGTAATTTTAGTTGGCCTCTGAAGTGCTTGACCCCTTATGTGCTGCTTGCAGCTATATTTTTATTTTAAAAAGTATTTTTTTAAGTATATTTTTCTCAGTTTTGCATTTAAGTCCTCACCTCTTCCTCATCAAGCCGACATTTCTCCTCCAAATATATAATTTTCAGATTCATTTTGATGGTTTAATTAAACTTGTAGAGCCATTAATGTGTAAATAGACATTACTTTTGGCCTCTCCTGTATGAGCACAAAATTTCATGTTACTTTCCACATAATCTTAGTTTCTCAAACCCTATTTCACCTCCTCTCACTGAACATTCGTAGCTTAGAGGGTCTTTAGTAAAGCCGGTGAATGTTATTGTCAGATGTGGTGTTGGAGTGAGAGTCTACAGAAGCAATCTTTCCTCTCCCACACTCACTCTTCTGCTTTATTAACATTTGAGAAATTACTCTGCAGAAATGAAATTAAATTTCAGCAGCCTCAACCCTTCCCCTGTGTCTTCAGTGACATGAAAAAAAGAAATTGCACAATTAGTGTGAATATATCATCTAATGTGGCAGGTCATATAATATTTATACCAGAGATCAAGTGATTATTCACTTTTTTCCATGGATTCATAATCTATGGAAAGACTATTTCATGAACCAAAATTAGAAATGATCTCAAACTATGGGAATAGTGTCAGTGACATCATGTCAATTCTTTACAGATTACTTTAAAATAACTTAAAAGTTAACTTAATTTAAAGAAGCCAGTATTGCTAACCAACATAGCATTTATTTAACACAATACAAGTGGAAATGCTGATAAATAGTACTGTGAATTAAAATACAATTAAAAGTGGTCCCACTCTATATTAAGTGACCTTAACTAATATGTACTTACAATGAAATTAATCATTTGTTGCAATGTATGTATTGTGTAAATATATGTCATTCATTCATTCATTTTCTTTTTGGCTTAGTCCCTTTATGAATCTGGGGTTGGCACAGCAGAATGGACCGTCAACTTATCCAGCATATGTTTTACGCAATAGATGCCCTTCCAGCTGCAACCCTATCACTGGGAAACATCCATACATACTTATTCACACACATACACAACGGCCAATTTAGCTGTTCAATTCACCTATACCACATGTTTTTGGACTTGTGGGGGAAACAGGAGCACCCGGAGGAATCCCATGCGAACACAGTGAGAACATGCAAACTCCACACAGAAACACCAACTGACCCAGCTGAGGCTTGGACCAGCGACCTTCTTGCTGTGAGGCAAACGTGCTACCCACTGCGCCACCGTGCTGCTGTAAATATTTGTTTTACATTGTATTTATGATTGATAAAATACATGCAGGATGTTTCCCAGTGATGGGTTGCAGCTGGAAGGGCATCCACTGCATAAAACATATACTGGATAAGTTGGCGGTTCATTCCACTGTGACGACTCCAGATTAATAAAGGGACTAAGCTGGAAAGAATATTAATGAATAAATACATGCATGTAATTACATCTGTAATTAATTTCTGTAATTACATCTTTAATTACACTTTTGACCATCTCTTACACCTTAACCCACCCTTAAACCTTCCCATACCTACCACCTTAAACCTACCCCCCTACTCAAGAGCACCAGAAGTGTTCTGCAATACATTAGGATCACACTAAGGATATAGACCTAACCGATAGATTAGATAGATAGATTAGATAGATAGATAGATAGATAGATAGATAGATAGATAGATAGATAG
>CAIGQZ010001345.1:1699695-1717982 GCA_903798205.1 Danio tinwini
AGATAGATAGATAGATAGATAGATAGATAGATAGATAGATAGATAGACAGACAGATAGATAGATAGATAGATAGATAGATAGCGGCAGACAGACAGACAGACATCAGCTTTTGCAGATTAGGCATTGTCTAAAGTGTATTTTAAGTACACTAATAAAACAGCACTCAATTACAATCCAATTTAAATTGAAAAAAACAATTCAGAGAACACTTTTATTTTGTATTATACTTCCTGTTTTAGCCTCAGTTAATGGGCCGAGTCTGGCCCAAACCCAAAACTGTCTGTAGACATTGAGGCCAAGACTGTGCAAATGAGATGTGATTATAGAGGCAGAAAAAGAAGCGGCCGGGTATGAATATATTCCCACTGGTTTGCACTGCTGCCTCATCACCATCTCTGTAGATCTGAATGCTCTTCTCCCTCCCTGATGTCTCAACCTTGATTACTCTCTCTCTCTCTCCCTCCCTCTCTCCCTCCCTCCCACCATCCCTCTACTTCATTGATCTCTCGCTTCTGCACTCTCAGGCCCTGGGTCTAGTTTCACTGCTGTCTGATCCCAGTCTGGTTTTCAAGGAGTTGAAATGCTGTCAGTGCAAGATCAACCACAATTCTCACGAGCCCCTTCCTCCTTCCATCCCAGACTAACAGAGACTGAATCTCAGCCTTCAGTCTTCGCTTTTCAAAGCAAATGCTCGCCGTCCAGTGAGATTTTCTTATGCTCGTCCAACTTTAGATTTTCTTGCTACAACTAGGCCTGCTGTGAACGGTTTAATCTCTCTAGTTTTTCGGTTTGACTTGGCAACCCATTGGAAAAGGCAACCCAGATCAGCACAGCAGTTGACAAACACACAAGGCGCAACATGGGCACAACTTTATTTGCTAATTCTTTGAAAGCTTTTCAAGGATAATTTGAAATAAGTCCAATGTAATCATTAGAATATTAAATTATTATTTAGTTATATTAAAATATATGGATGAATAGACGGACAGTTAGATGGACGGACTTGACCACTCTGCAGCACTTCGCACATGATGAGTACCACTTTTTTTATAATTATTATAAGATAAAAAAAAAACAACTTTCACCGCAGCAGTGGTGTCAGTCATTTAACAAAACATAGTATTTCTGTGGTGGAGGTCCCTTTCTTAGCTTGATTTGGAAGCTTTTAGATCCAGCTATGACTGTCGAGGAGGAAGGCAGGGGCAGAGCCTACCCCCCTGAAAAGGGTCAACCTTGTGGGGGTGGTACCTGCAACCAAATTAATGAAATGAATAAACAGCTTATATATTACTTGTGTCTCTTGGCTATTGGTTGAAACTAATTGTGATGAGTGATGTGGCTTTAGGTACTCCTTGTGTCTCTTGGAACTGATTGTAATGAGTGACGTGACATTAGGTCTTTCTGGTAAAACTAGCGCTAAAAGCTACATTTCCACAGCAGTGGACCAACCAAAACAAAAACTTGAAGGTGGGGCAAGTGTTGCAAGGATTTGTATACCAAGTTGGCATAACAACGGCAACAGGGCGGAACCACTTCTCGCATTTTCAGACGCAAAGACACTTGGTTGTTGCACTGCTGTGGTCTTTCCTGCCTAACTCCAGTGACTGGACTGGCACTTCTAGAATGACTGTGTCTGTTGTGGAAGTGCAAAAACCAAATTGTGACCCACATACCGTAACGGTTCAGGGCAAATACATATAGCTACAACCATATAGGTTACACCCCTAATAAATAGATGTATAGATATAACAAGAAATCGAAAATCACTATTTTTATTTTGCTAGCGCACATTGTTATTCTTTAGTTAAACAAGTAATCTGTGCAAGTTATTCCACTTTAATAAAACCAACTTCCAGTTTGCGTGGACTTAAACGGCATGGTTCACCCAAAACTGAAAATTCGATCAACATTTACATACTCTCCACTAGGGATGTAACGATTCACCTGACTCACGATTTGATATGATTCACGATAATAATATCACAATTCACGATTCAGTCATGATTTTTTAGCAAAATTATTTTAAACAAATTTAAGGTGAAGAGCTCTTTCATTTTTTTCTTGAATGCTCCACTTTTTTTTGCAAAATATTATATATTTTCTGCCATAGCTAAAATGCTATTGAACAAACTAAATCCAAAAAAAAGAAGAATATAAGAAGACTCATTAATATAAACAAACTAAAACTGTAACCGTGCTGGGATTTTACTTTTTTAAAATAAAAATATCAACATATGTTGTCTGGCATAAGCTGAGGTGATTTCACATTTACAATGTCCCCTCCTGATGAAAAATGGTGATTTCAATGGTGACTGAGATGGCTGATGTGTGGAGAAGTAAGCCTTTCCTAAACCAGAGAGAAAGTGTGTATAGAAGTGGTCAATAGGTCTTCTTCTCCAGGGACTGGCCACTGGCATAAAACACTGATTATAAAATGAGTTAAACATGATTATGAAGGTGAATAATTAATCTTACTTTTATAATTTTGTATAACTATCAGTATGATACACTTAAGAAGAGATAATCTTGAACATTTTTAAATATTTAATAATAATAAGCAAATTATTAAAATATGCATAAAGTAATTTGAAAAGGAGAGGGTAAAAAATATAATACCTGGTTCTGCTGCAAATCATCCGGTCCACGTGGTTCGTGGTTGAGTTTTTTTTTGTGTATTGACGTCTGTGACAGTAGTTTTTCACTGTGCTGACAGTTTATTTGCATCATGTTTGTTGCTCTGTTAGTGTAAATAAACGTCTTTTCCAGTATTTGCACAGTTTGTGTTTTGTTTGGCGCACTTCACCCCTGTCTTTTTACTCTGCTCCCCACCTCTTGCTAGTTGCTTTTGTGCAGGTAAAGCGAGATTGCACCTGTAAACACAGTGCCTCTTCTGTTCAAAATGTGTATCATGATTCATTCAACATTTCAACCAGTTTGAATCCTAACATATTTAAATCAATTTACAACCGACAGACCTACGTTACATCCCTACCCTCCACTTGTTCCAAACCTGTTTGTTTCTTTTTTCCTTTTGAGCAAAACTTATATGAATAAATATAAATAATATTTTTTTATATATAAATAAAACTCAAAAAAAAAATAAGTGATATGTAACCAGAGTAAATAGTGGGTAGATTTAATATAGTATGAAAACATACCCCTGTATACATTTCTGGAGAGTGCAAATTATGTAGTCAGAGCTACAGAGCTACGTATAACAGCATAATGTCTTTAAAACAAATCCTACGGGGCAGTATGATGCCACCGCTTTTGTTTCTTTTATATTCACTATCGGTAGGGTTTAGGGAAGGTGGTGGGTGGGGTGATTGGTTGGTTGGTCGGTCAGTCAGTCAGTCAGTCAGTCAGTCTGTCAGTCAGTCAGTCAGTCAGTCAGTCGACAGTGGCCTCTGGTGTATTTAGGCGAGAACAGCAGGCACAACTGACACTCGCGAGACAAATTTGAGATCTGAAAAAGCATACACATCGGCCTCCTTTGCATAACATGTACCTCCTGTGATGTATTTTGCGATCTCCAGAAATGTATATAGGGGTACATATCAATAATGAGTTTGGTTTGGTTCATTTTAATGCTGGTGTGAACTATCCCTTTAAATGAGAGAATATACAAAATATGAAGAGTAGAACAGCTTTTTATACTAAAGTATTCAGCAGCAATGATGAAAATGTTGTGAGATGTTGCATAACTAATTGTATTTTAGATATAAACACTTTCTAGTTTTAATATTTATCACACCATGCTGAGTTTCATTGTGTTGCCTGGTTTGATTTCTCCTGGAAAGGCTGTGTAAGCTTTACCTTAGCATTGTAATCTTATATCGTCAGTTTATGCATTATATACAATAGCTGTCTACTATTTCCCATTTACCCTTAATGTAATACAATCAGAATAATACTTGCGTTTTAGCCTAGTTTTTTTGGTGTGTATATCAGGTTACTTGTCTGGAGTTAATGAAGTGTAAATGTCAAGCCCTGGAGTCTGTGGCATCTGCGGTCAACCCTGGACAGCCTCGGCCCAAATTAAACCCTGGTGTAATTTCAGAAATGTAAGTCTTTATTAGATTTCAGAGCCATGTCCCTCTTGTCAACACCATCAGATATTTATGAAATCAAGCAATGGCAAAAGTCAGTCTTCATCCTTGAGGTCCTCTTTTCATATTCCACCTGCTGTGAGTTTAATAAAGTCACACAGGCTCCGCGGAGGTAGATTCGCAGATTTGTCAAAATACATAATATTTGACACCACAGTGCAGACACACACAGAGTAATAAAACACACATTTAATTTTCTTACAGACATATTTGTGAGAAAATGGAAGAAGCAGGACTGAAGCGTAGGCGAATACATCTTAATCATGTCAATTTAATGTCCTTTAATGCCATTACTTAAACTTTTCTGAAACCCATATGAAAACCAGTTGACACAAATTAAACTTGTACAAATATTAAATATCTAAGAAAAGTAATAAAATATCTATGGAAGTTAATGTTTGCGTGTGTGTTTGTTGATGTATTTATTTTTTTTACATATAAACATATAAACTGAGAATTGTGCAAAATAGAATTGCAAGAAAGCTTATACGATTACACATATAACAAATAAATAAAGGTTCAAAACATTTATTTTTGCCTGTTGCTTTGCGATTAGATCTTGCAATTATTAGTAAAAAAGTTTGTTGAGCTTTATGATGTTTTATGAATAATACATTTATAAATTTTAAATGCCATAACTATGACTCTTCCCCTATGATTCCCTCTCATCATTGTAATTTAATATTTTTAATGCAGTTTTGAGAATTTTTGAGATAAAAGCTTATAATTGTGAGATATGAAGTTGTAATAAGATTATGACTTTAATTGCATAACATTATGTATGAGAAAGCGTTTAATCTTTAAATTTTAGGCTTTAAACTTGCAGAAACAAAGTTCAGTTTCAGAGATATTTCTTGCAGTTGCAAGCTTACAGTGTGTCTGTTATGTATGTTATAAATTCTAAGAACAAGTAATTTCAACACAGGCTCATTGTGAAAACATACCCCCGTACAATTCTGGAGAGCGCAAATTATGTAGCCAGAGCTACATATGGCTACTTTTCATCTTTAAATTGAACACTACAGGCAATATGACCACTTACCTCCATGTTTGCCCAGTGGCTTGCTAAGTACTTTGACAGACTTGTGACGCAGAGAGGAGTTGACCGCCACAACAGGGTTCAAGTCTGGCGAAGAACGGTTCCAAAACAGGTAATACAAAACAAACGGCAAAAAATAAATTAAACATGTAAATAATAGGGTGAGAACGCGTGTAAGATCTGAAAACATGGTAAAAATCAGGCGGCCGCGAGGGCTTTACTTTTTCTGGATTGCTTTTGAAAACACTGTCAGTTGTGTTTAGGGAAGGGTGTGATTGGGACAATCTGCTTTTGAAAACACTATCTGTTGGGTTTAGGGAAGAGGATGAGTGGGGGGTTCGGTCTGTTGGTCAGTCAGTCTGTCGGCAGCAACTTCTAGTGGATTTACATGAGAACAGCAGGCACAAATGTCACCCGCAAGATAAATTTGAGATCTCAAAAAGCAAACACAGCGACCTCTGGTGGATTTACGAAAACAAAAACTACAAAAAAACGTATCTCCTGGGACATATTTTGCGCTGTCCAGAAATGTTTACAGGAGTATGTATCAATAATGAGCATGGGTTGAATAAGCTTTTGCAATTTGTAAACTATAAATTCTGAATTTAATTATTGCATTATTTAGTTTCTTATGGAGAGTTTATATCTGACAATTCTGAGAAAAGTGCTATTTTAACTCAATTTCTGAGAATTCCATTAACATCAGATACCCTATCTGTCAACTTAGTTAAAATCATTTCTGAATAGTTTTTAAACCCTCAGTATTATATACTCAGCTAAGATATTCAGTGATATATGCTTCTTTATTTGTTTGTTTATTTTGCGAGTTACTGAGCTGCGTTCTGAGATTCATTAACACGGCGAACTGTAATTTGAGCTGTGCATTGTTGTGATTACACCAGTTAAGGCATACTTTGTGATGAGGCAGTTATAATATAATTCCTGTTAACTTATAACAAAGAAGTGTGTTCACAGCTTATTAACTGCGATATATCAGTGGAAACAGGGTGTTGTTTTCATTTCCCGGTTCAGCGTGTCACTGTAAACCCACAGGGGCTCATAAGCATGCAAATTTTCTTGCTGGAACTCTTACTCACACTGACAAAACTCATACAGACTCATAATTATGCTCATGAAGTCCAATGAAACAACAATCACACTGGTGTCATTTGACAGAAGCAGCTGTCTGTGTTTGTACTGACGAAATACAGTATAAAATCGCTGTCTGAGTGAGAATACAATTCAAATCTTATGTTTCACTTCCTGGGAGGTTCAACATGGTGATTATTTTTCCCCATGGTTGTGTTTTTAGTGTTGGATGATTTAAATGGCTTTACACCTGTGTGACTCAGAACTGGAGGAGGATGTGTTTGTGTTTCATTTCTTTTTTTTACCTTACCCTTCATTGTCTGGCTCTTGCTGTTGCATAACAAAGAAAGTTTTTATTGGCACTGCTGTGCTTTATTTTTGCTTTACTTTTCTTTGCAATTTCCTCAGTAATATTTGATAGTTTTATTTGTTAATGTAAAAGTAAACGTTAGGTTCATTTTATAAAGTAATGTTTAAGTATGCATTTAAGTATACACTTTATTAGATACACTTGTCCAACTGCTCGCACATTTCTAATCAGCCAATCACATGACAGTAACTCAATACATTTAGGCATGTAGACATGATCAAGACGATCTACTACAGGTCAAACCAAGCATCAGAATGGGGAAGAAAGGTGATTTAAGTGACTTTAAATGTGGCATGTTTGTTGGTGCCAGACGGGCTGGTCTGAGTATTTCAGAAACTGCTGATCTACAGGGATTTTCATGCACAACCATCACTAGGGTTTACAGAGAATTGTCCAAAAAAGAGAAAATATCCATTGAACAGCATTTTTGTGGCCACAAATCCTTGTTGATGCCAGAGGTCAGAGGAGAATGGCCAGACTGGTTCGAGCTGATAGAAAGGCAATAATAACTCAAATAACCACTCATTACAACAGGTGTGCAGAGGAGCATCTCTGAACGCACAATATGTTGAGCCTTGAGGTTGATGGGCTACAGCAGCACAAGACCACACCGGGTGCCACTCCTGTCAGATAAGAACAGGAAACTGAGGCTACAGTTTGCACAGGCTCCAGAAGATTGGAAAATGTTGCCTGGTCTGAAGAGTCTCGATTTCTGCTGCAACATTCAGATGGTAGGATCAGAATTTGGCATCAACAACATGAAAGCATGGACCCATCCTGCCTTGTATCAATGGTTAACGTGGGTGGTGGTTTAATGGTGTGGGGGATATTGTCTTGGCACACTTGGCACAGCCTCCCTGAGTTTTGTTGCACATGGGTACACTGAGTCTCTTCATGGCCACAGTGTACCCATCTTCTGATGGCTACTTCCAGCGGATAATGCGCCATGTCATGTGAATCATATCAGACTGGTTTCTTGAACATGAAATTGAAGTCCCCAAAACTCAATCCAATAAAGCACCTTTAGGATGTGGTGGAACAGGGAGATTCGTATCATGGATGTGCAGCCGACAAATCTGCACCAACTGCATGATGTTATCATGTCAATATGGACCAAACTCTTTGAGGAATATTTCCAATACCTTGTTGAATCTATGCCACAGAGGATTAAGGCAGTTCTGAAGGCAAAAGGGGGTCCAACCCGTTACTAAGTACCTAGTAAAGTGTCCGGTGAGTGTAGTATTAATATAGAAAAATACAATTTTTTTGTATATAAACATGTACATTTGAGTATACTATAAGTGTAACATTAGTAAACTTTAAGTACACAAGTAGTCCACAAGTATTTTCAGGCAGTGATTCATCTTTTATAATGGTTAAAATATTGTTGTCTGCAATGCAGCAAGTACATATACACAGTAGTTGCGCCATGGGTTTTCTTCAAATTATCTTTTTTTGTGTTCTGCAACAAAAAAATTAATTGAGACAGGTATCAATTTATAACCACTAAAGGGTAAATAGTGAGTATTTTTTTATATGTGGGTGAACTATAAATTTAATTTATATATTTAATAACTATCACTAGTCATATAAGGATATGCATAAATTATATAAACAAGTCATCATAAATGAAAAAAATAGTAGAGCAGGTCTCAAATTTTAGGCATTTAGGCACAATTATTGACAATAAACTGAATTTTGATAGTAACGTAGAGGCTGCTTATAAGAAGGCAAGTGAGCATCTCAGTCTCCTCCGCAAGTTGAGTATTTTTAATGTTAATAGTCAGACTTTAAACATGGCATATAGATCATTAATAGAGAGTGTTCTCACATATAATCTTGTTTGATGGTTTGGTAACACAACACTTAATCAGAAGAAGAAATTATCGCAAATTATCAAACAAGATTATATGTGAGAACACTCTCTATTAATGATCTATATGCCATGTTTAAAGTCTGAGAAATTGCAATTTTTAAAGATAATACACACCTCTTCACTCAGTTTTTGAAATTTTACCATGAGGACACAGGTTTAAAATTCCCAGAGCCTGAAGAAATGCTTAAGGTAATTTATCCCAATTGCAGTTGTTGTATTAAATCGAATCACTGTTTAATTTGAATGGTGTGGTTGGTAAGAATATCTGCAGTAGTATGTATTGGGCTGATTTTTTAGTTTTTAATTCATGTGGTTGTCTTGATGAGTGTTACTATTATGTGATTGTTGTATGATTGTATGTATGGAACACTTTTGTGTTCCATACATACAAGTGCTACAATGGAAGCACTTTTACCAAATAAATTCCAGTATCCGTATTAAAAAAGGGCTTGTGATATTGTTATAAGTGATTATATGACGATAAAAATGTATGTGAATGGACAAACCAGCTGGCTGAGCACATTGTAAAGCATCTAAAAAGTTGTTTTGGTCATTCTAAACACCTAATCATCTCAGTTTTAGTGTTATTGTATTATTAATTACCTCTAGAATTGTTAACAGCCTCTGTGCTCCGCGTCTCATGTTTTCAATCACCACCATGCATTCATTGCGTGTCCACATTGTCTTCTGAGGTGCAAGTAATTTATTAAATAAAGAAAAGATTAACACAGCTTCTCCTACCGCAGCAAATTCCATTTGTACTTTTGATATTTGGTGGCAGTTAATGAGGAAGTGAAGATTTTGTTCTCTTTGACTCTTTGGATATAAACACACATCTTTTATGCAATATTCCGGTTTTGCTATATTGTTTACCATGCTACTTTGAATATTCAGTCTGAAATAGCATGTAAGTATTGCTTAGTAATAAGTGTTATTCCTGCACAGCCAACCACTAAGCATACAGCAGTCGCTTTAGGACAAAGCGCATGAGAGAGTGACCAGCAGTCCTTGCATTAATGAAATATTGCAAATTATGACACAACTGAAAACGTACTCGATATAATACAGTTTTTCTTTCAGATTTGTAGTATTATAAAGTAATATAAAGTTTTCTAACTGGCAAATTACATGATCTAGTGGGTTGTCTACTGTCATCTTTAAGGTTTACGTTTGTAATTTCAGGAGGCGTGACTTTGGACAGCAAGGGAGGAACTGTGTTTCAAAGATATTATGCTAACAGATTACATTTAGGCAAATCACCTATTGCACCTTTAATTTTTAGTTGCCAACATTCCTGATTTAATATACATGTGACTTGCCATAAATAATTTATTATTGTCTGTCAATTTTCCCTCAGAATGAAAAATGTGATTTGCACATTAACTATCATCAACCTTTTCTGAAACTTCATAAAACAGCTGTCAAGCAAATAACTCATTGTCACAGCAGTGTTTTGCTCACATTGCTTAAATTGTTTCTGCTTCCTTTCCGCAATGGGAATCACAGGTTTCTAGCCTTCAAAATGAAACGAGATTGCAGACAAAACATCAGAGAGCAAAGCACATTTGATACAAAAAATGTCATTTTAATGGCCCAGGGGAAGCACAGCTCATCTGTTTTCTGGGGTTTTGTCAGGGATAAATGTGTTTATCTGATGTATTTTTCATTCTCTTGTTTTATTGTCTCTTTCTCTGTCAGATATACTAAAATGAAGACAGCGACCAACATCTACATCTTCAATCTGGCTCTGGCCGACGCGTTGGTTCTGGCTACGCTTCCCTTTCAGGGCACCGATGTGTTTCTGGGCTTCTGGCCGTTCGGTAATGCCCTGTGCAAGGTGGTGGTGTCCATAGACTACTATAACATGTTCACCAGTGTGTTCACCCTGACTGTGATGAGCATGGATCGATATGTGGCCGTCTGTCACCCGGTGAAGGCTCTGGACATGCGGACCCCACACAAGGCCAAGGTGGTCAATATCTGCGTGTGGGTTTTGGCGTCGGCTATTGGTGTTCCGGCGATGGTGCTCGGAGATGTGGAGCAGGACAATAGCGAGAGTGAGTTTATTTATTGTTTTACTTACCATGTGCAATTTAGCAATCTAGTTTTTAGTTTTATAGATTTATAAGCACACATTATTCTAATTGAAAAAAAAAAATGTAATACTGTTTCATATCATCATATTAATTAAATGACGAATTTCGGTTTCAGAAACACAGTACTGTAGTAAAAACTTAAATAGCTTAAAATTTAATTATATATAGCTGTCGCGTGAATAAAAAAAATACAAAACAGGGAGGATCTAATTGCAAGGTCTTTATTGACCAAATGAAACAAATAGGTCAAAAAACAAAACAGAAAAGGGTGCAGGAGAGACAGAACAGGTCCAAGATGTCCAGATCTGAAAGATCTTCGAGACGACAGGCAGATCCAAAATAATCAAGCATCCTAATAAAACACAGAGAGCAATGAGTAACAACAAACTGACCAGGTACAAAAGAACGCCAAGCACATATATAGCAGAGATAATAAGATACAGCTGACACAAATAATCAGTGGAGCTGATAAACAAACCACATGACAAAAACAGAGACATACCAGGAAGTGCGCACAGACTGCAACCGTGACAGTAACCCCTCTCCTAGGAGCACCTCCTGGTGCTCCCTGACGAGCTCACCTGGCGATTGTAATCATCGATAAGCGAGTGATCCAATATGTCTCTTGCAGGAACCCAACTTCTCTCCTCTAGACCGTAACCCTCCCAGTCCACCAAGTACTGAAACCAAGTGGGTCCGCGATTTCGGATTCCATACTGAGAAAAACAGGTGGCTGGTAACCTAAACTACATTCAAACGGAGATAGGCCCGTACCTGACACTGGTAAAGAGTTGTGTGCGTACTCCACCCATGAGAGCTGCTGGCTCCAGGAGGCAGGATTCTGGGACACCAAACATCGCAATATACGTTCAAGATCTTGGTTGGCTCTCTCTGTTTGACCGTTACTCTGAGGATGGAAACCAGAAGAAAGGCTAACAGTGGCCCCCAATAATCGGCAGAACTCTCTCCAAAATTTAGAGACAAACTGAGGCCCCCTGTCAAAAATCACATTTGCCAGGAGGCCATGTATGCGAAAAATGTGATCAATGACAGCAACCGCTGTCTCTCTGGCTGAGGGTAATTTGGGCAGAGGAATAAAATGAGCAGCCTTCGAGAACCGGTCCACAACGGTCAAAATGATCGTATTGCCACAGGATGGCGGGAGACCTGTGACAAAATCTAGCGAGATGTGTGACCAGGGTCTCGAAGGAACTGACAGCGGCTGAAGAAACCCAGCAGGAGGGCGATTGGAAGTCTTAGAAACGGCATGAACAGAACAAGCCAAAACAAACTCACGTATATCCCGAGCCATAGCCGGCCACCAGAATCGCTGCTTAACCAGAAATAAGGTGCGACTCACCTCTGGAGACATCATTAACGAGTGCTTGGAAAACTGCGGGAGCGTTGGAAAGCCCGAATGGAAGAACACAATATTCAAAATGCCCTCTGGGGGTATTAAACGCAGTTTTCCACTCATGCCCCGCCCTTATGCGGACCAAATGATAAGCGTTGCGGAGATCCAGTTTTGTGAAAAAGTTCGCCCCTTGCAGACGCTCGAAGGCAGAAGACATCAACGGCAAAGGATAAGTATTCTTTACCGTGATGTTGTTCAGCCCTCGATAGTCAATACATGGGCGAAGAGAACCATCCTTCTTTTTCACAAAAAAAAAATCCCGCCCCCGCCAGTGAAGAAGAGGGACAAATGATCTTGGCCGCTAGAGAATCAGAAATATATTTCTCCATGGCCTCCCTCTCAGGAACAGAAAGAGAGTATAATTTGCCTTTAGGCGGAGACGTACCTGGCAGTAAATCTATAGCACAGTCATAGGGACGATGAGGAGGTAGAGAAGCAGCTCGAGACTTACTGAACACTCTCTTCAGATCGAGGTACTAACTGGGCACGTTTGACAGATCCATGCACTCCTCCTGGAACACAGAACAAGACACAACAGTACGAGCGGACGAAAGACAGGATACATGACAATTTTCACTCCAAGAAATCACAGAATTCTCTCCCCAACAAATTTGAGGCTTATGCTTGATCAGCCATAGATGCCCAAGAACCACTGGTGTATTGGTGGTGTCTGTTAAAAAAAATTAAATAAGTTCGGAGTGATTGCCAGAAGTTAACAACCTTATAGGGCCCGTGGAGTGAGTGATGGATGGCAGAGAACGCCCGCAAAGGGCGTGAACGGCAATAGGCTGAGCAAGAGGAACAATGGAAAGTTTTAATCTAAAAGCAAAATTAGTGTCCACAAAATTCCCCTCCGCACCAGAATCAATAAGAGCTAGACAAGCTTGTGTTTGAGTGCCCCAACCCAAAGTAACTGAGAGTAGGGTGGCCGCAACAGAGGGTTCTTTCAAATTAATTTCACCTGTCAGTAACCTCTTACCTACTGACGGGTGCTGGCTTTTACCGGACAAGATGACACAATGTGCCCCGCTCCTCCGCAGTACAGGCACAGTCCTTCAGACCGCCGGCGTCACTTCTCCTCCAGTGAGAGGCGAGATCTACCCATCTGCATGGGTTCCGGCCCGGCAGTGACGCCATCCGCGGCCGCCGGAAAAGAAACCGGAAGCTGTCCAGGGTCGAAAAATGGCGTCCTCCTGCTGCGTGTCTCCCTCCGAAACAGTCTGGCGTCCACCCGGATTGCCAAATCGATAAGACCGTCCAATGTCTTGGGAAGATCTAGAGCGTAAATCTCCTCCTGGATATGATCCGCAAGCCCATGGAGGAACATGTCCCACTGGGCTTCCGCGTTCCAACCGCACTCAGCGGCTAATGTGCGGAACTCAGCAGAATACTCCGCCACACTACGGCCTCCCTGCCGAAGCTCAGCTAGGACCCGCGCTGCCTCTCTCCCCGAAGCTGCACGGTCGAAGATTTTTTTAAGTTCCTCCGAAAAGGATTCATAAGAAGCGCAACAGGGAAGTTTCTGTTCCCATGCGGTGGTTCCCCACAGAGCAGCTTTTCCTGAAAGGAGGATGATGACGAACGCAACCTTAGCCTGCTCTGTGGGAAAAGATGATGGTTGCAAAGTCATGTATAAGGAACACTTCGACAGGAAAGATCGGCACAAATGGGGTTACCCTGAATAAAATTCCGGAGGAGGAAGACGGGGCTCAGATCGGCGACTCACTGTCTCGGCTGCTGGAACAGATGGTGGACTGGGCCGCTCTGCCTGTGTGGTGACTCCTGTGAGCTGCTGGACTTGAGTGGTAAGTGCTGTTACCTGTGTGACTAGATTCTGTATTGCCTGACGAGTGGCTGTCATTAATTCGTCATGTTGGTCGATCCGAGCACTGCTCTGGTTAACAAACTCAGTGATCTGAGCGACACTTGCTGGATCCATATTTGGTCAGTTCGTTCTGTCACGTGAATACAAAAATACAAAACAGGGAGGATCTAATTGCAAGGTCTTTATTGACCGAATGAAACAAATAGGTCAAAAAACAAAACAGAAAAGGGTGCAGGAGAGACAGAACAGGTCCAAGATGTCCAGATCTAAAAGATCTTCGAGACGACAGGCAGATCCAAAATAATCAAGCGTCCTAATAAAACACAGAGAGCAATGAGTAACAACGAACTGACCAGGTACAAAAGAACGCCAAGCACATATATAGCAGAGATAATAAGATACAGCTGACACAAATAATCAGTGGAGCTGATAAACAAACCACATGACAAAAACAGAGACATACCAGGAAGTGCGCACAGACTGCAACCGTGACAATAGCGCTTTTCACAATGATTGATGTTTCAAAGCAGTTTAAAATAGGTGCACTTTATTGCATTACAATCATAATCAGAGAAGTTAAGGTTACATAACTTTAGTTACTAACTATTAACTAATTAACTAGTAAGTAAATGCTCTTAAGAGTTAATATTATTATATATAAACATAGTTAACATGCAGTTATATGACAACATGTTTAAAATATTCTATTCTGTGTTTCTTCCTTTCATCAGGGTTGCATTTTTTCATAAAATGATGCTACTGTAAAATATTATTGCATTTTAGAGTAAAGGGTCTATTTTCTTTGATGACAAAGTTTAATTTTAATCTTTGGTATGACTTTAATCTTCTGAGATCATTCTAGTTGAGTTTACAACTGTTATGCTGCTGGATATTTTTGTGAGGTCAAAAGAACAGCATTTATTTAAAGAAAATTGTGTTCCATTACAAATATGTCTACTGCTGTGTTATTTTAGCATAATTTTTGTTTTAATTAATTTTGTAGTTTGTATTAATATTTTAAGTAGTATTCATTCATTCTTTCATTAATTCATTTATGTATTATTTGTCCAAATTAGTTTTTTTAATTATAATCATTATTGTTGTTGTTTTTGTTGTTTGTCAATAATTAATACAACACATGTTTTAGATTAACTAAGTTTAAATTTTATTTGAATAAAACAAACATTAATAATAATAATAATAATAATAATAATAATAATAATAATAATAATAAATATTCCTTAAAATAAAAAATAGGGTCATCACATTGAAATTATGACATGATTATTTATATGATAATATATATTTTATATGTAAAAATATCAATTTATCAATTATATGTTAACATTATTATATTACATATAATTACTGTCTCTATTTTAGCAAGTTTAGCAATTTTTTTCACTTATTATATAATTAATATTTTAATATATTTTTTAAATATAATAATATAAACAATTAAAATAAACAATCATATTTTCCTCATTTCAATATTTTAATTGCAACTAGCTTTTCTAAATATGTTTTAATTTACATAATTTAATGTTTAATCTATTTTAATTCAAATAATTAATTACCGTACATTTCAGTTATTTACAATAACTCTGGTCTTTTAAACGGTATCAGTATTAAAGTAAAAGTGAAAAAAAATATATATATAAAGGTTGTATATATAATGTTTGCCCTTTTAATATTTTTTATATCAAATAAAAATTTTAAATCTGAAAATGCACTTTATGTTTTTTTTTTCAGTTAATTTCTCAGATTACATGATTTTGAGGTATTGGGCGTGGTTAACATACTTAACTACGCCCCTCCACCTATCAGTTTTAACAACAAACAGAAATGGTGAGAAGTATGTGTCTGTTAGGTCGTAATAATTCTTCTAAAACCCTTTTCCCAATCTTTCTGAATGAAATGACTACTGTACTACATCCATTCAGCTCGTAGTGGAAAAAACAAGCCACACCCACTGTTGTGTGGGAAATGTGT
This sequence comes from Danio tinwini, assembly GCA_903798205.1. Taxonomy (NCBI): domain Eukaryota; kingdom Metazoa; phylum Chordata; class Actinopteri; order Cypriniformes; family Danionidae; genus Danio; species Danio tinwini. Next base: position 1,715,507 of record CAIGQZ010001345.1, read on the forward strand.
CACAATACAAAGGTTCATGTGTCACAACTTCCGGTTCATGTGGACTTTAAGCATCACAACTGTGTTCAAAACAATTAATAATACATATTTTTAGAGCTTACAAATCACCATATATGATTTATACCTGATTATTTGAAATGAGTAATGATGCTGAAAATTTATCTTTGCCACCAGAGAAAAAATAATATGTACAGTACAATAGAAATATAATTATTCTGTTTTGCTGCATTTTCTTATCAAACACATTCTGACCTGGTGAGTAGAAGTTATTTATGTTTATTTGATCAACTGGATGCCAAAAAAAAACAAGTTTTAACAACTGTTTCCTGTCAAAAAAGTCCACTGTAGAAAATGTGTAAATAATTCCAGCAGCTCAAATAGCAATCAGTTAATATTAAACATTTATGCAACATTCAGTCAAGAACAGCCGTTTTACTATCAGGTAATATATAAATAACAACCCGCAACACCTGAGACCTGCAGGAGAATCGTAATATGACGTTCAGTTTATTTGTCAGTAATTTATGCACTATTAAGAGGCTTTAAAAAGCACATCCTGACCATTTGAATGTTAAATGCTCAGCAGTTTCAGGATCGACTGAAGAGGAGCTTCTTTCCTCCCTGTGGCTTTAAGCTCTTGATAATTATAACATTTGCTAATTGAATGAGATTTCTTTTTAGTCAAAGAAGCATGGAAACCTTGCCACATTAATTGTATTAGCTCGAAACGATTTTAACCCCATGCAGAGCTCGCCTTTCCTCTTAGGAAATAAAAAAAAAACTGCTCTGCATTTTTAGTGTAACAGTGACTTCATTTCATATTCTAAATGAATTTATTACAAGAATAATAGGGAAAAAATGACTTTTATTTTTTTTTCTTGTATTAAATTAATAAAAAAATATGACCTGAAGTCACTGTTACACTCTTATTTTATTAATTTAACTTTATTAGGAATTTCTCTGCTTTAATTTTAAGAAGTATAATAATAATACTAATAATAATAATTAATAAAAATAAATAAAAAATAAATGCAGTGGGTAATAATGTCATTTTTATTAATTAAAAACAACAATATCGAGTATTAATTTCCATCATTGAGATGCTATTTGTTTTAAAATTCTGAATATGTACATTTGTACATTTCTTTTTTATTTCAGTTAGAAATTGTTTTTAGTTTTGGTGCATGTGTGTTTGACATTTCTATTTTACTTCTCGTTTTAAAATGTTTTATGTTGGTTTGTCAAATCAAAATAAGTAAAAAAATTAAATAAGATTATAATTGTGAATTATTTAATTATTTAATCTGAATTATTTAATAACTTAAATATGTCTGCAAATGCTACTATGATGCTAATCCAAACCATGAACCTGGTGTGATATATTGTAATTGTATCCATCAGCGAAGGTGTGTGTGGTTTTATCCCCACTAGAGCTCATCTTTCCTCTTAAGAATAAAAAAGCGAGTGCTCTACTTTTTTGTGTGTAAAAGTGATTTCAAGTTATATTTTAAATGAATTAAATAGAAGAAAAATAGGGGGACTTTTATTTTATTTTTATGTATTACATTAATAAAAAATATGACCTGAAGTCACTGGTACACTCTTATTTGATTTATTTGAACTTAATTAGAAATTGCTGTGCTTAATTTATAAAATTAAATAGTTTAATTAATGTTTTCATCATTGAAAACAAAAACACCCAGTATTAATTGTCATCATTGAGATGCTATTTTTAATGTTCTGAATTAGTTTTTACAGTTGTATATTAAGTTGTATTTAAATTAGAAATTGTTTGTAGTTTTGTTGCATGTGTGTTTGTCATTTCTATTCTAATTCTTATTTAAAAATATTTTATTTTAGTTTGTCAAATGTATGCATATATATATATATATATATATATATATATATATACGGTGCAGTAGGTCGTGTTGTTGCCTAACATATACATGTATATATATATACAGTTAAAGTCAGAATTATTAGCCCCCCTTTGATTTTTTTTTCTTTAAATATTTTCCAAATGATGTTTACCAGAGCAAGTGATTTTTCACAGTATGTCTGATAATATTTATTCTCTGAAGAAAGTCTTATTTGTTTTATTTCAGCTAGAATAAAAGCAGTTTTTATTTTTTTAAAACCATTTTAAGGTCAAAATTATTAGCCCCTTTAAACTATATATTTTTTTTCGATAGTCTACAGAACAACCTATCGTTATACAGTACAATAACTTGCCTAAATACCCTAACCTGCCTAGTTAACCTAACTAACTTAGTTAAGCTTTAAATGTCACTTTAAGCTGTATAGCAGTGTCTTGAAAAATATCTAGTAGAATATTATTAACTGTCATCATGACAAAGATAAAATAAATCAGTTTTTAGAAATGAGTTATTAAAACAAATTATTGTTTCTGTTAAACAGAAATTGGGAAAAAAAATAACAGGGGGCTAATAATTCTGACTTCAACTATATATATATA
>CAIGQZ010001345.1:1728860-1742531 GCA_903798205.1 Danio tinwini
CCCCCCCCCCCCCCCCCCCCCCCCCCCCCGCCCTGGAGAGGAAGTCAACTACCGCCATCTGTGCACCCGGCCTGTGGACCACCTTGAATTTAAAAGGCTGTAACGCTAGATACCAACGGGTGATCCGCGCGTTGGTATCCTTCATGCGGTGGAGCCACTGGAGAGGAGCATGATCTGAACAGAGGACGAATTCCCTGCCCAGGAGGTAATAGCGAAGAGTGAGAACGGCCCACCTTATCGCCAAACACTCCTTTCCTATGGTGCTGTACTTAGCCTCACTCTTACTGAGTTTGCGGCTAATGTACAGCACCGGCTGTTCCACTCCTGCCACCTCCTGGGAGAGAACCGCCCCCAGACCCCGATCGGACGCGTCCGTCTGAAAAATAAAGGGGAGAGCAAAGTCAGGAGCGTGCAATAGCGGCCCCCCACAAAGTATAGATTTTACCTTTGAGAAGGCCTGTTGGCACTGCTCCGACCATTGGACAGTATCTGGTCCCTCCTTTTTAGTGAGATCAGTCAATGAGCTGACGAGGGCCGAATAATTAGGAACAAAACGCCTATAATATCCTGCCAGTCCCAAAAACTGTCTCACCTCCTTTTTGGTCTTAGGTCTCGGACAGGTTGCAATAGCTGCAGTCTTATCAATTTGTGGCTGCACCTGCCCGTGACCTAAGTGGAAGCCCAGATACCTTACCTCCACTCGCCCAACTGCGCACTTCTTCGGGTTGGCCGTGAGCCCGGCCCGCTTCAGCGCTGACAATACCGCCCTCAGATGTTGCATATGCCGCTGCCAATCATTACTGAAAATGATGATGTCATCTAAATAAGCAGCGGCATATGCGGAGTGAGGGCCAAGTATTTTGTCCATCAGCCGCTGAAACGTAGCCGGTGCCCCGAACAGCTCGAACGGAAGTGTCACAAATTGGTGCAATCCAAACGGCGTTGTGAAGGCTGTTTTTTCACGGGATATTGGAGATAAGGGGATCTGCCAATAACCCTTTGTTAAATCCAACGTCGAGTAATATCGAGCAGCACCTAACCGGTCGAGCAACTCGTCAATACGCGGCATTGGATATGCGTCGAATTTCGACACAGCGTTGACTTTTCTATAATCCACACAGAACCAGACCGAACCATCAGTCTTGGGTACCAAGACGATTGGGCTGGCCCAGTCACTGTGGGATTCTTCTACTACACCCATTTTCAACATATTACTCAATTCTTCCTGAATCACTTTTTTCTTGTGTTCAGGTAGGCGATACGGCCGGGTCCTAACGACCACACCTGGTTCGGTCTCGATATGGTGCTGGATCAAGTTAGTACGACCGGGCAGGGGTGAGAACACGTCAGAATACTCACGTTGAAGGTGCCGGATATCGATGAGCTGGCTCGCTGAGAGATGGTCACCCCCGGTGACCAGAGTGCCTGGCCGCTGTCGGCCCGTGCTCTCTGGTCCCAGGTCATCCTCGTTGTTAATAAGCGTAGCCAGCATCACCTCCTCCGGCTCCCTCCACTGCTTCAGCAGATTAATGTGGTATATCTGACGTGATTCAGCTCTGTCCGAACGCATTACCTCATAATCGAGATCGCTGACTCGTCGTGTGACCACAAACGGCCCTTGCCACTTGGCGAGTAATTTAGAGCTGGAAGTGGGTAGCAGTACAAGGACTTTATCTCCCTGTGAAAATTTGCGTAGTTTAGTGCCCCTGTCATAACGCCGGCGTTGGTCATCCTGGGCCTTAAGCAAATGCTCCGTAGAGAGCCGCCCCAGTGTGTGGAGTTTTGCTCTAAGGTCCAGAATATATTAAATTTCGTTTTTACAGTTTGAAGGCTCGTCCTCCCAAGCCTCTCTAACGACATCTAAAACCCCACGGGGCTGTCTGCCGTAGAGAAGCTCGAAGGGGGAAAACCCCGTGGAGGCTTGGGGAACCTCCTGCACAGCGAATAACAAGGGCTCTAACCACTTATCCCAATTTTTCGCATCCTCGTGAACGAATTTACGGATCATGGATTTAAGTGTGCGATTAAATCGTTCCACCAGCCCGTCTGTTTGTGGGTGATAGACGCTAGTGCGAATTGATTTAACGCCCAATAATCCGTAAAGCTCGCGCATGGTGCGTGACATGAACGCGGTGCCTTGATCAGTGAGAATCTCCTTGGGGATTCCCACTCGGGAGATTATGTGAAACAGCCTCCGCAACGCTCTTTGCTGAGATGTTACGGAGCGCTACTGCTTCCGGGTATCGGGTTGCATAATCTACTAGAACTAATGCAAACCGGTGCCCGCGTGCGGATCGCTCTAATGGCCCGATGAGATCCATCCCAATTCTCTCGAAGGGGATCTCCATAACTGGCAATGGGCGCAATGGCGCTTTTGGGGTGGCCGGTGGATTTACCAGCTGACATTCACGACACGCCGCGCACCATCTGCTGACGTCACCGTGAATGCCCGGCCAAAAGAATCGGGCCATGAGGCGATTTAGTGTGGCCGAAAAAGCATTTCCCGACGGCTCTTTGGTACTAATAATTGGGTTGTATCTTCCTTTGTCTGAGCGTCTTGGGTCACTCGATACACCCTATCATTAATAATTGCAAAATACGGATGGGAGAGGGGTCGATCAGGCTGGAGGATTTTCCCATCAATGACCTGCACCCTTTCTAGGGCATGTCTGAGTGTGTCGTCACGCGACTGCTCCAGGGGAAAGTCTTTACACCGGGATATTCCCGGCCCTTCCCCTGAGTCAGTGCGTGACGTCACTGCTTGGGATTCCCCCAGCTGAGCGACCCGCCCCCTCTCCGGCGATTTCTTTTTCCAAGAAACACCCGCACATAAGATCCTTAATAATCTATTAAATCCAGGCCAATTGGTTCCCAGATTTAGCGGGTGTTTGAGATGCGGGTTAACCGCCACCTCTACGTTATGCTTTTTCCCCCTGAATTGAATATCTATAGCCGTTAGCGGGTAGTGAATTACATCCCCGTGCACACACCTTACCCTTACCGTGCGGCTCGTATCCAATACCGGGTCTTGAGCTGACTTTTGGTGCGCTATCCTCGCCCCCGCGGCGCCAATGCATTGGCCCAGACCTTTTCACTACACCCCCGGAGCCAGCAAGACCAACCGATTGAACCGGAGAGAGACCTGGCGCTGTCTGGGAAGCAGCCAGGGGTGGAAACTCCGCCCCTCCGTCCTGATAGGTTTCCCCTTCCAGCGGGGCTGGCTGCGGATCCGCCTCATTGCACTGCCGTCTGGGTGCTGGCGTGGGCAGCCTCCGCATTCTGGGCCTGGGAACAGGACGAGAGAGAGAGAGAGAAAGAGGGGGAGAGAAGAGAGAGGTTATTTCACCGACCCTGGACTTCGCCACCAGGTGATCCTCCGCCAGCTGGATAGCCGTCTCCAGATCCTTGGGCCGGTGGCACTGGACCCACTCCGATGTTCGGGAAGGGAGGCGGGTGATGAACTGCTCCAGCACCACGGCATCCATTATCTGGGCGACGGTCCGGCCATCCTGTAGTAGCCATCTGCGGCAGGCATCACGGAGCTGCTGGGCGAACGCAAAGGGCCGCTGGAGAATAGCTCGCTTTAGGTGATGGTACTCCAGGAGATTCTGGGCCGGTAGCTGCTGGGCTGCTATTTGGGCTTCGCCCGAGAGCAGCGGGATGACTCGAACCGGCCACTCGGCCCGCGGCCAGCCACACGCCTCTGCCATCTTCTCGAAGAGATCGAGGAAAACTTCCGCGTCGTCCTCTGACGCCATTTTCTGTAAGGCGATGGGAGGGTGGGCGGCAGATGTCGGAGCGGGCCGGATCTCCTGGGACAGCAGACTCCGGAGTTGCTCGCGGTCCTCCCGCTGGGCCTCCATGAGGACTTGGAAACGTTGTTCCTGGGTGTTCTTCAGCTCCACCAGCGCATCCTGTTGTTGTTGGCGGAGGAACGCGAGGTCCTGGATGGCTTCCGCAAATGGCAGTCTTGACGGAGTGGTCATTCTGGCAGCAAAGTTTCTTCTTCTTCCCGGGTTTCGGCACCACTGTAGTAAAGTTCGTTTGTATGAGGGAAGAAGAAGACAGGGTCGGCGATATCAGGTAAGACAATACTTTTATTTTTGTATAGTCACACCCCACGTGTAGCTGTGCGGGTGTGTGTGTGTGGTCTCTTCTCTCTCCCTCCCGGCTGCTCCTTCTCTCCTTAAGAAGGGTGTCTCTCCAGCCCAATCACTAGAATAAACAGGTGTTATTTATTATTTCTGATTGGCCTGCTGATTAGCCGCCGGGCTCCTAACATGCTCTCCACCCTCATTGGGTATTCGATCTTGCTTACCTCTCCACAACATTCATCAAACATTATGGTGAATTTCAAACTATAAGTGATAAACCAGGTGATAAATCAGACTAGCACACATACACAGTCTGTTCTGGAGCCTCATTTATAATTATTGCATATACACAAAAAAATCAGGCCCTGTTAATGCATGCAGAACTTTCAAAATATGGGATTTATAAACAAAACCTTGATGTCTGCACCTGTACACAAACTCTGACCCCTGTGTACGCATATTTTAGAGACAAAGTAGATTTGGTAGCACCAACTGAGAGACTGACAGCAGATAATATATATATAACATATTTAACTGAAGTATTGGCATTATTGAATCTGTTGCTCGTAGATCCACTTACCCATAAATATCCTCTACAAAACACTTTAAATCAGTATTATCAGTCTTAATAATTATTACAGTGTTTTTTTGTTTGTTTTTTTGTTTTGGTTTACAGTAACAGTTTAAATAAATAAGCTAAAATGCAAAAATTTAAATACACTCATAAAATTTCTTCATTCATTCATTTTCTTTTCGGCTTAGTCCATTTATTAATCTGGAGTTGCCACAGCAGAATGAACCGCTAATTTTTCCAGCATATATGTTTTACACAGCGGATGCCCTTCCAGCTGCAACCTATCACTAGGAAACATTCATACATACTCATTCACACATAGTATACTCTGTGGACAATTTCATTCATTCATTTTCTTTTCGGCTTAGTCCCTTTAATAATCTGGGGTCACCACAGCGGAATAAACCGCCAATTTGTCCAGCATAAAATTCATGCAGCAGATGCCCTTCCAGTTGCAACCCATCACTGGGAAACATCCATACACACTCATTCACACACTACGGACAATTTAGCTTACCCAATAAACCTGTACCACATGTCTTTGGACTGTGGGGGAAACTGGAGCACCAGGAGGAAAGCCACGCAAACACGGGGAGAACATGCAAACTCCACACAGAAATGCCAACTGACCCAGCTGGGGCTCGAACCAGTGACCTTCGTGCTGAGAGGCGATTGTGCTACCCACTGTGCCACCATCCTGCCATGAAATTACTTTCAGTTTCAAATTCCAAAATTGTAGGTAATTTTTTGTCTGTCCCTTGGTCTCGCTGCAAAACAAAAGGTGATCGAGCTTTCTGTGTTGCGACCCCAAGGCTCTGGAACAATCTCCCTCTGAATGTCAGGATTTCTCCTTCATTGGATGCTTTTAAATCTAATTTAAAGACTTATTTTTACTCTCTTGCCTTTGAGTGATGCATGCATGTTATTTCTTATCTGTATTTTAGTATTACTTATATACATGTATATTTCTTTTTCTTAGACTTTAAATACCAGTTTTTATTTTTTTATTTTATTGTAAAGCACTTTGGATCAACTACGGTTGTGTAAAATTGTGCTTTATCAATAAAGTTTGCCTTGCCTAATTATTCATGGTGTGCAATGGCTGTCTTTTTTGACAGTTTAAATTACCTAGAGATATATGTGCTGCAACAAATGTTGCAACAAGACAGTTATATAAACATTTTGTAAAGTACTTAAAAAAGTGAAATGATCCATATAAATAATATAAAGTATAACACTTAAAAATGCCTTCAGTGTCTTTGGGTTAATTATAATCATTGTACTTCAGCACTTGTACTTGGTGTGTGTGCGTGTGTTTTAATGTGACATAACAAATGTTTATAAACATAAGAGATGGCAAAATCTTATGAAAAACTGGTTGTCTACTGAAAGCTATGCATTTAAAGGGTATTGTATTTGTTAGGATTGTGTGACTCAAGTATTCGTTTATGAGTTTGTCCTTGGAATCCTTGAAAAATCCCAGCTATTGTTCCTTATAAATGGTAGTCTAGGCTAAAAGCCTATAAGGTTGGCAGTTTGACACAGCCTATACACAACTTTTTAATTTTTCTTTAAATACTTCCTCACCCACTGCACGGTGGTGCAGTGGGTAGCGCTGTCGCCTCACAACAAGAAGGTCGCTGGTTCAAGCCCTGGCTTAGTCAATTGGCATTTATGTGTGCATTTCTCAGGTTTCCGCCACAGTCCAGACATGTGGTATATGTGAATTTAATAAACTAAATTGTCTGTAGTGTGTGTGTGAATGAGTGTGCATGGATATTTCCCAATATTGGGTTACAGCTGGAAGGGCAACCAGTGTGTAAAAATGTGTTGGATAAGTTGATGGTTCATTCCGCTGTGGCAACGCCTAAAGAATATAGGGACTAAGCCGAAAAGAAAATGAATAAATGAAATAATCAATACTTCCTCACCTTAATTATTTCAAACTGAATGCTTGTGGCAAAACAAATGAGATTGGCTATTTTGAAATAACAGAAAAAAAACAAAGACAAGAGCTGCTTGATATGTCCTGCCTTTTCTCCTGTTTCAATTGAAATTACATCAACACAGGGAATAAGACTGCATGTTTCGAGGCACTTAAGGGAACCTTTAAAGATTTCAGATGTCTGCACAACAATTCTTGGAAACAGTCTTGTGAAGGCTTTTTTCCTCCTTCCACTTCACTCTGTTATTGTGGAGAGATCTATTTTAGTTTCATCCTCAAGTAAACAGAACTTTAATTAAAACTCTATATGCTTTGTGTATTTTGGTTGCTTGGACGCTTTACATGTCGGACTTGTGTTTTATTCCTGTCTAAGTTGACAGGTCAGGGCCAGAATAATTTGGACAAGGTGATTGACAAAATTCTGCCTTTGTGAGACCTGACTCCAGGTAACATCTCAAAGACTAATGGCAGCTTTACAGGCAAGAAGACACCTCTTGACACTAGCGATTGACAGCCGTTTCATGTGAGAGTTGATGTAGCATGCAGGAAGTCCAGATTCACACGTCTCAGGAACGGAGAGGCTTTTAATGCTCTCAGATGTAGACTGTCAAAAATGTCAAGAGGAGTGGCAGGGAGAAAATGATTAACTGTGAAAAACAACATTTGCTGAAAAGGTCATGTTGAGCCTGTAAAAACTTAATAATATTGAAGCAAACTCTGGAAGGTATTAGCATATTTGTTTAATATATCTGTCTGTCTGTACATCTATTTATCTACTATATATCTGAAACTTAAAGCAATGCTTATTTACTTACTCTCAGGGCCGTTTATATCAAAGTTGATAATTAGCCGCACCATGTTGGTGTTCTGTAACATCTACTTTTTATGAGGTGGGTCGTTAGCCAACGCTCAACCCCCAACCTGGAGGACCAGGACATACACACATACACACTACGGACAATTTAGCTTACCCAATTCACCTATAGAGCATGTCTTTGGACTTGTGGGGGAAACCGGAGCACCCAGAGGTAACCCACACAAACACGGGGAGAACATGCAAACTCCACACAGAAATGCCAACTGAACCAGCCGGGGCTCGAACCAGCGACCTTCCTGCTGTGAGGCAAGAGCACTGCCCACTGTGCCACCATGCCACCCGAAACTTAAATTACCCCAAAATTTACTCTTCCTTGGTGTATATGACTTTCTTCCGTCAGATGAACAGCCAGAGGTGCATTTCGGAAAACCATCGTCGCAAGTTGCGTCATTACAAACATAGTGAGTTGATTTGCCATTTCCCAAATCTGTCGTTCGAGCGAACATTCGCAAACTGCATCGCAATCTTGTACGCTTGCAACCACACTTCTAGGGCTGTAGTTAGAAGCATAGGTTCCTGGTTGTGTTCTATTCCCAGTTATCCCCCTGTGCCATATTTATTTAGAACATTCTAACTTTAAACTGGGAATGTTTAAAAAAAAAAAGCATTAAAGTCATCACTCAGTTGTATTTTGCTTTCAAAGTATTTTTACAGTTGTTTTAGTGATCTTTATGTTGACAATTGCGTTTCCTTTGTAGTGCGCTTTGTAAACATTTATGCAATTTTGAACACAGCTGTGGCTTATGATGAAAGCTATAGGTGGCCTATTATAAAAGCAGAATTAATGTTACGTCTCCAAAGCTTGTGAAAACAAAAATGTACAGTGCGTACGTTAATGTTTTTAATTTATAGTAGGTTAATTATTTACAAATGTATCTGTATATGACATGGGCCTGTTGGTTGTACAGTAAAAGTAGACTTTTCAAAAAATAAAATATAAATAAATATCCTATTTAATATTAATAATAATAATAATAATAATAGTTATTATTATTATTATTATTATTATTATTAAGTAGGATTATTTTTATAAATAGCCTACTTTAAATGAGGCCTACAACCATCAACAATTTATGTGATTTATATGTGAGATTAGAATACGTGCTAGCTTAGTAATTTTATAAGGAATATTCTCAATAATATTTGTAAAGGAAACATATATAGGACTTATATGTGTCTGCATCCTATCGGAATCCAAGGAAAAAGATTGAACCTCCGGCGCATCACGCGCATGGTGCTAGTGGTAGTTGTCGCTTTCGTCGTGTGCTGGACACCCATCCAGATCATGGCCTTGGCGCAGTCGCTGGGCTTCAACTTGGCCAGCGTGCAGACGGTGGTGTTTATGCATTTCTGCATCGCCTGAGGCTACGTCAACAGCAGTTTGAATCCCATCCTGTGCGCATTCCTTGACGAAAATTTCAAGCAATGGTTCCGCGAGTTCTGCCATCGATGCGCAGCAGTCAGGTCGAATGCGCCATATTACTCACGAGGTGGCCTTCAACTGCAAGACTACAAATGGGAACAGTAATCCTGCATGACTAGGCATGGAGCTGGATAAAAATAATAATAGTTATTATTATTAAGTAGGATTTTTAAAAATAAATAGCCTACTTTAAATTAGGCCTACAACCATCAACAATTTATATGATATATGAGATTAGAATATGTGTAAGCTTAGTGATTTTATATGGAATATTCTCAATAATATTTGTAAAGGAAACATATATAGGTCTTATTTGTGTCGTTTGCATATATTTCAATTAATATGGAAAAGGAGTGCATGTTTTTACCAAAAGTAATATTGGATTTTTAAGTGCGTGTAAAACAATATAATTTGCACAAAAAATGATGGGTCTTTTCTCTGAAGAAGTTGTTACTCTACCCCGTTTAGAGAGTCATTATGGACTTTTTATGGTATAAGTAACATGGTTCAAACAATGTATCTGTGACAGAGAAACTACGGTTTTGGGAAACACTCTTCACTACATCGTTCTTTTCCCATATAATGCATCGTACTATGATAGTTCAACTGCGAGTTATGTCGTTGTTTGGGAAACCCACCTCAGAGTAGTTTTACATTTTATTCTAGCTCCTCTGAGCTGCATACTGGTGCTGGGGAGTGTAAATTTAGAAACACTTTGGATGCACAAATTATAAGATCTATATCTTTACCTTCAAACTTGTTCCTTACCCTTCTCAGTCTCTTAATTCAAATGACATTTCAATTAAAAATTGCATTTTAACTTTTATTTTTCCTCTCCCATAGGCATAGAATGCATCTTGGTTCTTCCAGATCCCCGCAGTTACTGGGACCCAGTGTTCGGGACGTGTGTTTTCCTGCTCTCCTTCCTGATCCCTGTGGCGATCATCAGCGTGTGCTACAGCCTCATGGTGAAGCGCCTCCGCAGTGTCCGCATCCTATCGGGATCCAAGGAAAAAGATCGCAACCTCCGGCGCATCACGCGCATGGTGCTAGTGGTAGTCGCCGCTTTTGTCGTGTGCTGGACACCCGTCCAGATCATGGCCTTGGCGCAGTCGCTGGGCTTCAACTTGGCCAGCGTGCAGACGGTGGTGTTCATGCATTTCTGCATCGCCTTGGGCTACGTCAACAGCAGTCTGAATCCCGTCCTGTACGCATTCCTTGACGAAAATTTCAAGCGATGTTTCCGCGAGTTCTGCCACCCCTCTCGTTTTGGCATTGATGCGCAGCAGTCAGGTCGAATGCGCCACATTACTCGCGAGGTGGCCTTCAACTGCAAGACTACAGACGGGAACAGTAATCCCGCATGACTAGGCGTGGAGCTGCCCCTGGTCAGCCCAGAGCCGCAACCTAATCCAGGGACCGGAAGCTCAAGTTCTGAGTTGACTCAGATCACAACACTCTAGCACCACAGTTACCTCCGCCAAGTGGGCGGGGGAAAGGGTTGGGCTAGGAGTGAGGGCGGAGTCAAGTTAAACGACACGCCCTTTTAGGGACAAAGGGGCTCACTTTACAGTGTCTTAATTGGATTTAGATGTTCTTGTCTACAGTTTTGTTCTTATTCCAAAATTAATACACTTTGCCGTTCAGTGTCGCAGCCTTGTACAGAAGCTTTGTATGTGTTTCTTTACACCAATCAATGTTTCTCTTGAAATTTAAGACTGTAGGATTTCATGGCCTTAAACATACAGTACATATGAACCTATGGATTAAGTGTATTGATTCATTTTGTGGTATTGCCAAGTGTTGGACTGTACTGTATACACTATAGAGTGTATGGACTGTACTATATGACTATATATACAGTAAACTACAGAGACTTTTAAAGCCTGATTGTTATTTAAAAAAAATAAGAAGTTGCTATTTTTCTTGGTTTGACTGTACAATAAGCAGAAATATTTTATATTCATGTATGTTTGGTAGCACAGATTGAAGCTTAAAAAATACTTGTAAAGAAATTGTATTGCATAACAGTTACTGCTGTCGTGTTCTATTATATATGTGCATAAGATGAAGTTAATCACGTTTGATTCTTTGCAGTGTTGAAGACGTCCGTCAGCATTACCTCGAATAGTTCTTGAATGTTTTCTGCACCGCTCTGTATCTTGCTTTACTACATATGGATTCTTCTCGACGAGACAGACAACAAAGAGCCAGCACTGTCATGGGTTTACATCACAGACCACTGAATGTGAAAAAAGACTATTAAACACCAAATTAAAGAAATATAATATATAATATATATACACACATATATACTGAAAGTATCAGTGAACTATGAAGATATTGTACACTTAAAGCTTATTCCAGTGAACATTAACTTGATATTGTGATTGTTTGTTAACTTGCTGCATTGACTGGCTGAACATCTACTTGCATATTTATTGACTGGTGGGACCATATACTGGTGGACTGAAGTCATTTGCCAGCTAGGGCTATGGAAGTTTACACAGCCTTCATGGGAAATCGTTTTTCTTCTCTGCATACTTATTAAAGAGCAGTTATTAAAAGGCACTTCTATGGCTGTAAGGCACTGAGTTTATCAAGCATTTAAGATGCAGGAAAAGAAAGTATGTGACACTTGGAATTATGCACAAATTGGTTCTTACAGTATCTGGGTCATAACAGGCAAGCAGTAAGTTTAACCCTCATACTCCATACATATCCTGGGTGTAATCCCCAACACCCCATAAAAACAAACAACAAATTGTATTATTTCTTTGCTCACAATCTGAAACTTTTGACAGTTTGACCCACCTTTGTTTAGAATAGCCTCCACCAAATGTTTTACTTTGGGGATCAAACCTGCACAGCAGTCTTAAGCAAGTTTGCACCATTTTTATTTTTATTTTTTTTATTTTTTTTAAGAAACTTCAGATGAGAAATATTCTTGGGATTTCTGGTGGCTCTCTTGAGGTCCGACCAAAACATCTCAATCATATTGAGGTCAGGACTGTGTTTTTTTTTTTTTTTTTTTTTTGCTTGTGTGTATTATGTTGTTGTCCTTTTGCATCACCCAATATTTCAAATTCCAAAAGAAGTGCAGATTGGCATATAGTCTCCTGCTAAATGTCCAAAACAACATGGGAATTCACTTTTTTTTGTAATCAGAGATAACAAGCTGTCCAAACAACAAAGCAATCCCAAACTTAGTGATTCACATTCTCGCTCCACTTTGAAAGCTCTTACAGTGGGTTCAGTAAATATGAAAATCTATATTTGGTTTTGTGTTAGTGGTATGAGAACTGTATATTTACCTATTGCTTTAAAAAGTAATGTATGACAAAGGAGTTAACATCATTTGTCTTGCAACTGTATTTCTCATGTAAAAACGTGCACGATAAATTAATAGGGAATGGCACCTCAATCGCTGCACAGCATGCATGTCTGCTATAGGGCTGCATTCCATCATCACAGGTAGATTTGTGCTTGTTAAAGAACTTTTAGGATTCATCATTATTTCTCAGTGGATAGTAAAGGCCCCAGTATATTGATGTGATTTGTTTTTTCACTTATTGGTAAAAAAGGAGTTTAAAATATTGAAGAAGTGATTGAGCTGAATCATAAAAGTTCAACAAGAACATGCATAATTACTTTATATATATTTTCCCTGATAGTTTGTCTTAAAGTAATCTTTTTATTTTTATGAGACATTTTTATACTTACAAAAATAATAGTAGTTTCTAACTGGACTGCTTAGCTGAGCCTTCAACAATTTAAATGACACCTATATATATATAAAAGAACGCATTTAATGCAGACACTGTAGTGATGAATCTTTGCATTTGATAGATTACACTTTAAATAAAACCTTTTGTAATTGGTATGCACAACCTAGTTTTGTGTAGGCTATATTTTGCATATTTTTGTTGCATGCCGTCAGGTTTTCCGAACTCTTCATAGCAGTAAATCGTTTTGCTACGCATTTGGTTCAATAGATTCAAAGCTTTGCAAAGTTTTGTTTCTCCCAATATTGTGGTATAACATGAAAATGCAGTGTTAGTTTAGATTTCACTGATAATTAGTTAAAGTTTTTCTATAAATTGCCTAATATCACGTGTTGTGTCCCTCGACAAAGCAGAAGAAATTACCTATGTCCTGTCAATAAAGGCGAAGCTTGAGTCCACGCTCAGGTAAAATCTATTTTTTACATCATAGGTTCAAACGTGTTTTCCAAGCATCAACTTTTGGACTGGAAATTAACTCAGTGTCAGAAGTTTGTTTTGGCCTGTATTTGTTCAAAATGATATCGCATCAATTTCTCCTTTCATTCCGCTAATGGCTAAATCACTCACACCTGGAGCTAGTGATTGAAGTCGAACATGACTTAAAAACGAATGATTCATTGATACAAACACTAAAAGAAAATGAAAAAAAAAAACTTTTCAGCAGATATCGTACTACTTCATGGTTGCTGCATAACAGGTGAGTCTACACAAATGCTGCATAATACATATTACATAAATCACGACACAATAATGAGTGTAAAATGGAAGCAAATCAAATAACTGCCACTATATTAAACACGTTTCAATGTGAATAATCTACAACACCTGACCATAGACATTGATCTCAGCTCAATACAAGTTATAGTTTTATGCAGGCCTTCTGACATATATTTATGTCGCTATAAGCTTTGTTGTTTTAGTGGGCTTTCAGCAACTTCCAGGGTGGTTTTAGCTCAATTTAACTAAAAAAAAA
>CAIGQZ010001345.1:1742931-1753298 GCA_903798205.1 Danio tinwini
CCGGCTCGGGATGTGATCGTTTAGAAAAGCAGAGTACAGGTAAGCACTTAGAACATATAGCAGTTCACGGACGAGGTGCCACAGCAATGATTGCAAATAGAAATTATCTACATGTTTTGTTACCAGTAACCGCGTGTACTGTATCAGGTTAACTCTTTATATTCTCATATCGCGTCTAATGTAAACGCGATGCGTGCTGCTTTGTATACAGATTTAAATGCTTTCGTGAGCTCGTTCCACTGCCATTTGTTATTGCTATGGCCACCGTTAGCTGATCCTGCACACGTGCATCGGTCAAGGTTCTGAATAGTTCAGCTTTTGCTGCTGTGTGGATTAAAACTGAATGTATGTCATACATATGATAGTGTTTAACTGCACTACTTTTAGCGCTGAGATGTCTGAATAACACTGTTGAGAACCGGGTACTGTTTACTGTGGTGTTAGTAAGTTTACTTTGAAGCGTGTTTCGAGCGTCCGCTGCGATCAGATCCTATACCAATGTTGGCGACCCCCTGCTTGATAACCCATGCTGGGCATTTTACTGAGAGCCTGTTGCCATTGGTCGCGCTGAACGCTGTCGACCAATGGCAACAGGCTGTCATCGGTCCAATCAGCGCAGATTAGCTTCGCGCTAAGCAGGGGTTTGGGAACAAATTAATTGCTGAACGATTCATATGGGAGTCGCTGGGATAATTAGGTAAAAATAAATGCATATTATAAGACCATGAACGTGTTTTTTGACCTTGCATACATATCAGTATGTTGTTAGACCCATAAAACCGAAATATGACCCTTTTCAATGTGTAATAGGGGGTCTTTAACATTTTAATTTGATGTTTTCATTTAAAATATATTAGGATAATTTATTATAATAATAATAATAATAATAATAATAATAATAATAAATAACATGATGATCATTTTGCCAAATAAAAACCATAGAGGAAACAAAGTTTTAATAAACTTCTTATTTAATTTGTCAAACTTTCAGTAGTGCTCGTTTATGAATTTTAATGATAATTTATGAATTTGATCAGATACAGATATTTTTAAGATTGATTGGCACACTCCTAGTAACAGCAGATGTCAACTTTCAGCTTGACATTGCAAATCTTCAACCCTTACTGTTTCAGTTTTTCAGTGTTTGCAGTTTGATCAGGAATGCAGCTTCAGTAGACAGGACCTGTTTTGGGGTGTAATTCTTGCATTATTTACACAAGGTTGCCTCAGTTTTTCACACTGTTGCTTTGCACTCTGTCAGTTTCATCTTCATGTTTGATGCTTTATACTCAGCTGTAGCCAAGTTTTTTTTTTTTGTTTTCTTGATTTATAATTAATAAAGCAATACTCTTACTTTTGAACTTGCAGGTTAATACAGAACATTATAGACAGCTGTAGGTGGGTTGCAGCCCACGTGTACTTCATTTATTCAAGTGCTAACTATGAAATCAAACAATCACGCACTCAAAATGAGACGTATACCCAACTCTGGGAAGCCCTATTTTTCTGTTGCATTTCATCAATATTTGATGTTTTCATTTCTGTTGCTATGACAACATGATTTCTCTGCCCCATCTTATTTCCTACTTCAGTGTCATGTGGACTAGGGGAAATGTTTTGAAAATGTAGATGTCTGTGATTATATAAGAGAATAAATAAGAATTAGGACTCAGCTGTTTTTTTTTTTCCTCAAGCTCATGCTGATTTGGTTAGATGAACCACTGAAGCTGCACTTCATGACCAGCACAGTGTGTAAGGAAATCAAAGTACTTTGAATATTTAATTTAAAACCATGCACACTGATAATGATTTTGTCCTGCATAACAGCCCCACTCTTCTGGAAAGAGTTTCTATTACACTGTAAAAATGGCTTAAACCCCAGTCTAAAATGTACATTTGATGAGTTTCATGTGGGGAAAAAAAAAACTTACACTGAGCAATCTTAAAATATGTCAGCAGGCCCGATGCTAGCCTACTCAAGGTTCACTCAAAGCTGATTTTTTTTCTGTGATTAATTATTAACACTCATCTCGTTCCAATATTCGGAACTCAAATTTAGATATTTTATAATATATTAGAAAAAAAAAAAAAAAAAGATTATGGAAATTATGAAAGCAATAGTTCAGAGATATGGTCCCCACACTCTGAGATGAGAGACAACTGAACTGTTGGATGATATGGCTAATTCGTTTCATGTTTTGGTTAACTAATTCTTTAAATATAATGGGAAAAAAATCTATTTTTTGCTGTTAAATTAACTTTTAGTCATTTTCACTGTAGTTTTTCAGTTGGTTGATATTGTAGTTTAAAAAGAACTTGTTTAGATTTAGGGTGAAAAAGGTACGTTAAAAAAAAAATGTGTATGTATGTATGTGTGTGTATATATATATATATATATATAAAGAATAATGTCCTTGAACTTAGGACATAATCTTATCATAAATATTTTATAAATGCTTATCATAATAATTTAACTTTGTTTTGCATTTCACCCATTCTCCAGGTAGCTCCCAGTAAAATCTGGAAATATTTATAAAATTTTATACAACAGTTCTGTCTGGTTCTTGAATCTGATTGGCTGAAGGCAGCATGATATTCTTCAAATAACAGCACCCATACAGCCTCTTCACTCTTATGTATTACTTTGCCCATGCAGCAGCAAGCAGAGGACATGCTACGGTTTCACAAATATTACTGCTGTTGGACAACATAATTTACATTTGAGGCTTTTTTAGTTGATAATGTAGTTTGTTTTAGATTGCAATTATGCAGTTTATTTGTAAGGATGGTGCTTATTTTACAAATTTTATGATTTCTGAGCATTTAATTCAGTGCATTGGCAGCCATCAGCTTCTGAGCAGACCAAAGAAACCGGTTTTGTCATCACTTTAGATATTACACTAGAGAATCATTCAAATACTAGCTCTAAAGTGACGTTTGTGAACTGGCAACAGCTTCTGCTGTTCTTGCGGTCAGCTGCAGATGTGAATGAGTGGCGGAAGAAAGTAGTTCCTCATACAAACTTTTTTTTTTTTTGACTCCGTGTTTGATTTTCTTTTATATACACACAATTATGTAGTCGAACTGTTGTATAAACAGAATAGCGCACTCATAGCAGTGTGATATGGCTGTATATCGGCACTGGTAGGGGACACTAAGGCACTCGGCCTGAGGCCTTGAGCCGACGCACGCCTCCCACCAGTGCCACTATATAGCCATATCGCACTGCTACTCATGTGATCTTGCTCATTGTAATTAATTTTTTTTAAGTCATTACATGACCTAACACCATCATATCTTGCTGAATGATCTGTTTATAAACCAAATAGATCTTTAAGATCCAACATCCTGGGTCGTCTTCAAGTTCCGATTAAGGCCACATGGCCCTAGTCAATGATATCTGATTTATTTATTTATTTTATTTTGATCTCTGTTCCGTGTCCCATTACTGTAACTATTGTTATGCCAGTGATTTCACTGCTATACCTGCTCATTATTTTCTGATTGTGCAGCAGTTTTGGATCAATTAGTAGAGCTTTCAAGAGTTCACACTTAGCTGATGATTAATAATAAGCTTGTTTGGGATGCTGTCCCAGGAGAGAGCCCTGAGTTTAAGATCCTGGGCTCCCTCCCGTTAGCAGGGCGAGAGGGGAGTTTGAGCTCAGGTGGATATTGAGAACTCCCCCGACTTATTTCTGGCTAATGACAGACATAAGATGTCTAAGGAGATATACGGCTTGACTATGATGCCAATTTGGTGTGTTTAATTTATTCAGGTTGCATGTTTTTTGGACTGTGGGAGGAAACCGGAGAACCTGGGGGAAACCCATGCAAGCACCAGGAGAATGAGCAAACTTCTCACAGAAATGTCAACTGGTTTAGTAGGGACTTTAACCAGAGACATTCTTGCTGTGAGGCAACTGTGCTAATCACTGGGCTGCCATGCCACTCATCTGAAAAGGAGGAGGAGTAGGGGTGGGTTGGGTGGATTTTTCAAGACGAAGATACTGAGATAAGAAACTGGTTATTTCTAGTGATTTTTAGGAATCCTCTGATTGGCGAATCAAACATTAGCTAATAAGGGACCAGCCGTGAACAATCATAAGCATGTGATCCTCTCAAAATTAGTTTATAAATAAACTTCCCTTAAAGAGGAAAAAAGAAAATAATTTAACCATGTTTCAACATATTAAGGCTCTTCTATACAAACTACATTTTTTGAGTTCCTTTCAGCAGTTTGAAAAAGCCCACCAAAGTGGACTTTTTGGGGCAGTTTGTTTTGGTCCTGTACAACTTTGGGCTGCCATTGATCCATGACGACTACACAATCGGTGGGTGTGTTCTGGATCCCTGCGCTTCATATCCATGGAGTTCAGAATCAGACAGGAGAAAAATATCCAGCACAGCAACACCAAGATAGCAACATGAATACACTAGAGGGTGGAATACCAGAGCAGGTACATGGGCATCCACACCTGTACTATAACTCGTGGAAAGATTCTGAGGGTTTCACACACCAGTTGAAAAGCACAACCTCACTGCATCTGATAAAGTTCTAAACATTGTTGCATTCAGTGTATGTCCTTGGAAAAAATAAAGCAATGTGACGTGCAGCGGTGGCTCTTGTGAGGGTAAGGCTGTTTGTCAGACATTTATGAAACTGTTCTTCTTTCTCAGCCACTGTTGTTGTGTTTAGCAGTACACTCAAGCAGCACAACACATTCAAAACTCCTGCAATGTGGTGGTTTCGGAGTGTTCAAAAACAGTATACTGTCACTCAACCTTTTCTAAATTGCTTTTGCCCTCACACAAAGAGTGATAAAGAACTTTATTTGAAGTATACCCGAGGTTTTAGTCAGTTTAAAGTCTGTGTGAACCGAAAGTTGCTGCAGATTTTGAATTTTAGGATGATGATTTCCAAATGAATGGGACCGGGTTTTATTTTTGTGCTTCTCCCATCTTTCACACACAGGAAACCAATCATTGAGAGGTGTGGCTAAGCATATATTACGCCTAAAGCCCTCCTTACACTGTGAGATTTCAACCACAATTCAGTCATCTGAGACGAATTTGGGAAATCCTAAAAGATTCCTGAAGTCCTAGGCTAAAATCGGTCATCTTTAATCGTTGGTTTGACATGTTCACTGACAGCTGCTTAGTGCCCATTGTGGTCAGATTTTTCCTCCAATGAAGTTCTGGCAGTGTCAGAAGATTTTAGACACTTTCTGGCAGTGTGACAACATCTGCGATGAGCGTCAATCCAAGAACCAATAGGAGCTCCGAATTTGATGACGCAATCCATGCTCCAATTCAAATGACTGCAGGGAAATGTCAAAACAGTTCTTTTTTTCTTCCTGGTTTAATTATTGAGGCCTGCTGTGTGTAAAATTGCCACTACAGATTGTTTACGTTTGCTGTGAGGAATCATTTTAGGATGCTGGATAGTGAAAGTGTCACGGGTGGATGACTTCAAACTCTGGGGGCGTTTTCTTTCGTGTTTGGCACGTTTTCATTGTCGTTCAGTGTCACGTTGACAGCTGAGATCTTACAGTGTGACATGGGAGCCATGTTCATGCAGTCTGACATGCTACAATCGTTCAGGATTATGAAAAAAATTTGCACCGTGTGAGCCGGCCTTAAGTCATCAAACTGATGCCATCAGAGAAGAACTGCCAGAGTTGAAACAATTGTTTAGACTTTGATTTAGAGTTCATTTTTGGTGGATTAAATTGTACAGATTAGTTGTTCACCTTAAAACTAAATATGTGTGCTGACAAAATAAACAATATAAACTTTTTAATTTATAGTGGACTTCATTTTAATGTAAATTTAAAAGTACTTGTGATGTTAATCTGAACTTAAAGGGCACATATTTTACCCTCTTTTCAAGATTTAAGATAAGTCTTTTTGTGTCTCCAGAATGTTTCTGTAAAATTTCAGCTCAAAACACCCATCGGATTATTTATTATACCTTTCGGAATATTGGATTTTCTGCTCTGAGCACAATGTACAGAAGCTGTTTTTGTTGCCTGTGCCTTTAATGCTAGTTCTCCCCGCCCCTCGTTCCTACATGCCTGTTAAAGTGTGCCTCAATCTCCACCTCGGCTGTGTCAGATAAACTGCACAGTGACAGACAAGGAAGCAGATCTCACGTAACATTTGTGAGAAATACTACAGAAAGAACTTTCCCAATGATTTTTTAATGTATTTGTTGTGGAGTTGCAATGATGACATCCATTATGTTAATGTACAAAATAAACCAGATTTAACGTCCACAAACCAGGATTGAAGCATCTTTTATAATTGTACTGACATGCGGCCAGGGGCGTAGCAGACATTTTAAAAGCTGTATGAGATCCAAAAACAGTGTTGCCAGATGTAGCTGACTGATTCCAGCCCAAAACAGAACAGATCTTTTAATCCCAGTTGCTTTGCGCACCTGTCTTGTGGATATAATTATACATGTTATTACAGAGACCTGTTCATACGCAGCTGTCAATCAATTCGATAGGCAGGGAAACTGCACTCCTACGTCACATTGCAGTCTGCCTCAAAATGGGAGGGATTTGGATCCGATTTTAACGTCAGGAAATAAAAGAGACTTACTGCCTTTTATCACCTCAATATGATTGTGGACACACTATACCTACACACAGTTCTGTCCAAACATCTCCCAAAAGATGATTTTTATCATAGGTGCCCTTAAGGCAACAACTTTTTTTTTTTTTTGCGTAGATATTATTCATGGGATTTGATCTCACTTATGCATGAGAGCATCTGTAAAGTTGTGTGCACTGCTCTGGCAAAAACAATATTGCAATTCATCCGTTTAAAAAAAAAAAAAAGTGGCTTATTTCAGGTAGACCTTCATAGTTTCTTTTTGAAATAGAAAAATGGATAGTTTTGAAACAAAATTCCTAATTTGTAGAATGTTTAAAAGTCCTGAGCACATTCACAACAGTGTGTAGAGAGTTTCCTGCTGCAAAGTGAAATGAGTGGAGAAACTTGCAGTACATGTGAGCTGAATATGTTTGTTTACAATGAAGAGCGAGGACAAGTTTGCTGTGTTCATCAAAATAGTACATTTGGTTATGCTGAAAGTATGCATGTGCGATCTAAATCGGAAAATAGCATTTTCACAGATTTCAAGCATTTAATGTTTATGATATCTACAGCTCATCTCACAACTTCATGTAGATGCACAGTTCAGAATCTCTCACGAGTCATTCAGGTGCTTTTGCTAATATGAATACTGTGAATTTGGATATACTGTTTTTTTTTTTTTTATCTCTGCCACACTGTATAATACGGATGTGCACATTCTGACACACATAGCTAGTCTAAGGTACAGTAGTACATAAATATGGGAAATAAATATGCTTTTATTTGGTGAAAACCAGTATTCTTTCTAATAAACCTAGCTGAAATTAAGCTATAAACACTGGGAGTCAATAAATTAACTGCCATTGTGCAGTTTTAACACTCTGTGTGTGGTGTTATTGGCCACACAAATTAGATCCCATATGTTGAATAGAGCTGTCATTTTGATATATTTGGCTTCCTTTAGGAAATAACAGAAGATAAGGCAGATAGTTTTTTTTAAGTGGTAATCTCTCTCTCTACTGTAGTTTCTCTTTCCAGCCATTTATATTGAAACATGAGAGAGTGCACTCATAAACAAAACAGAACATCTCCCTGAGTGGTGGTTTGCCGACAGTACATAATGTGTCTTCTGTCGCTGATACAACTTTAATAAAAAGTACCAGTGAGTAAATGTCAGTATCTCCTGTTCAAAGCTCAGAGACATTAAATGTGGCTGGTTATTGCACTAGGGCCATGTAGGAAAGATTATGAAGCCTACATAAACTTACCCGCTGAGGAATATGTCTCACTTTTTTATGTTTTTCCCTTGCTAACTGTCCTCCTCCTTTTCTTAGCTGCTTCTAAATTCAGAGGCTGCATCCTTCAAAGTCCACAAGTACACTCTTAGAAATAAAGGCATGAGAACGATCTATACTTTTTGAAAAAGGTATGACCCCAATGAAGGCTCTTATAACTTTTATTTCTGAAAGTGCGTGTTGATCTTGAGTGGCACAGTGGAATGAACCACCAATTACAGACACTTTTCCCCTTAAAAAGCAGGCACTAAGCCGACAGAAAATGAGAGAGTATGCAAATTGGGATTCAGCATATTTGTTGTATCCTTCACATAGATGGCTTTCGATAATGCCTCTGAATTGAGACACAGCTCTTGACTGTTACTGATTAAGCAGCATGAGTGTCCAATCCACTACTACTAATCCAGCTCTAAACAATGAACTAATAGGAGCGAGTCTGGTGATTCATTTAGCATGTCAACTTTAAAACAGTGTGAGAAAGTCAAAGCAGATTTTTTATTTTCTTAGTTTAGTATTAAGGCAAAATTGACGTTACAGGTTGTTTGTTTACTGGAAGAACATAAAGAACATTTCATGAATGTCACAACATCAAACTTTTTAATGGGTTTTCTTGCGTGTCCATGTCTTGATTGTCATTCAGTCATTGGGCCCTATCATACACCTGACGCAATAAGGCACAAGACATGTTTGGCATGATGTGTTGCTATTTTCAGACCAGCGCAACCCTAATTTTCACATTTTGCATCACATTGTTTAAATAACAAATCCATTTGTGCCATTTTGTGGACTTATGGGCGTGCTGATCTATAAATGATGTGTGTTAAGATGCATTGTTGATGTGTTGCTATTTTGAGGAACTACAATAGACTGCGCCATTGACCAACTGAAAGCTGGTGTAAAGTCCAGTGCACAGCAAGTTAGTTATGTGCCTGTGCGGGTCCAAACGCTTGCACATTGCTTAATACACACATGATGTACAGGAACACTCATATTTTTTCATATATAAAAAAATGGATAAATATTACAAAAATTTTCTACATAAATATAAAAACCACTATGTGCATGCCTTTACCTCAGAGGGCTTTTTTCAGTTTATTCATTACAACTTGCATTTGTATTATTATTATTATTATTATTATTATTATTATTATTATTATTATTATTATTATTATTTTGTATATGCATATTTATATTTACTTTAATATAACAAGTTCCGATTTGTCCACCTTTCGTTATTATTGTTCATTTATTAGTTTGCTGAAAATTAGAACTAAATTTTAAAAATCTTTTTGAAACAAACTTTTGCACTTAATAAAACAAATTAAATATGTAGGCTAATGGATGTCTTCAGTGGAGTGCGTACAACGCCGTTTTCTTATCCATGAAAGTAAATGACTGAATTGGAGTAAAAGTAAAGAGGCCGAATGGAGGAGGCTGGTTTTTTATCCTCACACTGCAGATAGTATGTTTAACTGTTTTCTCACTAGTGAAGCATTCAGTTTTTCCACTTACAAAGTCCACCATATAAATGACAAATGTGCCATGGCGCAGTGCAACTGACTCCTAAAGGGACGAGACTCTGATTGGTTTAATGCACGATATGCTCAAAACACACTTATAACTCACACACACTTATAATTAAGAGAATAAGCACAATCCTGTTAGACCATGTGCCGTGGCGCAAACCTTATTTTTCGGTCTTTAAAATGACAAAAGTGAATTTATACACACCCTTAATGCTTTTGTGCCATGTGCTTTAGACTTTGTGCCTCGTTAAAATGGAGCCCAATATCTTTTAAACATTAACAACTGAGATCAAGTTTGAGATGGGAATTAAGTTCATGCTACAATTATATAGCATTTTTAAAAATGCAGTGTGAGTCTGGCTTAAGGTGAATCTTTCTGTAAAGTTTGTTTTGGAAAGCAGTTTCCTTATTTTGGCTGAAACTACATCACACCAGTCTGTTCTTTTGATCTCCTTTGTGTATAAGGGCTTTTAGGTGTGACCGTTTGGGACCGACTTGTGTCCTTTACCAAAAGATTTGGTAATTCAGAGCTTTACACTCTATTTTTTTGCTATGCATGTGACCTTTTAGTGATTCGCTGTTTCTCTATGTGTTCTTCAGTGATCTTGCGTTGTTGTGTTCTCATGTAACGTCATCATCAACCATAAAGTTTAGTTCCAAAACTTAAGACCGCAAGAACGAAGGACGCGTGAAAGTTCCCGGATGCGCAGCATTCTATATAGATTTATTATTAAAGTTCAGAAATATAATTTTAACCGTCTCATTTAGGGAAACTCCTGAGATAAATAAAGTAAACATTACTATGAAAATCGTTATAAAGGCATAAACACATTAACATTAAGGGTGTTTATTTGCAGAAATTTGTATTCAAATCTGTTTCATTAGTGTTGTGCAAAGAATATTTGTAAGGTTTCTGTTTATTTATTTATATATATATATATAT
>CAIGQZ010001345.1:1763298-1783937 GCA_903798205.1 Danio tinwini
CAATAACCAGTTTTCGCTATACATTGCTTGTGAATAGTTTGTGGTTTACCACTTGATGGATGAGTTTAGCGCACGGTTTTAAGCCTAAGATGCAGCTGAAGTTAATACTCAGACAAACACAATAGTCAAAGCTCAAATTTTATATTTAAAGATGACTAAAATCCAAAACCGCTCCACTATGAAACATGTTTTACTATATAGTACTGTGCAAAAGACTTATTATAACCGTAAATAGTAATAGTGGTTTTCCCACATTTTAAGTGGAAAAACAGCTGATAAAATTGGCTTCAAAAGAGTCTCGACCTGTATATTATGGAGACATTATGAAAATGATTGAACATTTTGTATCAATAAGTTGTACGTAAATCAAAAGATTACATGTACAGCTGAAGTCAGAATTATTACCCCACCACCCCACCCCAGTTTATTTTTTTCCACAATTTATTTTTAACGGAGAATTTTTTTTTTCAACATTTCAAATCATAATGTAGTTTTAATAACTCATTTCTAATGACTGATTTATTTGATCTTTGCCATGGTGACAGTAAATTATTTTACTAGATATTTTTCAAGACACTTCTATACAGCTAAAAGTGACATTTAAAGGCTTTACTAGATTAAGATAATTAGGCAGGTTAGGGTATTTAGGCAAGTTATTGTATAACGATAGTTTGTTCTGTATACTATCAAAAATATATAGCTTAAAAGTGGCTAATAATTTTCACCTTAATGTTTAAAAAAAATATAATTAAAACTGCTTTTATACTAGCTGAAATAAAACAAGACTTTCTCCAGAAGAATAAATATTATTAGACATACTGTGAAAAATCACTTGCTCTGGTAAATATCGTTTGGGAATTTTTTTTAAAGAAATTCGAAGGGGAGGCTAATAATTTGCAATAATGCGCAATCTGTCTCGTGATCCTTGATGCTATGCAGATTAATGGAAAATTGATGCCAAACAGCAGCTACCATACATTCCTTCTGAACCAACAACAACACCTGGCACATGAAGATGAACAAAGAAAGAAATAATCTTGTTACGTTGTCTCACCTATGAATGAGATGTAATCTAAAAGTGATCCCATCTCTTGTCCATATCAGACTGCAGACTCTGCTCTAGTAATAACTTGGACTATATTATTCTACTTTATATTATTTTTAATTTTAAAATCATGTTGCTGATTAGGTAAATGTAAAATGTAGATCGAATCAGACATTTATAAAAGATTAAATAAGACAAACTTTATATTTTGCCATACAGCTTAGAGAAAATGGAAATGCTTCTTGAAAATAATGGTTACAGGTAAATGATAGGCTTTGGAATTTAAGAATGACAAGCCTAACATGTTTTCTTATTCAACTAAATAAATAAAAATATGATGTACATTGGAATCCTATCAAAAGAATTTTCCTTTAATAACCTTTATGATTGGTTTCAAAATATTATAAAAAAGTAGATAAATAGGAAACCATTAGACGAGTGAAGCTTAAATTTCCAGCAGTGTCTTTCACATAATGAAAAGTGCCAAATCAATGCACTGAAGAAAAGATTCAGATGTGCGCCAGAGAGCTCTGAAACGGGAAGTTACCTAACTCAAAAACACATCCTGCGAGTCAAGTCTGTGACCGGAGGCATTAGCCTTTAGAGTCCCATCACTTACATTTTACCGCAAGCCATCCCTGTTATTCCTCTCTCCCGAAGGTCGTTAAAGCTTGTCATAATCAAGGAGAAAGGCTCTGTGACCTTCTGCTTTGACATTTCTGTCACTTGGCAATTGTATGGTGAAAACACCTGAGGGCAAAAGCATGCAGAGGCTGAGAGACATGGTCTTCACTGCCAATAATCTGACATTGGACAATAAGTGTAAAGCACAGCACATCATCCAGAGATGCTAAAGAAAAAAGAACTCGAAAAACAGATTGTTCCAACACAGGAAGGAAGGAGGAGGAAGTGGTGTCTTTTACATATCTGCATTGTTTGCTCGTGTGAATGGTCATTCAAAAGGTCTGAAGCTAAAGTAAATGCATTAGAAAATTAGCCAGACACACTAGAAGAGTAATCTTGTCAAGTTTGGTGACCTCAATTAGATCTCGGAGACATGAAAATAAAATAACCATCAATTAAAGTGTTTGTGTGCGGCGCTCTCTCCTTTTAGCGTTTCTCTTAATGCTTTTCTTCCTGACTGGATATCGGATAATGAGAGCAGATTGCATGGTAAAGCATTTGACTGCTTTTGTAATCATGCAAGCTTGATATTTACTAATACCGGTGTCACCATTACAATCACACTACAAATCTGGAAAATGATTTGTTCTGATTTTCAATGTCAAACATACTATGCATTCTTGGGTTCTTTCTTGGCCTTGATGGTTTTCATAAAGATCCATTAAAAAAAAAAAAAAAAATCCATTAAACCCACTTTAATATTATTCTGGAAATGGTTCTTTATACTGTTAAATGATTATTTAGATTATTTAAAAAGTAATTTAAGAAGAAAAATTGTTTTACGAACTGTTCACTGAATGGGCTTGCCTATATCGTGCTGCATCCCAATTCACATACAGTAGAATGCGTTTTTCCATCCCAATGCTCTACTTTCGATTATTTTTTGATGTAAACCTGCTTCACAAACATGTGTGACAGTTACACTGGCATCTTGCATCTTTTAAAGCATCGCACACATGAGTCTTGTGTTTTGTGTGGAGTGCTAAAGCCAGTTATTCTCCTTTGAAAATGTGCATTCCGTGTCATATTGTCCGTATTTGTTTTGGTCTCTATAACCTGTCCCCTGCCAGTTTACCTAATTATATTTCAGCATTCTGGGTTGCCTTGGTGAAAAACACACCATATGTAATATCATTCATGAAGGCTGTATTAATGAATGTGGCCACAGGTGAAAACACAAACTCCAGAGGACAATAGCAGCCTCCAAAATGAGATTACATTGTAAGACTGTGTTCTAACAACATGCTATGCAACACGACAAACATTTAAATACAGTGCACAGAGTTGTGCACTGCACTCCAGCAAAATGATACAATTTAGAATGCATACAGTATTAAATCTCTTCAACATTACTACAATTACATGCAGAGTAATTTTGTTGGTTTGCATGGAGTCACAGTTCTAATGTTCAATTTCAAATTGTAATGTTGTTTATTTTATTTTCATCTGCTGCTTCTTGTGGCAAATGGCAAAATAAATAAATAAATAAATAAATACATACATTTCCCATGAAATGGTATTCAGATTCACACTGATAGCATTTAACAGACTAAAAGCACATAATCTGTATCTGAGGTGATCTTTGTCATAAAGGTTTATGCTGTTGTTCAGCTGCGAGAACTAGAAACCATTCTAAGTGATGGTTTGAACAAAAACTCATTTTAACGTGAAAAAGATTCCTGTTGTCGCATGTAGTTAGGTCACGGTGTAAGCTCAATAGTCAAGCATGCTTTCCCCTGTTGATGTTGTCAATCTGGCAACCTGCATTTGTCATCAGAGGAGGGGCCGGGTGAAAAAGGGTTTTGATTTTGGTGTGCAATACCTATTTTAACCACTGCATGTTAATCTTACATACTGCGCCTTTAAAAAGAACTTTAACTTTTACAGCAGAGTTGCTCATCACTGTCAGTTTCAAAGCAGTGGAACAATCAGAAGAATGTGGAAGCAGGACAAATATGTTCCATTTAGAGGCCCTCAGTAGCAGTGTCCAGAGACTCTCGTGCTTTATGCTCTGCATTTTTTTCAAAGCATTCCAAATCAATGTGCCTTACATTTTTAGAAGCAAAAACACATTTGTTGTGAATGAGCCCTTATTCTATATCCAAAAAGTAGTGTATGTACTCTTTTTGTGGATATAAAGTACACATGTTTGGGTGTATAATAGAAGTGTATGCAACCTTAAGGCTGATTTATACTTCTGCGTCAAGCACACGCGTATCCACAGCCTTCGCACGGTCGCATAGTCCTCTGATGCGCACCTCTCAAAAAAAAAAAAACATTTAACTACAGGTCACAACAACGCGTAGCACAAGCTCTGTGATTGGTCAGCTTGGTAGCACTGATGAGTGTGGGCGAGACCAAAAGCCACGTGAACCCGTTAGAGTGAGTGTTTTTAAGTGTCGAGTTCCGTGAAGGAGCTATTGTTGGAAATTTTTGTTTTGTGTTTAACTTACTGTGGCGAGGGGGCGTGGCCGAGAGCCGTGGGAGCGAAACGAGGCCCGCCACAGATGAGATGCACCTGTGGCGCGCACCTGCCTTCAATCCTACGGAAGGAGCTCTGGACTATAAGAGGAGGAACGATGGCAGAGGACAGAGAGAGAGGACCGGGCCCGGACATGTTTTACTTTTGCTTTTCAGCTCCTCACGGTGACTGCCGTCGTTTGTTTTGATTTAGACGGCAGTCTCCGTGAGGAGCTGCCGTCCCTTTT
Organism: Danio tinwini; assembly: GCA_903798205.1. Lineage (NCBI taxonomy): Eukaryota > Metazoa > Chordata > Actinopteri > Cypriniformes > Danionidae > Danio > Danio tinwini. The sequence goes on from CAIGQZ010001345.1 coordinate 1,767,736, forward strand.
GTTAATAAATATTTCTTTAAACCAGCGTCGGTTCTCTGCCTCCTTCTTACCGGCGGCCAGGTGGCCGTAATGTCATTACAGTGGTGCCGAAAACCCGGGAGAAGGAGGGACACGTCGTCCAGTTGCCCTCGCCGCTGAGGAGGAGGGCGAGTGTTCGGGAGTTAACCCGAGTGGGGGAGAAACCTGTTCGTCTGCCAGAGTGCCGGGGCGGCCTGAGGCTGGCGAGGAAGGATCTGCCTGCTGCCGTCTCCCAGCATGGGGAGGAGCAGGGGACGCGGGGCTCCCCACCGGATGGGAAAGAGCTGAAGGGAGCCATCTCAGAAAGCCCGGGGGGAGTCGCCGCGATCCGCCATGATGCCGAAGCCTGCGTCCTCCATCGAAGCGGGAGCGGAGCAGAAGATCAGAAATGCCGCCAGCCAGTCAGGAGAACCACCGCCGGACACCAGAAGACGGACGGGTGGATAGATTCCTCCACAGGGCTCCCAGCATGTCGTCACTTCTCTCAGTTGGTTGAGGACCGAGTGGCAGCGTGTCTGGAGAACCGAACCCCAATTTTTTTTTTCCTCTCTCCCCTCTCGGTCTACTGTCTTTCCTCCTTTTTTCTGGCCTGTGAGGGGAGATGGGGGTATGTGGCGAGGGGGCGTGGCCGAGAGCCATGGGAGCGAAACGAGGCCCGCCACAGATGAGATGCACCTGTGGCGCGCACCTGCCTTCAATCCCATGGAAGGAGCTCTGGACTATAAGAGGAGGAACGATGGCAGAGGACAGAGAGAGAGGACCGGGCCCGGACATGTTTTACTTTTGCTTTCAGTTTGACGGCAGTCTCCGTGAGGAGCTGCCGTTGTTTGTTTTGATTTAGACGGCAGTCTCCGTGAGGAGCTGCCGTCCCTTTTATTAATAAATATTTCTTTAAACCAGCGTCGGTTCTCTGCCTCCTTCTTACCGGCGGCCAGGTGGCCGTAACGTCATTACACTTACGATTAAAATTGGTGTTGTTTACCTTATGATTAAAACCGCTAGTTCCCGCCTCAGAATGAGTGAGTTTTAGCTACTTGTATATTAAGGTAGAGTTCAGAAAAAAACAACACCTGTGAAGAAACTCGACACAGAGGAACATAAAAACCTCACTGCCAGCTAGCATTTCGGAAGTGTTATTGCAAAGCAACACAACACGCAGAAGTATAAATGCACGGCAATGTGCAAGGCATGCATTGTGGGTCACGGCGATCACTCGACACAAAAGTATAAATCAGCCTTTAGGCACATACTACATCCTTATTAACGGACCATTGTGTTACTTGGTAGCATGCCTATTTAAATTCCTAACATATCTTCCATTGGTTGATCTTTCATGAAGAGAAATCTCCTCAGGTGTTTGCACTCACATCCAAAGTGCAATGCACTGTGAGCGATATTAGCCAATAGAGTTAGCAAAGAACCAGAAATAGTAGACCATCCAGGTAACTTTGGAATACTCTTATCAACATACTATGATTTGAGAATCTCAAGTGCATTTAGTGTATTTGATATACATTTAACATACAATTATTAATTTACTTTTTGCTCAACAATCACAACATACATACATACACCCATACATACACACATACCACAGATACAGCAGATATTATAAACTCTGGACACAATAAACCTTATGGGGATAGCTACAAATGCTATTCTTTACCATCATTGTGAAAACCTCTTTTAGAAACTTTATTTTCAAGAGTATACTTAAGAGTATGCTAATGACAAAAAAAAAAAACAGTACAATCTGTGATTTAATTGAGCATGCTTATTGAACAAAGACTGGGAATGTGTTAATCAAAATCTTGACAATTACTTTAACAACATAGATTTAATTTGCACTCACAGGAACATTTTAAGTGCACTAATTTGGAGCAAGTTTCTTTTTATTTAAAGGGAAGCTAAAAATATGTCATTTAGAAACTTAAAGTATAAGAAATAAAGTATGTTATTCATGTATCAAGAGTGAAAGTTCCACAAATCTGTGAACAACTATTAAATAAACTGACAAGTCTTCCTGTTATTACTTTTTAACATATCTTATTATTAAAAAGGATTTATTTTAACACAATTCATGTATCATTGCTATATATATATATATATATATATATATATATATATATCCCTTGCAATATGTCCCTCTTCTCTGGCGACATGTTGAGCAATGAGAGTGATAACTCACATGAGATCCACCAAAATGTAATGATCTAATTATCCATTCAATTCCTACAGGATGAAATAAAGTCCTGTTTTAATTTAATTTACTCACCCCAAGGCTATCCAAAATGCTGTAGTCTCAGCCTCAGATGTTACAGCCACAGATCGTTTCCTGAAGGTCTAACGCATACCACACAAACTGGAAACACATCAGCATATTTGAAGTCATCCTCTGACTGGTTGAATTCTACAGGATTGGGAGATGTGTGTGCACGTTGTTCCTCAAAAGTCCATCTGAAAAAAAAAAAGATATTTTTTACATTGATGACTATAAGCATTTAAATCAAGTAAGGTAAACTAAACGGCAAAATCTGAAAAAAATGATTTAAGATTCACAGCATAAAATCAAATGAACAAATCCTCTCCTGAGACTTATAGCTCCTAAGCCATATTCAAAATGTGTTCAAAATGAATAAATTGTTCAAGAACAACAAATCAGTAATAAAGTAATTAAAATGTCAACAAGACTAGCTTGAGGCAAAGGAGGAATCAAAAAAAATATTTTTTACTTGGATATTGCAAGAGTCCAATTTTCCAAGAATGACTAAATCATGTGAGCATTGGAACGGTTTCTCAAAAAATCCAGTTTTGCTAGTTGTTTGTCCTCATCCGTTGTAAAAGATCCAGTGAAATTTCTAAAAAAACACAGATGTTGACTTGGAAATTTAGCTTGATGTTTGTCTCTAAAAAAAATGAATAAAAAGAATAGATGTTTACCAGAAACATCTTAATGGCATAGCTTGGATTGATAAAATGTATTGAACCAAACTAAACAGATACTAATTTTTGTGGAAATGTCTGAAATGTTAATGCATAAATCACTCTATTGTGCAATTAGTATTTATATTAATTTTTACAGTATATGGATATAGTTATTTTTTTCTTTAGCAGATTGATGCATTATTGTTGTTGTAAACAATTGAGACATTTGTTAATTAAACATTTATTGGACATCTAAATATTAAATATGATTGGGAGCATTACCTCTAGTCTTATTTCCATTCAAAGTGTCCAAAAGTTCCCAAACCTTCTGTCATTAGTCTGAAACGCTGACTATATGGCTACAGATGTAGGTGACTTCACTATAGTCTCAAACATGCATTTACTATGTTGCTTACAACAGACAGGGAAGCATCCAACCCAATCTCACAGGGAAACACAACTATTTACCGTATCGCCAATTTAGTGGCTAATTTATACAAATTAATGCAATTTCAATTGCGGTAAAAATGTATAATTTATTTTGAAAAAGGTATGTCCGCAAACCTTACCCCTAATCCCAGCCACCAATAGGGGGTCATAAGCAAATCATATTAAAATGTAGAAAATGAGCCTGAGTATCAACTGTCACCTGTGTGCGCCACCTGTCGAGTCTCACGGAGGAGCTCAGGAAAATTTACAAGGAAGACAGACAGTAGTGGAAGAGAAGACCAGGCCAGGACACTTTGCTTGTTTTGATTTCAGTTTGGTGGTAGTCATCGTTTTTTTGTTTATTATAAAATTTGTCGTAATGAAGTTACGGCCACCTGGCCGCCGGGAAGAAGGAGGCGGAGAACCGACGAACTTTATATAAATATTTATTAATTAATTAATTTATTAATAAAAGGGACGGCAGCTCCTCACGGAGACTGCCGTCTAAATCAAAACAAACGGACTGCCGTCAAACTGAAAGCAAAATTAACATGTCCGGGCCGGTCCTCTCTCTCTGTCCTCTGCCATCGTTCCTCCTCTTATAGTCCAGAGCTCTTTCCGTGGGATTGAAGGCAGGTGCGCGCCACAGGTGCATCTCATCTGTGGCGGGCCTCGTTTCGCTCCCACGGCTCTCGGCCACGCCCCCTCGCCACAAACCACTCTTCTGGATTTGCCTGTATGTTACCATTTGCCCTTGATTGTGACTATTGTCTGCATGACCATTCTCTATGTAATAAATCCTGCATTTAGATCCAGAACTCTGTTGTCATGTCTGTCATGGAAGGAGACTCTATTTTGAGATCTCCAGAAATTTGTATATAGGGGTACGTATCCATAATGAGTCTGTTGAAAGTACAGTACATTTTTCATGCATATTTTATCACCAGCTATAACTCAATGTGGCGTGACTTTGCATAATTTATGTAATCGTCTAAAACTTATTTTGTCACTTTTTAAATATTGTCGATTTCATAACTTCAAGAAATAATTTGTACAATAAGTAAGTTTGGTGGTGTGCTGGTTAATCATACTGTATTTCATGTAAACTCTGGGTTTTCATGTAAAAAAACAAAACAAAAAAACATTTGAAAACCACTGGCATGCACCACATGAAGCAGATTCATGCATATAATCTTCATATGGCAAACGGTTCACATTAAACTTTTGAACTTTTCTGTGTGGTCAGTGTTATGCTAATCCTTTGAGATGTCTGAATGGCTCTCTCCTAAGCTTTTTTGTCAACTGATTAGAATATTTCATCACCAGAATGCATTGCTCTTTGTGTAATATATGACTGCTTAAGGTTCATGTTTGTGTTTGTGCAAGGTTGAATGTTCGAGCACGTATGCCTCTGTCTAGTCCTCAGTGATTATGTTTGCTCCTACAAACACAAATTGGTGTCATTCAGCTCTCCATGTGGTAGAGTCGCAGTCACCAGAGCCGGAGTGGCCATTAATTTGCCTGCTCAAACATTGAAGAAAAGAGAGACACTCATGAATAAAAGAGCAGGAGGGCAGATCAAATCGACTGCTACGCCACCCTAAATCTCATAGAATTCTGGACCACACTGCTCAAGCTTTCTCATGAATTAAACATGGATGGGTCTTGGATTGAAAATGGGAAATGTTAATCTTTATGGATAGTATTGTGGGCTCTGTCATATTGCTTCCCAACTGACATTAAACGATTGGAGGAGAGGTGGAGACCCACTGGAGGGGAAGGAAACCACAAGCTTGAGGAAAAGAAAGATGTATAGTTCTGTGATTCTGTCAGTTTAACCCTGATTTTCCGCTAGGGATTTTCTCAATGTGGGACCAGCACTGCAAAATAAACAGCAAAGATTCAGGTTTTCCTCGACTACATCTGTATTAGCTTAGATTGATATACTGCCGAAATGTTAGCAAACTTTTAAACAGCTGTTTTGAATGGATCATTGTACTGTGGACCAAAATATAATTACTCATCTAACACTCAAGAGCATGTCCAGATATTTTTTTTAACAATCAGATGCTCTCTAGAACAGTGGTTCTCATCTTTGAACTCTTTTAAATGGTTCAAAATAAGCTTCAAAATGAGATAAAAACTATTACAAATCAATATTTCTTTCTAGTATTGTTTCAAAATTCACCCTCTCTACTCCAGTGTTGTGAATGCAATCTGCTGGTCTAACAGACACAGCGCATGATTTAGAAACAGCAAGGATCTCCATGTTGCAGGTCAAAATTAACCCATTTAATGCCAAACTAAATGCATTTCCACACAGTTTATTTAAACTAACAGGAACAATTAGTCTTGGAGAGTTTTTTGTGTTGTCATGAATGCGGCACGCAGTTTAAATTGTGAATGAATGAAGAATGATTGACTAACTACTTGAATGTTCATCTGTATTTCACATTAAGTTATAAAATGGCTTCAGAACATTTAGGATATAGTAGGCCTACATGACAACTTTCTAGTGCCTTATAATAGACTTCCTTTTTGGCCTTTGTTGTCTTATAAATTACACAGAATATAGCGCACCCGCAAGATCGGATTTTGATCGGTACCAGCTGGCTAATACCTGATCCAGCAAAAATATGCGATCTCGAATCGATATCCGATCCAAGTATTGGGATCAGTGCGTCCCTAAAGTTTACAAAACTTTTTTGCAGTTAAATTCTAATGTAATCATGGCAAACTGTATATTGCTGGAAAGAACTAAGATTTAGGAATCGATATTTTACCACTGGAATTTTTTTTGTTACACAAAGGGTAAAAGATTAAAACACATTTACTGTCACTCTGCAACCTTTTCATCATTAAAAAATCTTTTACGGTTATGTTTTAAAAACAATCATGACAAACTTTGACATATGAAAGCTTAATTTCTTTCTTTTTTTAATTTGGTGATTTTTAATAGATTTCACTGAGCAAGTTATTTTTTAATACTCATCAGATTCGTAAAGCATTACTTTGCTACAGCAATCCACATGTATTTTTTTTTATTTTTGATTTCTTTAGAAGCTCAAATCAAATGCTACATATCACAACTTCCAATACTAAAGACTTTCTTTGTATATTTACTTTACAAATATTGTCATAAGTATGAAAAATATGGTTCATATTCCTCAAAACATATGGGGCACCCTTTTATGGTCACTAAAAGGAACTGGTTTGGTGGTGATGTCTTAATGCCGCAAAACAAAATCTTACCGTAAGCAAATTTTTAGAGCTGTCTGCTTCAAATTTGGCATATAACTTGTTTAGATGTGTAGCTTTGATTTCATGTCAATTTCAGGCAAAAAAATAAAAAACAGTGTCATGTCATACAAAATACATTAATTGTTTTGTTATTTTCATAAACCTATATGCACGTTTCTTTTTTTTTTCTTTTTTTTCAGTTTTTTTTTCAGTTACAGTCTGACATATGTCTTTAAAATGGGACCACACTTAAATATATGCACCACAGCATTAAAGATTGGCATTCATTTAAGTTGAACATGTTATTTTAATGTCTGTTCAAAATGTGGGGGCGACCGTTGTGATTTTTAAATCCAAATGGAGAAAAAAACAAAGACAATGCAGGAAGCAGGAACAAAAACACTGACCAACAAAACCACTGAAACAAAAGGCTTATACAGAGGGCAAATGAGAGGGTGGAGACGATTAGTAACTAAGGAAAATAAAAAGGAAAACCATGACAATTTATAAGGGAGCACTGAACACCAGGCAAACCAGCAGGAAAACACATGGAGGAAAGGGCACAGTATGACTGGCACTTTTTTATTTAATTCTTTTTTTTTTCTTTATTAAAAGCTTCAGGCATAGTTATTATGCCATGCTATACACACAAACATAAGATGGCAATTGCAAATTCTTCCTCAAACTATTTTTTTTTTTTTATTTTTAAACTGCTATGTGTGTGACATCACAAAATGTGTCCTATAAAAAAGTCCTATATGATAATAACACTTATTAATTGAGACTAAAATAGGAAAACTCTGCATTAATTTGATTTGAGTATGACTTTTACTGAATTAAGGAAATCAAAAATCTGTTTACATGGCAGATTCTTAATCTGGGTTTTTTGCTTCAATTGTGTAGGAATATTGTTGACCTCGTAAATGCTCTGACTGTAAGACTACTTTTTGTTTTGTTTCCATTTACTTACTGCTACTGAACTACTGGCCCCTAGTTATCACAAATCTTCTCTAACACCTTTAGAAAAAGCTTCAATAACTGTGTAACATAAACAGTTTGATCTTGGGGCAGCCATGGTAAAGTTTAATGATGTGCTACTAGATGGTTTGCAGAGGTTTATCATACGTATGATTTTCCTCTCCTTTTCTCTGCTTAGTTGAAATGACATGCTGTACTGTCTGAGTTGGCACTTTGTATGTACTGTTTGTATAGTGTGAAATCAATCTGGACATTGTCCTATAGGACTTACCACTACCAGTTGCATTTCTTCTTTAGGAAAATTGATTTGAGCCATAACTTAGAAACATGTAAAGACAGACCTACTGTGAGCTCCTGCATGTTTGCCAGCTGCATATGTTGAACAAGTTAATTTGCCTTTTGATGCTTTAGAGAAAATTCGACCAATCAGAAAGTAGCAAACAAACATATTGTGCCAAAAGGGATCTTTAACTTTGCCCACTCCTTTTAATGAATACAAATGACAGAGCCATATCAACCTTTCAAATGGCTTAAAGTGTAATTACCTTTTAAAATGTGTAGGTCACAATACTTAATGCTACTGTAGTTCTTTGCCTCAGCCATCTATGGTACATAAAAGATATGGTGTGGTAAAACATTGATGTTATGATTTAATATAATAGCTTATTTGTTTGCTTCCTGATTCTTGCAATATACCTGAAAAAAACATCTCCACATGATAAAAAAGTACTATAATAATAAAACCTTAACAGATACATTTTAATAATTCTAATCTAATAAATGTACTGTATTTCTAGCTCCTGCCAATTGCACAGAGTCTTCTGTCCAGTTGTCTGCTGTTTTTAGGAGATGCATAGTATATCAACAGCCATATTGGTACTGTATTAGGTGATAAATACTTATTTTCATTATTTTATTATATTTTATTATTATTGCCTTGATCATATATTCCTGCCACATTCTTTTTGAGTTATGCTAAAAGAAAGAGTTTTGAACAGTTTATGCTAGAAGGAAAGCATTATGTCGGCAGTTCCCCTTCGGGAGGGGAACTTCAATGCTATGTGTGAACTTCCCCTATGGGGATTTCGTTTAGAAAGCCAATGGTCTGAAAGAGTATGTAAACGGGCCAATGAAATGCCAATGAGTTGGCAGCTTCAGCTTGCGCAGCTGATGCTCGTTGCAATCAATTTGGCTATAAGAGCACAACCCGTGCAAAGCTAAAGGATCCTTTTCACTTCAGAGACTTCACAGCCATTTGAGAGAGTCGATGAGGGTTCCTCCAGCTAAAGTGTGTCAAAAGCTACATGTAACCTACAGTGTTGTTGTTGTTGTTATTATTATTAATATTATTATTGTTGTTGTTGTTGTTGTTGTTGTTGTTGTTGTTTGATTCCGGTCGTTTAAAAAGTAACGTCACTGTTTAGGATAGTTGCAAAAAAAAAAAAAAAAAAAAAGGTTTATCTCATGCTTGACAAGGCATTCATTTGAAAAATACAGTTAAAACAGTAATATTTAACATTTATAAAGACCACCTATCGTGCAAACTCAACTTTTGGAAGCTCTTTCACAGGCTTCAGTCTGATCCTTTTAGCAGTATTCGTTGTAGCTCTTTTCCTCTATGATTCTGTCTGAATATAGAGATGATGAATATGTGTGGAGTGTTTTTTTTTTTGTTTTTTGTTTTTTTGTGGCCATCTGAAGAGCCTTCTTTAAGACCTAGAAGTGTCTTCCGCTGACGTGGACACAAGAAAGTCCTCGCTGACACTTATTGAAACTGGCAGTCTTCAGAGATGCATCTGCTTCTCCTCCACACACAGTGCTTCCCAATTATGGAGAGGGAATCAATTTGCAATTTTATTTGCTTGACCTCGGCAGATGTGGACAGATATGTCAGGCATGAATAAATTGCTTTTTCTTTTGTCTGGGATCCTTATATCCATGCCAAAGTGGATGATATCTTTTTCCTGGCAGGGCTAAATTAATTTTCATTAGTTGGCAACGACTCATGTGTCTCTAATTAGCATACCTGCATAAGCATAACCAGCTTAAGATGCAATAGTAGAAAGTTACACCTTGGTTTAAGATCTGTTTCTCTCCTGCATGTTCAGTTGTTGTTTTTTTTTTTTTTAACCCAGCAGGGAATATTGCCCAGATTCAAACTCTTAACAAGGAATTGAATAGATTGCCTCAGAGTCTTATTGGATTAAAAAAAGTGTCCAGGGAAGTAGTTGAGATTATATCCTTTCTTACCCCAATGGCTTAGCTTATCACCTGCTGTTACAGAGGAGATTATAGTTGTGCCTGTGAGTGTGTCAGAAATAGACTGCAGGAAACATGGCATATCAGTGTTGGCCAGTTGTGCCGCTACAAGGAGCAAAGCTATTAGTTTAGGTACATTTCTCTGTAGGCTAATGAGGTGGAACTATCACTACTTTATTTATTTATTTTTAAAGTCATGCGCCATTTGAAATCAGAGCTAGTGTATTTGCAAATGAATGTCTTTCAGGGTTGGATCCTTTTCAGTGGTCAAGTGATTTGGCAAAATGGTTATAATTGGTTTGTGATTCAGTCTGAATCATTTGGACAGCTCACTCACACATGAAATCATTTGGAGCAGTTTTTAAGTCAGTATAATACTGTAGCAGTATACTTTAACACACAGTGAACATAATGGGCATTTGATTTGAATATTTACCTTGAAGTTAAAGCTGAACCTGTGGCATTTTGTTAGCCATAAATTTCAACAAAATTGTGTACTGCCGATAAATAAAAAAATAAAAAAGTGCTTTTAGTGTATCAAAACTGCAAAGTAAATGGTGACTGGAGGCCATTTGAGTACAGTGAACTCATTGTCACATTAAAGAAACCAGTCTGATTTGATTCACGCTTTATGACATGGCATGTTATCCTGCTGGAAGTAGCCATCAGAAGATGTGTACACTGTGGTCATAAAAGGATGGACATGGTCAGCAACCATACTCACATAGGCTGTGGCATTGACACGATGCTCAATTGGTACTAATAAACCCAAAGTGTGCCAAGAATATATCCCCCACACTATTACACCACCACCAGCAGACTGAACCATTGATGCAAGGCAGGATGGATCCATGCTTTTATGTTGTTGATACCAAATTCTCAATTCTGAAATCGAGACTCATCAGACCAGGCAACATTTTTCCAATCTTTTTTTGTCCAATTTTGGTGAGCCTGTGTGACTAGTATCCTCAGTTTCCTGTTCTTAGCTGACAAGTGACACCCGGTGTGGTCTTCGGCTGCTGTAGCCCATCTGCTTCAAAGTTCAAAGTGTTGTATGTTTAGAGATGCTCTTCTATATACTTTTTCTGACCATTCTCTGTAACCCCAGGAGATGGTAGTGTGTGAAAATCCCAGTTGATCGGCAGTTTCTGAAATACTCAGACCAGCCCGTCTGGTACCAACAACCATGTCACGTTTAAAGTCACTTCAATTAAATTCACCTTTATTTCTATAGCACTTTTACAATGTAGATTGTGTCAAAGCAGCTTCACATAGAAGATTATAGTAAATTGAAACCGTGTCAGTTCAGTTTTCAGTGTTTTAAGTTCAGTTCAGCTCAGTTCAGTGTGGTTTAATAATCACTATTGAAGGTCCAAACACTAAAGAGCAGATCCATTACACAGCTCTACAGATCCCGAACCATGCAAGCCAGTGGTGACAGTGGTGAGGAAAAAACGTCACCAATTGGCGTAAGTGAAGAATAAAAACCTTGAGAGAAACTAGGCTCAGTTGGGCACGACCATTTCTCCTATGGTCAAACACCTTGTGCAGAGCTGCAGTCTAGGCGCCGGAGGCTGGAGAACGCTGGACCTTAGCGAAGACTTGTCTGTCCCTGGAGCGTCACAGGAATCAGTCTCTCCACTCCTCCATGACCACCACAGCAGCTGCTCAGGATACGGCCTGGTCCAGGATTATGAAAACCTTGGGATCATCTCGTCGCTGGTCTTGGATCGAAACAGTGGTGCTGCATTGTCTGAAGGTCTCGGGATTAGTATGCCCAGGTAAAAAATAGAGAATAAAGAGAATAATTAGCGTAGCTGCTGTTCATAGTGTATATAAATAAGATGCAAAAACCTGCATGGGGCACACTCATGTATCATACCGCTAAATGATGCACTGAGTGTATGCTTTGCTAAAAAGATAGTTTTTTTATTTAGTTTTGAATTGCGAGAGTGTGTCTGAGCCTCGGAGCCATAAATGAGAAGGCTTTGCTTTGCTTTGCTATGCTATTCTAGATACTACCAGAAGCCCTGAGTTTTGAGATCTTAAAAAGCGGGTTGGATTGTAGCGAGACAGAAGGTTGGTTAGCTAAACAGAAGCTAGATTATTTAAAGCTTTATAGGTAAATAATACTTTAAAACCTATAACTTAACAGGCAGCCAGTGTAAGGAGGATAAAATTGGGGTGATATGATCATATTTTCTAGACCTGGTAAGAACTCTGGAAGCTGCATTTTGCACTAGCTGAAGTTTGGTTGCTGGGAAACCAGCGAACAGAGCATTACAGTAATCCAGCCTAGAAGTCATAAAAGCATGAACTAGCTTTTCTGCATCTGAAATGGATAGCATACTTTGTAACTTAGCAATATTTCTCAGATGGAAGAAGGCAGTTTTTGAGACATGGTATATATAATTTTCAAAAGTTAAATTGCTGTCTAATATGACACCCAGATATTTTATAGTAGAGCTAACTCTAACTTTGTATCCCTCTAATTGTAATTTGAGTTGTGAGATATGCTGTATACAGGCCCAATAAGTAATTCTGTTTTGTCTAAAGAAAAATGTTGGTCATCCAGTCTTTAACATCTGTAATACACTCAGTTAGCTTAGACAGTTCAGACGTCTCATCAGGTTTAGTTGAAATATATAATTGAGTATCATCTGCATAGCAGTGAAAGCTGATCCCGTGTCTTCTAATAATATCTGCCAGGGGTAGCATGTATATTGTAAACCGCAAAGGGCCTAAAACTGATCCTTGAGACACCCCATACTTTACTGGCCTGACTTGTGAAAGCTGTCCATTTAATATACACAAACTGGTAATGGTCAGCTAAGTATGACTTAAACCATCAAAGAGCCTGTCCCTGGACACCTGTAGAATTTAAGCGGTCTATGAGGATATTGTGGTTGATGGTGCCAAATGTAGCACTAAGATCGGATAAAACTAATAGCGAGATGCACCCTTGGTCAGCAGCTAAGAGTAAATTGTTGGTTATTTTCACTAATGCAGTTTCTATACTGTGATAAGGCCTGAAACCTGACTGAAACACTTCAAAAATATTGTTTGTCTGCAGAAAGGAGTGTACTTGGGCGGAAACAATGTTTTTTTCTAGTATTTTAGACATAAATGGAAGATTTAAAATAGGCTTGTAGTTAGCTAAGTTGCTGGGGTCCAGTTGTGGTTTCTTAATAATAGGTTTAATAACAGCTAGCTTATAAGGATTTGGAACATGGCCTAAAGATAAAGAAGAGTTGATAACATTAAGAAGAGGTTCTCCTATAACAGGTAGCAATTCTTTCAGTAATTTTGTTGGAATTGGGTCTAACATAAACGGAGCTGGTTTAGAACTATTCATAACTTTATCTAGCTCTTCCTGTTCTATGATTTTGAAGCATTGTAGGTTATTTGGATTCAGTGGAATCTTAACTGGATCTTAAGTATAAGGCAGTGCAGAAAGTTTAGCACCTTCTATTTTATCACTGAAAAAATTCATGAAGTCATCACTACTAATTTGCGGTGGGACATTTTGTTCCAAAGATGACCGATTATTTGTTAATTAAGCAATTGTGCTAAATAAAAACCTAGGATTGTTATGATTATTTTCTATCAGTTTGCGGAGGTGCTCAGCCCTGGCAGATTTTAGAGCCCTCTTATAGCTGGACATAATGTCTTTGTAGGCGATTCTAAAAACCTCTAAACTAGTTTTTTTCATTTACGTTCCAGGGCACGGGTTGCTGTTTTGAGAGCGCGAGTATGACTATTATACAATGGTGTAGTTTTATTCTCTCTAGCCTTTTTTCATTTGATGGGTGCCACAGTATTTAGTGTGCTAGTAAAGATGGCATCCATACTGTTGGTTACTACATCAAGGTCATTTGTCTTTGCGGGTGCATTTTGAAATAGAGAAACATCAGGTAAGTTATTTGTGAATTCATCTTTGGTAGATGGAGCGATAGTTCTACTAGGCGATTATATCGGTGCATGTCTGCTAATTTCAGGTAAACACAGCTTATATAGAAAAAGGTAGTGGACTGTAATATCATCACTTTATGGTATAATGTCTACATTAATGACCTCAGTTTCAAAAGACAGAATTAGATCTAATGTACGCTTTAAGCGATGGGTTGGGCCAAAAGCGTTTTGCTATCCCAAGTGAATGTAGTAAATCCATAAACGTGAGCCCTAATCTATCTTTAGCGTCATTTATGTGGATGTTAAAGTCTCCTACAATTAGTATTTTATCAGTTTTAACTAGTAGGTCAGAAATAAAATCAGAAAACTCATGACAGGGTCCTGGGGGTCTATATATAGTGATTAAAGCGAGAGATAACATAGGTTTTTACATACTATCCGGAAGCATAACATTAAGTGCTAATACTTTAAAGGAGTTAAACATAAGTCAGTTTCTCTGATTAACATTAAGAATATCACTAAAGAATTTTGCAACTCCACCACTACAACCAGTTTAATGAGCTTCATGTTTATATGTAAATTCTGGAGCCAGGTTTCAGTGAGACAGAGTGTATTAAGGTTGTTATATGTTATTATTTCATTTATGATAAGTGATTTAGGTGCTAGTGACCTGATGTTTAGGAGACCGAGCTTTAAGAAATTTAGTTTTCACTTTTTAGCTGTTTTTCTGGTTTAATTCTTAATATATTTTTTTTTCTAGAGCACACAAAGTATGTTTATTTCTTGATCTAATAATACGAGGAACAGACACAGTCTCTATGGGATTAGCCTGACATGTATTATTGTGATTTTAAGTGGGACGAACAAGAGTCTATATGGCTAAAATATGAATTTTGATTTACTAGTCAGACAGAACGAAGCGTCCTGAAGATGTTGTCCAACAGTAGTTCAGCTCCAGCTTGACTGGGGTGCAGCCCGTCAGCACGGAAAAGCCTAGGACGCTCCCAGAAAGGATTCCAGTTATTAGTAAAGAGCAGTTTCTGTTCTTTACACCTTGTTAATAGCCATTTATTCAAAGCAAAAAGTCTACTGAACCTTTCATTTCCTCGGCGGTAGGTAGGAAGCGATCCAGAAACGGTGATCTGTGTGGCGGGCGAGGTGCGTCAAACCATCTCGATCAGACTCCTGAAGTCCCTCTTCAGGATCTCAGTTTGCCGCAGCCTGTTGTTGTTCGTCCCCACATGGAGGACGACAGCACTGATGCTCTCGCCAGCGCTCAGGATAGTAGGTACCTGGGCAGAAATATTCTTAACGCGAGCACCAGAAAAGCAATAAGTGCTTACCTTGTTACCTGTAGCAGCGCGGATGTGGCGGACGATGGAGTCCCTGATGATAGCCACATTGCAACCTGTCTTACGAAGACGGGTGAAGTGGTTCTCCGTGGAGATCTCGAACACGGGAGGAGGAGACGTTCTGCCCCGGGACCTGGTAAGCACCTTACGCGGCTGCACTCAGGGGCCGTGGTAGCCGAGTGTCGGTTTGTACAACGCCTGGGCGAACTGCGTCCTCGGTGCACTGGGCCTGGACAGAGAAACACGTGGGGTTGAGGTAGACGGAGTTGGGAGATTGTATCGCACACTTACATTAGATGAGTGAGCCACAGCGTGGGGCACACAGAGCAAGGCCCATTGTTCCCAGAGCTGCGCTTGCTTCATCTCGAGTTCGCGAATCTGGCTCTCCGCTGCTTCCAGCTCCAGGTCCAATGCCTCCATCGATGCTTCTCCTGTACTCAAGAACAGACACACAAGCGACATTGTACAGGGTGAAGAGCAAAGCCAGTAAGTAAGAAAATTAGTGGATGAAAGGAGTCTGTAGCTTTAGCCAACTAGCGGTGCTAGCAGGCTAAAGCTACAAACAACAAGCGGATGCTCGAGAGACAGATCGTTTTAAAACAGATTTGTTTGTAAATATGTATTAAGGGTTTGTTCACCATAAGCAGAAGAGACAAAGACTAGCAAATGTGGAGGTATTTTATGATTAAAATGTAAATTGCGAATCTACGCGACAGAGCTCCAAACACACGCAGCAAGGCAGTGTAACAGCAACACGCAGCAAGTAACAGCGACAGTGACATCACTTGAGAATGCGCAGTAAAGAAATCACCTTTCTTCCCCATTCTGATTTCTACATTCCTAAATGCATTGAGTTGCTGCCATATGATTGGCTGATTAGTTTTTTCTGTAACGAGCAGTTGTACAGGTGTAACTAATAAAGTGTATCATTTATATTTAATAATCATTAAATATAAATGATTAATCACGAAAATAATTAATCATAATTCATTATTAATTTAAAAAAAATCCAAAATACAGGCACTGCAAATATGGAAATTGGATAATAATAATAATAATAATAATAATAATAATAATAATAATAATAAT
>CAIGQZ010001345.1:1783947-1797709 GCA_903798205.1 Danio tinwini
ATAATAATAATAATAATAATAATAATAATAATAATAATAATAATAATAATAACAATATAGGATTGAATACAAACAGTTGTATTCATTTGTAAAGTTGTAAATGTATATATTATGCATTATTTTTATTTTATAATTTTCTGTGCAATGTGTATGTGGACATTCCATGCAAATAATTTTTTTACCACAGCTGCTGATCTTGAGACTAACATCATCATTTAAAACATCTTTGGAAAATACTGATCCTGGACCAGCTGTTATGAGCAGCTTTTCTCCCTATAAGCAACCTAAAGAAGCTGACGGCATTGGTTTGCGTGAAAATATACCACAGCAAACTTTGTTTGCTAGTCTAAAGCCTGCAGTCTGTTGCCAGGGGAATACTTAGCCATCCCTATGTAGCCTTACACACGCTTACCATATGGTATTCTGTGTTGAATCATAATAATGCTCAGTTTCTAAAACTACTTCTAATAATGTTAGTGATGCTTTTCACATTTAACACAATGCACCTTTTTCTCTGTAATTTTTCAGCCAAATGTAATTTACATTTAATTTGTGGTTAATTGCTGCATATTGTAATAAATTAGATTTAATGCACTTGCCAGTTGACAGCCCTTAATATGTACAAATTCCAGGTAATAATTACTTTTAATAATTTTTGTTATTGGCACTGCTGGCTATATTTTTTTGTAGGTCCTGCTTAATGCTACCATAAAAAGCCATAAAATAAGATATTTGTCATTTGCTGTTGGGGAAAAATACATATGAAAGCCTCTCTTAGCTGAGTTTGAGTGGTAATTATGGATATGGATAATGGGAAAAATGTATTTTTGGGTTCTGGGCAATGACATGGTATGATGCTATAAATCCTCTGTCCTGCAGAATGACATATTGGTGTGCCGTGACCCTTGCCATGTAGAAAGCAGTCATTACTGTGCTTCAAGCAAAAAAAGCATGACATGAGTTATATCAGCATTGACAGTGCATTATGCAGCTGGTGAATACAACCTGTCAGCCAAACTCACGTGTGATTTTAAAAATAACCACAGTCCTTGGTAAATTTTCAAAGACATTGTCAGTGATTAACCACATTGGAGAAATCAATAAACACTTTATCTGATGTCCTGATTAAATGTAGGTTGGCTGATATTTTTTTTTCTAACATATGGCAGAGTAAAAGTTGGAGGATGTAATATGACAGGAATTATTGACCAAATGAATGTCATGTTGACTAGAATTTGACATGAGGTGTATATGTATATATTCTACAAATTATTTTCTGGACATTTAAATATATATATATATATATATATATATATATATATATTTTTTTTTTAAACATTAGAAATTATAAATAAAAAAGTCTTTAAAAACAAAAAAAATTGTTAGATTGTATATAGTATATATTTATGTTGCTCTTTTTTCATTATTCAGTTCTTTTAAGTATACAGTATGTATTTTTTATTGTTACTTTAAATAATGGATGATTCAAGTCTCCATTCACACTCTGTTGTATCTGAAATATATATTTTTTCGTTTCATTTTAATGGAAAATTTATGAGTAAAAAGAACTGTCCACGTGGATTTAATATACGGCTGTTGTATGTGGGTTTAACACATTAAATCTATTTATTTATTTTCTTTTGGAAGCTGTCTGACAGGGACAATGACAAGGGTCTGGAGCTGGCGAATGACTCATCGTCACCATGGTGAAGAGCTTAATAAGTCTGCAAGTGGTATTAGTGTGACATACAACTCAAATCATGTCTCTTCCTCCGCGGTGTGTGAGTGTGTTGAAAATATGAGTTATCGTTGGTCTTATGGGTCTGTGTCACGACACTCCTGATGCTCCATTTTTTTACTTTGATTTTATAGGGTAGTTAGTCCAGAAACCAATGTACTACTGAATGGTTTTGTGATGGCAAGAAGCCCTAAATGTAAAAAAAGTTAGGGAATTATTTTCTGTATTATGTCAGATTGACATGAGGGTCTATTTTCTAAATAGACCTGTATTTATGTAAATGAAGTTGGCCCATATTCTGTCTTGCTTTTATTTAATTTGATAAATTATAACCTCCTGTCTGTTTTGCCTGCTTCACATTGTCATAGTATCACAGCAGTGCTGAAATACAGTACAATTTCAGTGCTATGGGTGTGATATTGCATTTATACAACTGTTTGATGGCATAAATTTGTATCTAAGTGTGTAAAGTAACTATTTCTGCCACGCATTCACATCTGCAACTGACCATCTAAATCTCAAAAGGTATTGCTAATTTAAAAAATGCCACTTTAGAGCTACGGTAGCATTTGAATGATACCTTTGCATCATGCATTGTGATGTTTTAATGATGACAAAACCGATGATCTGGCTTGGTCAAGCAATCTACAGAGTTCCCCTTCATAGGGAACTCCAACGTGTGTCTGTAATAACAGACTTTTGGGAGTACTTCAGACGACCAATCGCTTCTGATGATAAGAAAACGAGCCAATGAAATGCCAATTGAGTTGGCGGAGCTGAGCTCCACAGCTGAGACTGATGAGCTCATCAGGGCTATATAAGCCAGCTGCTGGAGTCAGATCCTCAGAATTGTTGCTTCAGAGCTGATCGTGAGCTGAACAACTTCTGCTGAGCTGACTTCCAGAGTAGAAAGCCTTACCTTCACCAGTGCGGAAAGAAGACATGCGAGTGGCGGGCTGGGTTTCCCGTCCTCCGGGCGTTTCGCTGGTGATCTAAAAGAGATTTTCCTAAGAGAGCAACACAGTCAATCAACACGTCTTTTTCAAGACGCTGTTCTGACTGTGCGTTTCTGGATGCGGTGGTTCCTATCTCTGGATGATGGACACTGGTATCGCATGACAGGTCTGGGGGTCCAGCATGTCGATGCGGTGCCCGCGGACAGCTCATGCTCTCACTGTTAGGGCATGGTTGTTGCATTGCTGAGATCGCGGCTTCGGCCACCCCCGTTGCTCCCCGTGAAATCGGTTAGCACGCGGGCAGATCTGAGGATCACAGTGGGGGTTTATCCGTCGCCTCCGGGCCCGTGGACCCCCCACTCCTCCACAGCGCGCCCCATCCAAGCTTTGGGCGGTTGTACGGTTCATCCCCCGGGATGCCCGTGCCTCCGCCTGATAACACCGGAGATCAAAGGTCCATCGCGTCATCGGAGGGCGAGCTGTTATGCTCAGATGACAGACTGGGCTCGCTTTAATCCTACGGGGTGCAATGCGCGGTCACGGTTCTTGAATCAGACATAACGGCTGCGCTTCTTGGGCTGTTTTAGCAGTGCGGCTGGAGATGGCTTGTCCCCCAGTCTCATCGCCGGACCAACTAGAGGGTGTGACGTGTGGGCTGATCTAAGATTAGTCTTCCAGCCCCGTCCCCTTCTTCCCAGGGGCGCACAGTGAGCACACGCTGGCATAGAGGGCGTTTTTCTCTGCCCGGTTCACGTGTGCTTCCGCCTTCACCTCCCTTGATGGCGAGGCGGCCAGTGGGTACAAAGCTATTTCCTCAGGTGGTGGGCGCCGCCACCTGGAGGGGTAAGCTGAGACCCCCGTCTAAGGCGGGTGGGTTATCTGTGTCTATCAAGGCCAGAGCCCACACCGCTGCGGGCCATGCCGCTTCTGCCGTGCCCCACGGCCTCCTGGCTGTGCTGCACAGGGGCGGTTCTTCCCCAGGCTTATGCGTAAGCGTCTCACGGCGATCGACTATGCTCTCATGACATTCAAGTCGGCCGTCCGTGCCCTGGAGAAGATGATGGCCACATAGTGGTCCGGAAATGCCACCCTGGCTTGCCCTGAAGATATGCACCGCACTGACAAAGTACGCTTTTTTAGTGTGCCCATATCCCAGGCAGGCCTTCTCGGCGACACCATCTGGGATTTTACCCAGGAATCCTCAGTGGTGAAAGATCAGCCGTGCGCGATGGAGCAGGTCATCTCTTGGTGGGCTCTCCCCATCAGACCTGTCCGCGCTGGCTGCTCCTCGCCGAGCGCGCTCTTCCCGCGGCTCCAAAAGGCTCCGCTGTCCCAGTTCATTCCATGGCTGGTGAACGCGCCGAGCCTTCCCCGCGGGGAGCTGACGCTCCCGTCACAGGTCGCCGTTAAGTCCAATAACTTGACTGCGAAGCGAACCTGAGGCGGGCCACTTGGAGAGGAGGAGAACCGTTCTTTCCCCAGTGGAGGCTGGGGCTCCCCCGCGAATGTATAAAGAGTAGCGATCCGAAAAGAGCGGCTTTTCCTCCCTCTGGGTGTGGAAGCCCAATTGCTGCCAGCATGGGACGCACTGCCTTCCAGCTCTCAGCTTTGGTGCAATTCGCCACAGGCTTGAGGGCGCTAGAGGATGAGCTCCTTTCTCGCACCTCCAGCCACTCCGCGGGATCCTGGGAGCAAGGTAAGAGTCAATCTCTTATTTTCACCTCTTCCTCGGGACGCTCTGCTTCCCGGGATGAGCACTCCCCATCCCGAAGCTGCCGCTCTGTGGG
Organism: Danio tinwini; assembly: GCA_903798205.1. NCBI lineage: Eukaryota > Metazoa > Chordata > Actinopteri > Cypriniformes > Danionidae > Danio > Danio tinwini. Next base: position 1,788,429 of record CAIGQZ010001345.1, read on the forward strand.
TATGTCAGCGATCATTCCGGGTATGCTGCTAGTAGCGGGCTCTGTCAGTCTGGTTAGCGCTGCTCAGCCCGCGCAGTAGCTCAGGGGGACGGTCAGACTCGGCTATGCGTTTCAATTCGCTGTTGGCCTCCCGAGTGCACGAGTGTGTATTTAAGCGATCATCGCTATGCCACTTCCTGTCTCGCGTGAGAAGATTATTATCCTCCTGGCGAAGGATATAATCAAGCCAGTCCTCCAGCCGAGATGAAGAGCGGGTTACGTCCCCCTTCATCGTATCCAGAAAGCGGTTGGGTTATACCAATCCTATCTGCGTGTTTTGATCTGTCATCTGTTCAGGATGTCTATCAAGATGCTTATGCAGAAACGCATCCCCCAGTGCGTCCGTCCGTGGGATTGGTTGCAGCTATAGACCTGAAGGACGCTCGCTCCATGTCTCGCTCTCTCCCTCCTTTTACTGTGATTTTTCCGGTGTTCGACGGGGGGCCGAACATGGTGGCAACAGTCCTCCCATTCGGGCTGTCCCTGTTTCCATGGGTGGAGGATGCCCTGTGCGTCTTGGTGCACCTGCATTTTTTTGATTATTCATTGACTATTTTTAGATCTCTGAACTGATCGATTATGCACAGGGACCTGGTGCTACGGCACCTCTGCCTGTTTGGGTTTTGGGTCAACCGAGTATGAGTGGGCTCTCCCCCGGCCAGAGCTTCTCTCATCTCGGGTTGGAGCTGGACTCGGTCTGCATCACGGTGCGCTCTTAGCGCGCTGGGCTAGCGCTGTCCTGTCTGATTAATTAGGCAGTTATATTGGTCTCACTGAAATTATTCAGAGGCTCCTGGGGCATATGACATTTTGTAGCCGCTATCACGCTGCTCAATTGTTCATATGAGACTAATTCAGTGCTGGCTTCACGATCGGGTCCCCAGATGGGCATGGCACGCGGAGAGGCACCGGGTTTACGTCACCACGATGTGTCTCCGCACCTTCAGCCCCTGGATGGATCTTGCCTTCTACGGACCTGAGTGCCCTTAGAACAAGTATCCAGTTATGCTGTCATCTTGACAGATGCTTCTAGTATGGGCTGGCGGGCTGTGTGTATCGAGCATGCAGCTGCAGGTTCGTAAACCGGACCCAGGTTGCATTGGCATTTCAACTGCCTGGAGCTGTTGGCATTGTTTTTCACTCTCCGCCGGTCACTACCGAAGCGGGAGGGGAAATGCGTGTTGGTTAGGACGGCCAGCACGGCTGCGATGGCGTACATCAACCGTTTGGGCGGTGTTCGCCACCTCAGCATGTCTCAGTTCGCTCACCATCCGCTCCTCCGGAGTCTTGCGGCTAAATGGCTGCACGCCGTTCATATCCTGTACCAGCTCTCCATGCCAGCTACAAGCTCTCAGGACTGCTATGTTCCGGGAGAACGGAGACTCCACCCCGGCACGTTCCAGCTGTTATGGGCACGCTTCAGAGAAGCCCAGGTCATCCTGCTGTTTCTCCCGAGCGGCCCTTCGCTGGCTGCCTTTTCTGCTCTGCACAAAGGCGCTGGCTCTCAGCTGGCCCCGGGTTACGCAATATGCGTTCTTTCCCCAGTGAGCCTGCTCGCACAGACACTACTTACACTGTGCAAAGTTGGGGAGACGAGGAGCGGGTCTTGCTCGTTGCGCCTCTCTGGCCCAACCGGACCCGAGTTTTCAGAACTCACACTCCTCGTGATGGCCCTCCCTGATGAATTCCCCAGAAAAAGCACTTCCTTTTTCTGGGACGGGCACCCCCTGGCACCCGTGCAGGGCTCTGAAGCCTCTTTGGATGGTTTCCAGACAGAGCGCGGTGGACTTAGGTGACTTATCAGTGTGATAGTTAACACCGTCACTACAGGCTAGAGCGCCTTATTAGATATGCCTATGTTCTGCAGTGGAGTCTATTCGTTGTGTGGGAATTCTCTCTGAGAAAACCCCCGGACATGCCAGATTAGTGTTGTCTTTCTTCCTTCAGGATAGCTGGAGCGCTGGCTGTCTCCCTCCACACTGAAGGTTTGGTGTGTGATCATCGGCATTTTTAATGCGGATGGTAGCGCGCTGGGAAAGCATAACCTCTTCAGCCGGTTTCTCAGAGGCGCGTGATGATAATCCATCCCCGCCCCCTCTCTCACCCTCTTGGGATCTGTCTAGCCCCAGCAGTTATGATTAGGTCCATTGAGCCACTCGATCAGTATATATACGTTCTGTCTTTAGGCAGCTCTGCTGATCGCGCTGGTATCAGGAGGGTTAAGATTCCGGTGGCATTTTCGGTCAGCGTATTGTGCCAGTAATTGGACCGACCTACTCTCACGTTTACCTGAGACCTCGGTTCACCTTGTGCCAAGGTTTTTACCACCCCCTTTTTTTTATTAGGTGGTGAGCCTGCAAGCGCTGCCTGCGGAGGAGGCAGACTCAGCCTTTTCATTGCTATGTCGGTGCCTCCTTTTCGGCGTGAGTACACATCGCCTCTTAACAGATCATGTCGAGCTGCTGGCTGGGCGACACCTAACACATTATCGAGATTATTTCTCGAGTGCAGTCAGTTTCCTCCCGGTTACTGGTTACCCCAGTCAATCGAGAGGAAATTAAGCTCGGTGTCAATAAACGCTTGCTGCGCCAGGCTCCCTAACCCGGAGATGCGTGCGCATTTTCTATTCTACTAGTATGTTTCCCTTTTCAGGTGAACCCTAGAGAATTCCTCCAAGGCCCACAGCACCTGACTCAGCGGAGGAGTCGAGTGCTTGGCTCAGTGTGTAGTCTGGTACGCCCATCTGTTCTACCCGCATACTGAGGTTCGGTGCCAGCTATGTGCATTCCCCTTGTCTAGGTGATGCCATATGCATTATCCACCATGGTGTGTTCCCCCTATTCAGATGGACCCATGTCTTCCCTAACCGCTAACCAGCTTATCATATGTAGCACTCCCCCGCAATAGGGCTGGTCCATATGCTTTCTTACCATCAAGTCTCCCCCTCCGGGTAGCAGGTGGTCTCCGCAGCGTCCTCCCCCTTTGGGGACTGGCACGCTTTCCCAACGTACTGTCGTGTCTCTAAAATCCCTAGTCTATATTAGCTAGGTAAAAGCATTACGACCCCCGATCTAAATCGTATTATTCCCATGTAATGGTAATTTTTGGGCCAAGGGGACGTTGGAAGGTTGCGCTTTTGGTGATGTCAGTACGCTCACGCATTGCTTGGCAAACTGCACATCAGGAGCGTGACGGGCTTAGCTGCTGTGGCGCTTTCCAGAACATCTCCCAAAAGTCTGTTATTACAGACACACGTTGGAGTTCCCTATGAAGGGGAACGTCTGGTTACGTCCGTAACCCTCGTTCCCCGAATAAGGGAATGGAGACGTGTGTCTCTACTGCCACAGCACCTAAGTCTCCAGCTGGAAGCTGAGTGATCGGCTCTTCAGCAGGCAATTCTGAGGATCTGACTCCAGCAGCTGGCTTATATAGCCCTGATCAGTCTCAGCTGTGGAGCTCAGCTCCGCCAACTCAATTGGCATTTCATTGGCCCGTTTTCTTATCATCAGAAGCGATTGGTCATCTGAAGTACTCCCAAAAGTCTGTTATTACAGACACACGTCTCCGTTCCCTTATTCGGGGAACGAGGGTTACGGACGTAATCAGACGTTTCCCTGTATTTCTCTGCTGCATCCATGTATTCACTAACATAAACCCTAAAAAAGCCAAAGCAAACACTACTAGATGCTGGATAAGTTGACGGTTCATTCCGCTGTGGTGACCCTGGATTAATAAAGGGACTAAGCAGAAAAGAAAATGAATGAATGAATTACTCTAGTTTATGTGAAATGTGATTTATAGAACAATAACATTTAACAAACAACAATAAAAAAAATGCTTAGTAAATCCGTCCAAAGAGTAACAAACAATCTTTCATATATCAAGTTGTAACACTTTACATTGCAATCAAATCTATTTGCTCTGGAATAAATAACAGATACATGTGGGCAGGGCTCAGAACCGGTTCAAGGAATGGAAAGAAAAACGGAAACGAATGACATTTTGCAGGAACAGAAACGAAAAACGAAAACAAGATCAGCTTTAATCGTTCTGAACAGAAACGTTTAAAGTCAACCGCTTAATAACGTTATTTTTTCGTTCTCTTTATTATATAAATTTGGGAGACAAAAAGCATTAATTTAAAGCATTTGTACAAATGCGACGGTGATGCATACAATGTGAAATGCCCACGAAGCAGACGTCATAAGCGAGAGTCGTTTCTGATGCGACGTGCTTGTCTTAAAGGTTACCGAGAACCTGCTCTTTCATGTACAAAGGTATGTTTTGGTTTAAGTTATTGTTACTAAAACTTGTATTTATACTAAATGAATTATTGATTGTCGATTGCTTTTAGATGGGTCTCTATAAAGAAAATCCTTTTGTTAATATTTCCCTTATGACAAATCATCTGATAAATCGATCGGTAATATTGAAGGATAAGTGGCAGATCATAAACATAAGCAATGATATGATATATTATCAAACCACCCAAGACTTTTCCATTCGGAGAATTACAGTAATTAATAGTTTAGTCCTTATAAACAATCCATTAATAATATACGAGATCTGTGCATAACAGAGTTTTATGTGTCCTCAATATGCAAAGTCAAGAGAGTGCACAACTCCATAAGGTAACGTAAACTGCACACATTTGATTATGTAATGCGTTAAATCGGGGACGCGTCTCACAGCGCACAGCATAATTTATTAAATGCCCATGCTTAATCGTTAAGGTCTATCGGTTTTGGGTTAGGCCTACCGACACTAAATCGATCGAGTAATCGTTAGCATCCCTAGTTTAATCAATCGTAAATGTATAGTGTCAATGTTATTAAAATGCACACACAATCGATAAATTAATCTATCCAATACTGGGCGGACACTTTCACTAATAAAAAATATAGCACTTTAATTATTTCATTTTTTAACAATCGATTAAAGCGGTTTTATATCGAAAGTTGATAATGATATAAAATATACTACATTTTGATGGTAAAATAACAATTTAAACGATTTCTTTCAGCATTCAAACGCTAAATAACTAATGCATCAAGTGAAATAAAAACGAATATGAAGCAACACATTGCAGGATATAAAGCTTATAAAGGATATTATATTTAGCAAAATGCTGCTCTTTTTATTTTTGTATTTTTATCATTTTATTTTTGTTATTTTTAATATTTTATTGTCTTCATAATTATAGCTATAAACAAATTCCTGCTTGACATTTTAGAAAATATTTTGTGTACCCAGTATATATTAAGATCACCAAGAACAAAAAAAAAACAAACACAAAAACATGTTACTTTTTACATGCTCATTTTATTTTTATAAAACTTTTTTTTTTTGAGTAAAAACAATATTGACATTTAAGAATCCATATTTATTTTATTTATTCATTCATTCCTTTGACTTGTTTATTGGCGCATATATAGGCTATAATTTAAATCAAACAACATTATCTTGGACAGATACAGTGCCACTAAAGCTTTCAAACAAAAGTCTAAAAAATTAAAGAAAGATTTGACTTTCACCGGTGACGGCAGAATACCTTACAATACGCCATAACCGTCCTTCAGGTGGTATAGCCGGCATTAAATTACAAAACAAGACGTTTGGGCTTTGAATTAAAAAGTGCAATTTTTGCTCGTTGTTCAAAGAGTCTGCAAGTTCTTGTTTCATGGATATGTTGTGGATTGTGGACATCGATGATATTAAGCATGTCGTTATTCGATGTGCAGCAGAAAAAAAAAGTCTTTCAGCAGTGCATGCAGCTCAGGACCAGCGCCATGATGTCATAACTGAGGGGGCATTTTAATCCTATAGGGTGGCACTAGACCTGGTGACTGATTTTGGTCCCTCTTGTTCCTTTCATTTATGCTATTTATTCACTTATTCATTATTACTTTGCATTAATATATGTTTTATAGTGATGATAATAATATGTACAGTTTCGCTTTTACTGGTTTTATCAATGAAAGTTATGCAACGATACTGTTTACATAGACAGGTCATGGCTTCAGCACCAAACGAGTGCTTGAAATCATATTATTTTCTCCTTATTTCTTTCCGTTTTATTTTAAATAATATAAATGTTTAAAGTTTTAGGTAAAGACATCAAACTATGCCCACACATGCAAGCTGACTCATGGTAAAAACAAATGCTGAATCATTTTTTTTTTTAATCCTATGTGAGTAGTTACTTTTACACGCTGGAGGACGACACCATGGCTGAAGCATTTCTTTTAGACATGTTATGTTTTAAAACTCTTTGAGTCACGCAAAGCTTATGTAGATGTTGTTGTTTTACGAAGGGATTATATCCACGGAAGTGTTGTTAAGTCACTGAAAACTTCCGGAAATTTATTTGTGATTTTCAATTTCATAAGGGACCTTTTACAGCATCGATAATGTACAATGTGTAGATTTTTATTTAGTTTAACAACAAAACCTAAGTAAATGATGCTATTCTAGCCTGCTTTACTGATGTGAAGTTGGTTTTATTTTCACATTGATTCATTTTTGAACAATGACAACCTGTGACATGCTCCCTATATTGTTTACCATGCTACTTTGAATATTTGGTCTGAAATGGAACGTAAGAATGGCTCAGTATTAGGTGTAATAAGTGCATGCTGCCGGCCAACCACTAAACATATAGTAGTCGCTTTAGTACAAACTGCAAGAGAGTGAGACCAGTGATCCTTGCATGCATGAAAAATTGCACATTATGACAAGTTTTGCTTGCTTCACAACTGAAAACGTGCTAGATATAATACAGTTTTTTGTTCAGAATTGTTGTATTATAAATTACTATAATGTTTTCTAACTAGCGAATGGCATGATCTAGTGGGTTGTCTACTGTCATCTTTAAGGTATGTGTTCGTGATTTCAGGAGCCATGGCTTTGGACAGTTTTCAAAGATATTATGCTAAGGGATAGCATTTTTGGCAGATTACTTGCTGCACCTTTGACAAATCTTCACCCACAAACTTACATTCCAATCTGCCTCATCCAATCAGCAATTTTTAAAGGACTCAAGGCTCCACCATTTTTTGTTTTGTTACTTAATTGGTCTTGGATGTATCTCACAATATAAAAAAGGCTGTAGTTACATACAATGTTGTGACTGCACGTGCAAAATGGAATATCTTAGAAATATATATGAACCTTTTTCCTATGGCTGTCAGTAATTAAATAATTGTGTAGCATAATTATAGCTATTGTTATTGTTTTAGTGGTTTTATAATCATTTGTACTTTTATTTATACAAAAATGAGTAAATTATATATTAATATTATTTATTATTATTATTATTATTGTTGTTATTGTTGTTATTATTATAATTTTTATTATTATTATTATTATTATTATTAGTCATTCATTTTCTTTTCAGCTTAATCCCTTTATTAATTAGGGGTTGCCACAGCGGAATGAACCGCCAACTTATCCAGCATATGTTTTACGCAGCAAATGCCCTTCCAGCTGCAACCCAGTACTGGGAAATGTCCATACATGCTCATTCATGGGGGAAACCAGAGCACCCGGAGGAAACCCACACAAGCACAGGGAGAACATGAAAACTTCAAACAGAAATGCCAACTGACCCAGCCGAGGCTCGAACCAGCAACCTTCTTGCTGTAAGGTAACAGCCTTACCCACTGCACCACCGTGCCACTATTATTATTATTATTATTATTACAGCAACTAATTGCCTGATTATGTATTTATAAAATATTAAAACAATACTTTAATATTAATGCAATAGTTTATACGTATATTACAATTACCACTGCTAATTATATATCACAATAAGCAATGTAATTTTTAATAAAAAAAACATACATGCATATTTTTTATTAAATGTAAGATTTTTTTTTAGGATTAGCCTAATATCTTTGTGATTTGAAAACCCCATATGCTATAATCTATCTCCATTAGATTTAGTTTTCCCCCAGAGTCACTACACAGCCCTCCCTCTCGGAACTGCTTCCTGTCATCTGCAGGCCGCTTTCGTTTTCATTAGCACAATTGTACAACAGACACTGACATTAAGCAGTGTCCGGATCTCATTTGCACCGTCTACAAGGGGAAGTAGAGCTGATTCAATCCGACTAGGATGGGGTGGAAATTAATCCCACTTTACTCTCTTTTGGGCCCCACAAGCTGGTCTTTAGGAAGACAAATGAGGCCTGGGTGATTTGTGAGTCTCAGGAGCTTCCAGGAAAGGTGTTCTTTAAGAGCCACTGTGTTTCTGGAGCAGCTCAGCAGAGGCTCTTCAGGAATGAGTCCAACAACTCTGTTTGACTGCATGTGTCACTGAAATATTTAAACAACTAACTGTGAGTGCAGCAAATAAACTGCAGGCTTTCCCTTTCTCTTTTCCCCCCTTCACGTAGTTATTTTTTTATTTTTAAAGATTAAAACTTTTGCAGGCAACACTAGAATAATGGTCTATTATGTAATTACTAAAATGAACAAACAGTAAACAATGCATTTATCACATCATCTCTTAATCTTTAACATTGGTTAATGAAAGCATGTTCATTGTTAGTTAAATGAACTCACAATTCATTAACTCATGTTAACTAGCACAACTCAGAATTTTAATAATGCATTGGTACATTTGGAACTGAGATTGATTAATGCTAGCCTGATCTCACGAGGAAATCTAACTTTTTTCATATTTTGTCCAACACAATCTCACGGCAATTCATAACTTTTTGATTAAGTGGCTAATCCGTATTAATTCCTACAATCTAATTAGTACAATTTAGCACAATCAATGACGGTTCACCCAATGACGGTTGGGTTTAGAGGCGGGGTTGGGTGCATGCCTCCTTTTTAAAATTGTACATTTGCGTACGACTCAACTCGTACAAATTTGTACAAATTATCCACTAAACTGACAAAACATTAAATACTTGCGTTTCCTTGACATCAGGCTGTTTTTGTCAGTTTAGTGGCAATTTAATCTTTTCAAGTTATGTCAATGATTTCTTTGTTTATTCACATGGCATATGCCAAAATATTTATTGAACCAAACAATTGGACCATCTCTGAGTTTATTCCTGTCATGGGTATTCACCATTTGAATTTTTTTTGTGAACTGGTATATATGATTTCCTGTTAGAAAACAAACTAACTGTAGTCTGAATATCAAAATATCAAAATAATAATAATAATAATAATAAAAATAATAATAATAATAATAATAATAATAATAATAATAATAATAATAA
>CAIGQZ010001345.1:1798109-1808174 GCA_903798205.1 Danio tinwini
GTGTATGTGTGTGTGTGCATGTGTGTGTGTGTGTGTGTGTGTGTGTGTGTGTGTGTGTGTGTGTGTGTGTGTTTTCTGTGATGGAGACTCACTTTGAAGACCTTGATGGCAGACTGACATTTCTTATCTTTATAAGCAGAGCACAGAATCCACTCGAGTATTCAAGTTTAGTCAATAGCTGAGTAATGGTTTCGGTTTAAATATTAAAATTAATGTCTAGAAACTACAGTAAAGAGTACACCACTTTGTTGGTTCTTAGATCTTTGTCCACTTCGCATCAGAAACATAATGCTATATATATGTTTGTATGTTTAAGTGTGTCGCATGTACAGCAAGCATAGTCTTACTGTTGAAAGTAAAGCATTTTGTTCAGCCATTTTCTTGAGTTTCAATATTTAAAGGCACAGATGTCACAGGTTGTGGTATTGTTTTTTATGTGTCAAAATTGTATTTTTTATAACAAATGTATATGAATCAGAATCAGAAAGAGCTTTATTGCCAGGTATGTTCACACATACGAGGAATTTGTTTTCCAGACAGAGCTTCTACAGTGCAACAGAATTACAGAGGACTAAAAAACAGAAAATAATTCTATTTTAAAAAGTAGTAAATGCAATATACAAATTGACAAGTGTATGTACAGGTGTATTACTATAAACAACATATGTGCAGGTGTTATGTGCAAATTGGCATGTAAAGTGTGTTGTTAAATAAGTGTATGTGTGTATAAAAAAAGTGTTTAGCAGGTAGTGACGTTAGTTCCACAATTATTATCATCATCAAGTGTTCATGAGATGGATTGCCTGAGGGAAGAAACTGTTTCTGTGTCGGGCTGTTCTGGTGCGCAGTGCTCTGTAGCGTCGACCAGAAGGTAAAAGTTCAAAGAGGCAGTGTGCTGGGTGTGAGCTGTTCAGAGTGATTTAGCAGCCCTTCTGCTCGCTCTGGATAAGTACAGTTCTTGGAGAGTAGGGAGGGTTGTACCATTGATTCACTCAGCAGTCCGAACTATTCGACATAGTTTTCGGAGGTCGGATTTGGTAGCTGAGCTAAACCAGACAGTTATTGAAGTGCAGATGACTGATTCAATGATGGAGGTGTAGAACTGTTTCAGCAGCTCCTTTGGGAGGTTGAACTTCCTCAGCTGACAAAGAAAGTACAGCCTCTGTTGAGCTTTTTTGACAATGGAGTCAATGTGAGTGTCCCACTTTAGATCCTGAGAGATGGTGGTGCCCAGGAACCTGAATGACTCCACTGCTGCCACAATCCTGTCCATGATGCTCAGTGGGGGGAGAGCAGGGGGGTTTCTCCTGAAGTCCACTATCATCTCCACTGTTTTGAGCGTGTTCAGCTCTAGGTTGTCGTGACTGCACCAGACAGCCATCTCCTTAACCTCCTGTCTGTAAGCAGACACGTCACCGTCCTGAATGAGGCTGATTAGTGTGGTGTCGTCTGCATACTTTAGGAGCTTGACAGAGGAGTCTTTCGAAATGCAGTCATTCGTGTACAGGGAGAAGAGCAGTGGGGAGAGGACACACCCCTGGGGGGCGCCAGTGCTGATTGTGCGGGTACTGGATGAGAATTTTCCCAGCTTCACCAGCTGCTGCCTGTCCATTAGGAAGCTGTTGATCCACTGACAGACAGAGGTGGGCACGGAGAGCTTAGTTAATTTGGGCAGGAGAAGTTTTGGGATGATAGTGTTAAAAGCTGAGCTGAAGTCAACAAACAAGATCCTCACATAGGTCCCTGGTCTGTCTAGGTGTTGCAGAACATAATGCAGTCCCATATTGACTGCATCATCCACAGACCTGTTTGCTCTGTAGGCAAACTGAAGAGAGTCCAGTGAGGGTTCAGTGATGTCCTTCAGGTGGGCCAGCACCAGTGGCACCACTGGTCTGTACTCATTTAGTCCTGTGAGTTTGGGTTTCTTTGGTATGGGAATGATGATGGAGCGTTTGAAGCAGGAGGGCACTTCACACAGCTCCAGTGATCTGTTGAAGATCAGGGTGAAGATGGGGGCCAGTTGGTCAGCACAGGACTTTAAACAGGCTGGTGTTATAAGATCTGGGCCTGAAGCTTTTTTTTCCTTCTCTGTTTCTGGAAGACCTGGCGCACATCATCTTCACTGAACTGAAGTGCAGGTATGGGGGAGGCCGGGGGTGGTGGAGGTGTTAATGGTGATGTAAACAGCAGTTCAGAGTGGGTGTGGGGGGTTTTCTTAAACCGGCAGTAAAACTCATTCAGGTCGTTTGCAAGTCGTTGGTTGTCTACAGTGCTGGGGGATGTTTTTTTATAGTTTGTAATGGTTTTCAAACTTTTCCACACAGATGCTGAGTCGCTGGATGAGAACTGACTCCTTAGTTTCTCAGAATAGTTCCTTTTTGCGACTCTGATCTCCTTTTCCAGTGTGTATTTGGCCTGCTTATACAAGGCCGTCTCCCCATTCCTGTAAGCAACCTCCTTGGCCTGACGTAGCTGTCTGAGTTTTACAGTAAACCATGGTTTGTCATTGTTGTATGTGAGTTGTGTCCTGGTAGGAATGCACACATCTTCACAGAAACTGATATAAGATGTTACAGTTTCTGTAAGCTCATCCAAATCGTTTGCAGCAGCTTCAAAGACACTCCAATTTGTGAGATTGAAACAGGCTTGTAGATCCCGCTCTGTTTCGTTAGTCCATCTTTTCACAGATCTTAATACAGGTTTGGCTGTTTTCAGTTTCTGCCTGTAGGTTGGTATGAGATGAATCAAACAGTGGTCAGAGTGCCCCAAAACTGCTCGTTGAAAAGAGTAGTATGCATCCTTTATTGTGGTATAGCAGTGATCCAATATGTTACTGTCTCTTGTGGGACATGTAACATGCTGTCTATATTTTGGCAGTTCACGGGATAGTTTTGCTTTGTTAAAATCCCCGAGAATGATTAAAACAGAGTCCGGGTGTTGTTGCTCTATCACCGTGATCTGATCAGCTAGTTTCTGTATCGCCAGGCACGCATGCGCGTGTGGAGGAATGTAAACACTGACGAGGATGAACGAGCAGAACTCGCGCGGGCAGTAGAAAGGCTTACAGTTAATAAACAGTGCTTCTAGATTTGGACAGCACATCTTCTTTAAAACTGTTACATCTGTACACCACCTTTCATTGATGTAAAAGCACGTCCCGCCACAGCGCAATTTCCGCGTCGATTCTTCGTCGCGATCCGCTCTGAACAGGTGATAGCTCGGTAGGTGAAGCGCGTTGTCCGGTATGGTGTCATTCAGCCAGGTTTCTGTGAAGCACAGAGCAGCTGAATGCGAAAAATCCTTGTTTGTCTGGGAGAGCAGAATGAGTTTGTCTATTTTGTTGGGTAGAGAGCGAAGATTTGCCAGATGGATGCTAGGCAACGCGGTTCGAAACCCGCGCTGTCTAAGTTTCACAAGCGCGCCTGCACGCTTCCCTCGTCTGCGTGTCAGAAAGCGTTTGAGCAGCAGTGCAGCTCCACCGACTACAATGTCCAACAAAACATTGCATGGGTCCAAATCTGGAAAAATATTTGGTGGTGTATGCGTCCGAATGTCCAACAATTCGTCTCTGGTGAAACTAATTGTAGGAATATGACTGAAGACAGGACGGACTAACAAAAACACAAAGACACAGATATGTATACTGTTTCATTGTTATAGTAGACAAGGCCAACAGAGCCTTTTCACATTTTCGGGTTTCTCAGTAGTGGAAGGTGTCATGGTTGGGTAAACTTAGAGCATAGTGAATGGGAGAATACAACAAAAAAAATTTACAACTCTATTTGCTAAAATAATACAAGCAAAACTCCACGATGGTGTTATCAAGACTTTCAGAAAAAGTCAAAAAAAAAAATTGTGTGAGATATAATATTGTGAGAAATGATAATGTCAAATGTACTGTCATGCCCCATAGACACTGCATTAGAAATACCTTGCATAATCAGTAATTTGTTTTTTGTAGTTTGACGCAAAGATCAAATAATAAATTCATAAATGCATATAAATGTTCATACGGTAAAAAAAAATCTAAATATTAAAAACTTTTTAAGATTGATTACCAATAAACGCGTCATAACAGTCTTGTGAAAAGAGCCAATGTTTACTTTATGTACTTCCTTATTTAAACATTTGTTTGTCTTCTTTATTTAATTTAAATAAATTTATTGTAGGGACGCAACAATATGAATTATTTGGCCGATATCAATAACCGATAACTCCTAAAGATTTGGAGGCCGAAAAATTATATACTAAAGCCGATAAATATAAATATTTCAAAATGTTATACTTTTATACAGTGAACAACTGATTTTATTTTTAAAACTTCATAAAAGTTTGAACTGATCTTATGAACTGAATAGCCTGCTCGAAGCAAAAATCATTTCAAAATTACAAGGTGATTATATAGACCTATATTCACAATATCACATAAATCAGCATGCTGAAAATAAATTATTTCCTTTCTTTATATAGGTTGACTGTTGCATAAAAGTAATAGGTTAAATAACAAAATGGGATTTATTTAACAAACAAGTAAAATAAACATATTTTAAATGAAATGAAAATGAAAACTAAGTTTAACTAACTGAAACCAGCTTAAATGTTCTTGAATAAGCTGTGTTACAGTAATGTACATATGTACAAATATTTAATGTGTGCGTGCTGATAGCCTTACACAAGCTAGTTTATAATCATAAATATGCCGATAAAACTGAATACAATCTTACATCAATAACGCATGTCAAACAATGTGTTGATAATAACAGATAATCCTATTACATTACAAACAACCCAACGAGTTGTTTAGCATGTGTGCATCGCGGCTATTATGTTTACACATTTTCCAGAGGCGATTTAAACCAAAATACACTGACGCTCTATCAAACATGTCTACAATGATAAGGAATATGGTTACTTACTGAGTTATTAACGCACAGCAATATCACACAATTGTCACACAATTGTCAAGCATTGTCCTGCATGAAAATCATGTTTTTCTTGAGGGATGCAGACTTCTTCCTGTATCACTGCTTGAAGAAGGTGTCTTCCAGAACCTGGCAGTAGGGCTGGGAGTTGAGCTTAACTCCATCCTTAACCCGAAAAGGCCCCACAAGCTCATCTTTGATGACACCAGCCCAAACCAGTACTCCACCTCCACCTTGCTGGCGTCTGAGTTGGACTGGAGCTCTCTGCCCTGTACCGATCCAGCCATGGGCCCATCCATCTGGCCCATTAAGACTCACTCTCATTTCATCAGTCTATAAAACCTTAAAAAAATCAGTCTTGACATATTTCTTGGCCCAGTCTTGACGTTTCAGCTTGTGTGTCTTGTTCAGTGGTGGTCGTTTTTTCAGCTCTTCTTACCTTGGCCATGTCTCTGAGTATTGCACACCTTGTGCTTTTGGGCACTCCAGTGATGTTGCAGCTCTGAAATATGGCAAAACTGGTCGCATGTGGCATCTTGGCAGCTGCACGCTTGACTTTTCTCAGTTCATGGGCAGTTATTTTGCGCCTTGGTTTTTCCACACGCTTCTTGCAACCCTGTTGACTGTTTTGAATGAAACACTTGGTTGTTTGATAATCACGCTTTAGAAGCTTGGCAATTTTAAGAGTGCTGCATCCCTTTGCAAGATATCTCACTATTTTTGACTTTTTGGAGCCTGTCAAGTCCTTCTTTTGACCCATTTGGCCAAAGGAAAGGAAGTTGCCTAATAATTAATGCACACCTGATATAGGGTGTTGATGTCATTAGACCACACCCCTTTTCATTACAGAGATGCACATCACCTAATATGCTTAATTGGTGGTAGGCTTTCGAGTCTATACAGCTTGGAGTAAGACAACATGCATAAAGAGGATGATGTGGTCAAAATACTCATTTGCCTAATAATTCTGCACTCCCTGTATAGTGCACTGGACAAATCTGAACAAGTTCAACCCACTCATGCGCGAGGTAGGCAGTTCTTTACAATTACGTAATCTATTGGCTTAAAGATATCGGCTTAATTTTGACATTGGACCGATAACATTAAAAATAGTATTTATTGGCTGATAACAATATGGCCGCCAATATTTTGTGCATCCCTAATTTATTGATTATTTAATGATTATTTTTTTTTCCTTAGCATATTCATTCCTAAAATTCTTTCTTTCTTTCCTTCTTTTTTTCTTTCCTTCTTTCTTTCTTTCTTTCTTTCCTTTCTTTCTTTCTTTCTTTCCTTCTTTCTTTCTCTCTTTCTTTCCTTCCTTCTTTCTTTCCTTCTTTCTTTCCCTGTCCTAAACGTTAATGCTTTGCCTGTTTGTTTATTAATTTATTTGTTAAAAATGATAATTATTGGGCAACTCTTTTGGGTTTGCACTGTCACATGACAGCAAGAAGGTCGCTGGTTTGAATCCCGGCTGGGTCAGTTGCCATTTCTGCATGGAGTTTGCATGTTCACAGGTTTCCTCAGGGTGCTCCAGTTTCCCCCACAGTCCAAAGACATGTGCTATAGGTGAATTGAATAAACTAAAATTGGCCGTAGTGTGTGTGAATGCGAGAGTGTATGGGTGTTTCCCAGTATTGAGTTGCAGCTGGAAGGGCATTTGCTGTGTAAAACATATGCTGGATAAGTTGGCGGTTCATTCCGCTGTGGCGACCCCTGATAAATAAAGGGACTAAGCGAAGGAAAATGAATGAATGATAATTTTTAAGCTATTTACTTTTATTTGCTTAAATGTATTTACAGTACTTGCTAACTTTTGTCCATTTATTAGCTTTTTTACATTATTGCCATTTATATATTGGATTATTGTACATATTTTATGATTTTTTATTTTCTATTTGTTTGTTTATTTTTGGATGTTGCATTTCAAGTTACAAGAAGACGAAATGTATTTTATATTGGGGAAAAAAACGAGTATAAACGTTCAAAACAGTTTCTCACTTTGGCCAATATGGATCAGCAAACTTTATGATATCACTAACCACTTCAGCTTCTCGTCAGGGGCTGTCATGAGCCAGATGTGCTTTAGCTCAATAATATTGGCTTTTTTTAAAAAGAGGGGGAGCTATGCAATATTCTCCTGCCTGTATTCTTGTTTCAGTTGAAATTCTGTCATACTTCCAGACAAGCTGTACATTCAAAGGAACTTCAAGGGGAACTTTCAACATTTCAAACCTTAATATTCTCACCCTTAGTTTGGCAAATTGCATTTTCTGCTATTGACATTGACCCTCAAAAAAGTCGTTCTTATCGTTTTGCTCTGAAACCTCTTTTTGAAGAACAACTTCTGACTGCTTTGATGAAGGCATCAGAGGCATTTCTGCTTGGGAAAAGCACTAGTTGTAAACTCTATTACCAAGGGGAGGATCTAGTGGCCTATTCCTCTATCAGAGCCAGAACCTTATCGATTGAGACTGAAGAAGGCTTTGTAATCCCAGGGTAGGATAAAGCAGTGTTTTTTTTTTTATTTCTTTCCCCCATTCCAGAAAGGAGCTGAACATGTGAAAGTGGGCCAGTATAGCCTGTGGACGCTTCATATCTCTGCGTCCTCTAATAAAAGGACAGCATGAAGCCCAGCGAAAGTGAGTGCTGATTGACGGCTGCTCTGAGATCTGCTTTGTTATCCTCTTTCCTCCAGGTGGAACTTTCCAAAGTGTCTGAGCAACTTTATCGTTTTTTATTATTGTTGTTTTTCTTCATGCCTTCTTATTGTTTTCTGATCCTGTCTCTGAGGTGTTAGAGGAATGTTATTCACCTACACCTGCTACAGCCTGACAGTTTTTTATGCTGCTTATATTTCACCAGATCCTCCATAATGATGATGGTCATGATGATGAGAGTAATAATTATAAATTGTACAAATAATAGTTATTTTTTGTATAATAGATGATGTATAAGCATACATCATCTATGTGTCTCTCCTGTAAAATATATTTATAATCTCAATTTACACATCCAGGTTAAATAACGATAATAATATTATATAATAATAAATAATAACATTATTAAAAAGCATCATTGCAATATTTGGACATTTTTACCAAAACGGTAACTGCATAAATGTTTAACTCATTTGTGCCAATTTTTTTCTGAGTGGTTTGCATGTAGCCTTTTTAATAGTGTCCAATATGAACATGTTTTGCTAGGGGGGTGGGGTTGTTCCAGGTTTAGATTTTTTTTCTAGAAAATTGTATTTTGAATATGCTGCAACTATAGTTTAACCAAGTCTAGTGCACCCTTTAATGTAAAAGTTGAATAGGAGGAGAACATTTGGCCTTTAAACAAAAAAAAACTGCTTTCAAATGATCAATTCTTATGCATAAACACATTTATTATGTTTAAACATAATAAGCATAATAAAAATAAACTAATTATATGAATGCCCCAAAAAATGGAGTAGGACCTGTCTGTGGACTGCAAGACAGGGCCATAACATGAAGGGGCGTAACAAAGTTATAGAGAATCACAAGTCAAAACTGTGTTATTTGCAAGATGGCGCTGTACATCAATTATTAACGTCTACACCTACTCCACACCTAAATCCAATTATCACAGTTATTAACGTCTACACATTACCCACACCTACACCCAAACATCATATTTATTAACATCTACACCTACTCCAGCCCCAAACCCATCTATTATTATACAGTTATTATTATAGTTACAGATCAAACTCACCAGTTTGACAAATATTGCAGCTGTTGGAAAACATAAAGTACATTTTAAGGCTTTTTAATCGAGAATATAGTTTAGATTGCATCTATGCAGTTTGTTTATAAGGATAATGCCTATTTTAAATATTTAAAATTTCTGATATTCAGGGTTTCAACGGCCATCAGCCTGTCATACTGAGCAGAGCAAAGATGGTTGATGTTCAGCCACAAGATAGCGACAGAGAACACATACTAAGTCCTTAGACTTAAAAACTCAGTGTAAATTTCAAACTGCTGATCAAATTATTATGAAACAGATAAGTGACTTTCTATATCAATCTCTCTTTTGTATGTTGTAGTGCTGTATTTATACTATACTAATCTGGTAGTGTTTGCTTTGCTTTGGCTTTTTCAGGGTTAATTATTGTGATCTCCCAAAAGCAACAAATAAATGCTGGGAAATCTCTGTAGACTGATAGCATTTCATGCCGCTTAGCCTTATAATCTTAATGTCAGCAAAATTACCTGTTTTGTCCAACCCAGGCTCAGTCTGAAAACATACCTCTATAAACATTTCTGGTGACCGCAAAATATGTCCCTTGTAGGATGTTTTTTTTTTTTTTTTGCAGTTTTTGTTTTTGCAAATGCACGAGAGACTGCTGTGTATGCTTTTTGAGATCTCAAATTTATCTCGCGAGTGCCATTCGTGCCTGCTGTTCTCACATAAACCCACCAGAGGTTAACTGACTGTTTGACTGAATGAATGACTGACTGACTGACCGACCAATCGATTGATCCACCCTCATCTTTCCCTAAACCCAACCAATTTTATTGATTGACCTGCCCACACACTTCCCTAAGCCCAACCAACAAGCCGTCCATACGGTGGTAAGCAGTCAGCTGGCAAGCGAGAAAAGGAATGGCGTCATATCACCCCGTATCGTTCATTTAAAAAAAAAATGAAATGCAGTCATACGTACCTCTGGCTACATAATTTGCGGTCTCCAGAAACTTATATAGGACTACGTTTTCAGAATAACCCTATGTTGGTTTTGTCATCACTTTAGACATTACGCTAGAGAATCATTCCAATACTAGCTATCACCAGAGTAGAGAGTATTTGGTCCCACACTGCAATTGCAGCAGTCAAAAAAAATAAAAATCAAGAGTCAAAAATAAAGTAAATACTGCTATTCACAATGATGATGTCTAACAAAACTAATATTTCCGTAAAGTTTATATATATTTGTGAACAAAAAAAATTGTAACATGACAATTTAGGAGAGTTTATTTGGGTGGGTTTGCTTCTATTTTGCATTCTTGAATTAGTGGTAGGAAGTTGAAAGCCTGACACAACAGGAAGGAAATCAATTCCTAATGTCTTTCTTTCTTTCTTTCTTTCTTTCTTTCTTTCTTTCTTTCTTTCT
>CAIGQZ010001345.1:1819443-1832872 GCA_903798205.1 Danio tinwini
TTAATTCCACTTTGTTATAATCCTACTAACAGTTGACGGTGGAATATTTAATAGTGAGTTCATTTAACAGAAGGACTTATTGAACATCACTTGAATCCACTAAATACTTAAGTGATTTATTCTTTCAAAACATTTTGTAGAAGCATTCCTAGATGCTTTATTTATACACATATGGCCAAAGACATGGTTAAGACACCTGCTTTAAAATGATTTGAGAGTTGTCCCATGTAAAAGATGAAATGCACATTGTATTTCAGAACAAGCACATGGAAAATCCAGAAATAGACGAGGAGACAAACAAACAAACAGCTACATTCAGAAACAACAGTGAACAAAGCAGAGGCTTATATTATACTAATATAATTTATTGAATAACAAACATAAAACAAAATAAAGATGCTAAGAAAGTCGTTCAAAAGAGCAATGGCCACGTCCTGATGTTACATTTCAAGTTATGAAACTTAACATTTCCTACAGTAAACTCTATTTGCTGTTTATTGAGAGCAAACATTGCCATTAGATATACCTAAAGTGAATTACATCTAATGTTGAAACACTGTAGAGACTATCAAATTGCAGAATTAATGCCTGAGGCTCTCAGCAGGGTATGTGAATGAACAACCATTGCTGGCGTGCTGAAAAAAAAAAAAACTACATCACACCTAAATATGTAGCAGCAGCAGTAGTAGTAATAGTAACAATAAAACATAACAATAAAATAGCATAATTAACACAAAACAGCAGTAAATGAACTTAGCAAAAAAAAGTACAATAAACTTTGTGCATATCTTAAAGGTTTCTCCAACTGTTTGAAGAGTAACACATCAATATTGCAAAGCGCCCTCCCTGCTTGATATGCACAACCCGCAGAGATAGTCACACATTACCAGATTGAAGAAAGGCTTCATCTCCTCCCACCGGGAGATATTTTATTCTAGTGCCACCCTCTGCCGTCACATAAGGCCATGTCATTACTGCACCAGCACTCTCTACTCCTCTCAATTAGCGGAGGCTACCATTTGGTGGAAAGCACAGGTCATTCCCCTGTCATTTCTCAACCCAATCCCACTAACCGACTTATAATACTGTCTGTGACTTATGATTTGGTATGCACTTGGTATTGACCAAGGGATGAAGTTGTGGAGGCTTGAACACCATCGTGGCAATGAAGGGCCACGGATGGATGGATTGCTCAATGTAAATCAACCTGTGTATGGGTGTGCTGTGTGTGTGTGTGTGTGTATGTGTGTGTGTCACAGTGAATCCAGCCAGATGTCTTAGTATCAGCAATGCGGTGACAGGGGAAAGACGTGTGGGGTAATAAAAAGCACAGAAGACTGGTCTCGCTCACTCTTACGTTCACACCTCCGTGTCCCAAGGCAAAACAGAGCAACGCACGCCCCATAATTCAGCACTCTGAAGGGAGATATATTTCTTTAGAATGCTGTGGAGGTATTATCTGCATTTGAGGTCTATGTACAGGTCAGGAGGCTGCGCACTGGAATCCAGGACTGTGGTTCTGTGTTCAAAAACACTACATTGTACTTTTAAATCCCAGAAGATTGATTTACACTAAGGGGAAAAGTTTACAAATAAAGTTAGATTAACACAGTGTAGTGTGAATTTTTATTTTATTTTTTTTGCCCTTTAGTTGTTTTTTATTTTTAATTTTTTTTATGTGAGCTGTTATTTTCACCTCAAGTAAGGCCCGGCTTATTAAAATGTTCCAGTAGTAAGATGTGTTTTAGTCAGTTCACAAGTTTGCTGTGAAAAAGAAAGTTTAGGTTAGGGATGCCCAAACTAGGGCCCGCGGGCTAAAGTTGGCCCTTTGTACCCTATGATTTGGCCTGCCAGAGGGGAAATGATTAGAAAGGGTTGGAGAATGCCTTGTTTTATTGTTGAGCTACAAAAAAGTTAACTGAAATGAAGCTTTTCAATTAAATGTTGTAAATTAATCATTCATACATTCATTTTCTTGTCGGCTTAGTCCCTTTATTAATCTGGGGTCGCCACAGCGGAATGAACCGCCAACTTATCCAGCACGATTTTATGCAGCGGATGCCCTTCCAGCCACAACCCATCTCTGGGAAACATCCACACACTCATTCACACTCATACACTACAGACAATTTAGCCTACCCAATTCACCTGTACCACATGTCTTTGGACTGTGGGGGAAACCGGAGCACCCGGAGGAAACCCACGCGAACGCAGGGAGAACATGCAAACTCCACACAGAAAAGCCAACTGACCCAGCCCAGCCGAGGTTCGAACCTGCGACCCAGCGACACCTGTGAAGCGACAGCACTACCTACTGTGCCACTGCATCGCCATAAATAAATCAGACAAAAAAAAAAAGAACACACTGTCACTTAATGAAGAGGTGACAAAGCAGAAGAAATCAACGTGCAAATCAAGGCAAAGGCAAGTTCAGCATGACTAGTGTATTCGGCATTAAATTCTATTGTTTTATTCACCTTATTCTCCACGTCCGAGCGGGCGCAGGTATTTGAACCTTTTTGGATCGAGACTTCCGGTCTCTCCTTTCAGTCTCACATTAAATGTGTGATTAAGGCCCAATCCCAATTCTACCTCTTAGCCCTTCCCCTTTGTGCATTCCCGTGAATGGGGTAGGGGTGTCCCAATTCTCTTTAGCTTGAAGGCATAGGGCCAAGGGGCAGGAGTAGATAGCCCTTAGAACGAAGAATTTTCAGGACCACACTCTAAACCATGGGGTAAGAAAATCTCCCAGAATACACCAGCTACAACTGTTTTACAACAAACAAACACGTTTTAATATATTTATAACTGCATTCATGTTTTACCATCATGCTTTTATTGTACCTGCTAAAATAAAAATTGCTCAATTTCGCGATCTATAATTCATCATAATAATTCCTGTACAGCAGTCCCACAGCATTCTGACAATCGATGACACTCAAATACCCTGACAGAAAGGTCTAGTGGCTGAGAATGAGATTTTTACAGTGTCTGCTATAATGTTAATATTGTTTTTGTTGTGTTTACATAGATGAATGGGGCCACGGTGTAAATGCGCAGTATAGTTACGATCTTATTGCCACATTAGATTATGATAACGTAATATATATTCCTTCAGTGATTTCCTGAAGATAAATACCAAAAAATAACACAACTGAAATAATACAGCAGTCACGATCGTCTGATCTTATATGAAGCAAGAGATCCCGATGACATCTGATGACGTGTGCAGGTGCTGTAGTGTCCCAATTTTTAGGGGTAAATTTTGAAGCCTTTTCCCTTTACACTCATTTTTAAGGGCCAAGGGGAAGGGGTAGGGATACAAAAACTGAATTGGGATTGGGCCTAAATCTGCATTCTTTCATCTACGTCGAATTGCCCAACTGCGTCCCTTTATCAGTAGCAAGGATGCTGAGACTGTCGTCCATGCATGTCTCATCACGCATTGACTACTGTAATGCCCTTTTCATTGGTCTGCCTGCCAGCCACATCTACAGATTACAATATATAATATAAAACTCTGCGGCTAGAATACTCACTCATACCAATCGTTCTGCTCGTATAACCCCAATCTTGTATGACCTCCATTGGCTCCCAGTTGCATACCGCATTGAATTCAAAATTCTCCTCCTTGCATTTAGATCCTTAAATTGCCTAGCTCCCTCTTATCTTTGCAACATGCTTGTCCCCTATATCCCTACTCGCTCACTATATGTTCCTCTGACTCTGGCCTTCTTGCTGTCCCTCGGTACCGCCTCTGTTCAATGGTGAGCAGATCATTTAGTGTTATTGCACCCAAACTTTGGAACTCTACCACGTTCACTCCGTTCTGTTAATAATATCTCTGAATTTAAAGCTTTACTTAGCTCACTTGTTATCTAAATGTTACACTTCTGATTTGATAAACTGATCACTTTGTTTGATCAACCTGTACTCTGCATATTTGTCTCCTAGGTCTTGTTTTGTACTTCTAGTTTGTTATATTTGACAACTTGTATGTTTTTGAATCTAATGTTGTCTCTACTTGATTACTGTTTCTACTGTTAATCTCTTTTTGTTACATTCTTTGTAAAGTGTCCTAAGGGCACTATATAAATAAAATGTATTATTATTAGTAGTAGTATTTACTTCCATTTTGTTTTAGACGTTAAAAACTGCCCGTTCTGCTGCTTGATGTTGCAAACTGGCATTTTCTTATTATATTATTTTATTTTATCTGTATAGTCATGCAAACACTTGTTTGTAGAGCAAGTAGTTTGACCGTTTTCTGCCGTTTATTATTTCTAGTCATTTTGCCCATGCTGTAGGTAACTGAATTTAAATACATTAGTAAAAACAGTTGAAGTATTTTATTTATTTATTTATAAATATTATGAAATAAATTAGGAAATTAACCATGGAAACTTTAATTTAATAGTTTGCTATATTTACTTTCAGCCCACAGCTCTTAATTAAGCTTGGATATTGGCCCTTCATGAGAATTTTCCGCACCCCTGGTTTAGATTATTCAAATGTTTTAAGATAATCCGTTACGTAACTCAGACTTGGTAGAACTAGCACTACATTAGCACTACATCTTTAACACAATGTTAAATACAGTTTAACTGAAATATCAAATATTATATGTTAGCAATTATCAAATTAAATATATATTTTTTTGCATGCAAGTCACAATAATTCAACTCTGTTAGTTTGCAATGGCCTGTGTTGTTGTGCTATAACTACCAAATAAGATGTTATACAGTACTAGCATGCATACAGTTGTGAATCACACATTTTGTGTAGTTTTAAGTACATATTTTCAGCCCATTCTTATCCAAACCTCTTCATTACAATGTAAATGTACACATTTTCACAAAACAGAAATCTCTGTAAATCACAACACCAAAGACCATTTACATTCACCGGCCACTTTATTTGGTACGCCTGTCCAACTGCTCGTTAACGCACATTTCTAATCAGCCAATCACATGGCAGCAACTCAATGCCTTTAGGCATGTAGACATGGTCAAGATGATCTGCTGCAGTTCAAATCGAGCATCAGAATGTGAAAGACCGGTGATATATGGCATGGTTGTTGGTGCCAGACTGAGTCTGAGGTCTGAGTATTTCGGAAACTGCTGATCTACTCGGATTTTCATGCACAGCCATCTCTAGGGTTTACAGAGGATGGTCTGAAAAAGATAAAATATCCAGTGAGCGGCAGATCTGTGGGCACAAATGCCTTGTTGATGCCAGAGGTCAGAGAAGAATGGTCAGACTGGTTCGAGCTGGTAAAAAAGGCAACAGTAACTCAAATAACCACTCGATACAAGTGAGGTATGCAGAAAAGCATCTCTGAACACACAACACGACAAACCTTGAGGCGGATGGACTACAGCAGCAGAAGACCACACCAGGTGCCACTCCTGTCAACTAAGAACAGGAAACTGAGGCTACAATTTGCACATGCTCACCAAAATTGGACAATAGAAGATTGGCAAAATGTTGACTCGTCTGAGGAGTCTTATTTTCTGCTGTTACATTCCGATGGTATGGTCAGAATTTGTCGTCAACAACATGAAAGCATGTATCCATCCTGCCTTATATCAACAGTTCAGGCTGGTGGTGGTGGTGGTGTAATAGTGTGGGGGATATTTTCTTGGCATGCTTTGGGCCCATTAGTACCAATCAAGCATCATGTCAATGCCACAGCCTACCTGAGTACTGTTGCTGACCATGTCTATCCCTTTATGACCACAGTGTACCCATCTTCTGATGCTTGCTTCCAGCAGGATAATATGCCATGTCATAAAGCGCGAAACATCTCAAACTGGTTTCTTAAATGTGACAATGAGTTCACTGTACTCATGACCTCCATAGTCACCAGACCTCAATCCAATAGAGCACCTTTGGGATGTGGTGAAACGGGAGATTTCCATCATGGATGTGTAGCCGACAAATCTGCAGCAACTGTGTAATGCTATCATGTCAATATGGACCAAACTCTGTGAGGAATATTTCCAGTACTTTGTTGAATCTATGCTGCAAAGGATTAAGGCAGTTGTGGAGGCAAAAGGTGGTCCAACCCAATACTAGTAAGAGATATGTGTCTCTCTGTTAATTCTTGTGAAAATACACATTTTTTCTTTTGTCTGACTCTTTTGTCCGTTTTCAACCGCTTTCCTGAATTCTTTCATTGGATGATGTAAATTTTTTTCTGATGTTTTGGTCTTGTTGCATAAAAAGCTCACTTTGTTTACATATAGACACAAAATGAAATAATAGGAAATGATCCAAATAGCAGCAGTTTTATTTCTGCTTTGAAAGCTACAAAACTGCATTTGCTGTAGGTCTGTGTCAGAATAAAGACTGAACTTTGTGCTTTATTAAATGCTTTTAGCTTCAAACTAAAAGTGCTAATTTCTACAGCAAAGTTTAAATCACATCTGGCCCGCCACTTCAACAGCACATCTATTATGGATCTGTTCCATATATCCCATCCATTATGTGTATTTGGACAGCAAGCAGAGAATAAGCTTCTGTTGTGTGTGTGTTTGTGAGCGTGTGTCTGTTTGAATGCATTCAACAGGACAAGTGTTTAAAAACATCTGTGTCCTAAAGAAAGAAACATAAGTGTTTCATATTTTAGAGCAGTTGATGTCATTTCGACTGCATATTCATATCACCCGCCAGTGACCTGCTCACACCTGCAGTTCTCCATGACGGACATCCAGCTTCTCCAGCCTCCGGCGCCTGGACTGCGACTCCGCACAGAAAGTTTGGCCAGATAAAAATGGTTGTGCCCAACAGAGCCTGGTTTCTCTCTAGGTTTTTTTTTTTCCTTTTTTCCTCGTGACTGTTGCCACTGGCTTGCTTGGATCAGGACTTGTGGAGCTGCGCATCAATGGATTTGCTCTTCAGTGTTTGAACTTTGAGCAATGAAACTTAAACCACACTAAACTGAACTTCAACTCTGAAATCTGGACTTTACTAGAACTATGTTAAGCTGCTTTGACACAATCTACTTTGTAAAAGTGCTATAGAAATAAACATGAATTTAATTGAATATTGTATTTGCATCTGTAAAAAAAATATGTAAAAAAATAAATATTATAAAAATATAAAATGGGAATAGTTGGTGATATTAACGTCCTGTTTGTGGCACATTAGCATATGTGAGGGGGCAAACTTTTCAAGATGGGTGCTAACCATGGTGGCCATTTTGAAGTCGGCCATCTTGGATCCAACTTTTGTTTTTTCAATAGGAAGAGGGTCATTTGACACCTCAAACTTATTGGGAAAAAAAAGGTGTGCTTGGTTTTAAAGAACCCCTATTATGGGTTTTTGAAAATGACCTTCCATGTAGTGTGTATCACAGCTCTTAGTGAAGTGAAATATCCAGCTAAAGCTTAAATCTGAAAGTGGACAGTTTTTAAAACTATTGATTCATCTATAAAAGAGTCGACTCATACTGGTTTAAATGACTCGTCTTCATAATGAATCTTCAGCTGTTTCACGGTGACATCGTTGCGAAACATAATGGTTGCGCGCGCAGACCTGGCAAAATTCAAACCTGCGGCCCCGCCCACTAACAACAGCAAGACGCTCATGAAGACGCTGTGTTTACCTGGATATTATTGGAAGTGTGAGGGAAAGGAGTTGTTCAGAAATCTGCACGCTTAGTTTCTGCCTCCATCTTGTAATGGACAGACGACAAAAGGGGTGCAGACCAAATAAGGACAAATTATTAGGTACAGAGGCTGGCTGCTGAATGCTGGAAAAGGCTTGCGAATGGAGAGTGGGAGCCCGCAGAGATAGCTTGTCAGAGGACAGAGGATGCTACAACCTCCCGGCTGAGGATGTGATAGTTTAGAAAAGCAGAACACAGGTAAGCACTTAGAGCATATAGCAGTTCACGGACGAGGTGCCACAGCAATGATTGCAAATAGAAATGATCTACATGTTTTGTTACTAGTAACCGCGTGTACTGTATCAGGTTAACTCTTTATATTCTCATATCGCATCTAATGCAACTTTGTAAACGCGACGCGTGCTGCTTTGTTTACAGATTTAAATGCTTTCGGGAGCTCGTTCCACTGCTGTTTGTCGTTGCTATGGCCACCGTTAGCTGATCCTGCACAAGTGCAGCGGTCAAAGTTCAGAATAGTTCAGCTTTTGCTGCTGTGTGGATTAAAACTGAATGTGTGTCATACTTAACATAAGCAATAAGCTTGTGTTTAACTGCACTGCTTTCGGCGGGTACTGGGTACAGAACCGGGTACTGTTTACTGTGGTGTTAGTAAGTTTACTTTGAAGCGTGTTTCAGGCGTCCGCTGCGATCGGATCCTATACCAATGTTGGCGACCCGCGGCCGCGGGCTTGATAAACCGGGCTGGGCATTTTACTGTCTCGCGCTGAACGCTGTCGACCAATGGCAACAGGCTGTCATCACTCCAATCAGCGCAGATTAGCTTCAAGCTAAGCAGGGGTTTGGAAACAAATGAATCGCTGAACGATTCATATGGGAGTCGCTGGGATAATTAGGTAAAAATAAATGCATATTATAAGACCATGAACGTGTTTTTTGACCTTGCATACATATCAGTATGTTGTTGGAGACCCATAAAACCGAAATATGACCCTTTTCAATGTGTAATAGGGGCTCTTTAACATAACTTTATTCTTTCTTGAGTTATTTACAAGTTTCTGACCACTTATAAATTGTGTTCAATGTGCTGCCCATTGTGTTGGATTGTCAATGGTACCCCCTCTTTTTCCACTCTTCACACACTGATAGCAACACCCCAAGAGAAATGCCAGCACAGGCTTCCAGTATCCGTAGTTTCAGGTGCTGCACATCCGTGTATCTTCACACCATAGACAACTGCCTTCAGATGACCCCAAAGATAAAAGTATAAGGGGGTCAGATCAGGAGACCTTGGGGACAATTCAGCTGGCCCACAACGACTAATCAACTTTTCAAGTTCATCTAGCATAAAGAGGAAAACGCATCATCATGTAGCAATTTCAAATATCCAGTGGCCTTGAGGTTTACATTGATGAAGAATGGCCCCACTAGCTTTTGTCTATGGTGTGAAGATACAAGATGTGCAGCACCTGAAACTACGGATACTGGAAGCCTGTGCTGGCATTTCTCCTGCGGTGTTGCTATCAGTGTGTGAAGAGTGGGAGAAGAGGGTTGCATTGATAATCCAACACAATGGGCAGCACATTGAACACATTTTATTAGTGGTCAGAAACTTGTAAATAACTCAAGAAAGAATAAAGTTACATTAAAACCATTAAAACCACAAGCACACCATTGTATTTTCTTATGAAATTCCTAATAAGTTTGAGGTGTCAAATGACCCTCTTCCTATTGAGAAAAAACAAAAGTTGGACCCAAGATGGCCGACTTCAAAATGGCCACCATGGTCAGCACCCATCTTGAAAAGTTTGCCCCCTCACATATACTTATGTGCCACAAACAGGACGTTAATATCACCAACCATTCCCATTTTATTAAGGTGTATCCATATAAATGGCCCACCCTGTACAGTTGAATATTTCATGATTAATGTATTTTTTATTAATTGAATTATTGAACTTTGAGCTTTGCTCTGTTGACTTTTGATGTAGAAAATTCAACCGTGCAGTTTAACAGTTTGACTTATTGTTATTTGAGGAATTTGACAATATATTATATAAGAAGTTAATAAAATAAAAGTAATGGCAGTTTCTTACCAGGTTTAAATACTATAATTAACAATACCATCTCAGACAGTATATTACTTCAAAGTTCAAACTATTGAAAAAATGTCAATGAAAGTCACCATTAACATTACTAAATGTTGGAGGAAAAATCAAAGCATCATAATGCAATTTCAAAGCATAAAAAAGGAAGAAAAAATGAATAAATCATTAAATAGGGTAAATTGTTTAGGGATTTTTTTATAATGTGATTAGGTCTGCATTTATGGACCCAATTACATTGCAGTGTTGAGTTAAGGGCTGTATTGTAGCAGAAAGTAACTGGTGAACTATGAATGTGAGAGGGCAGTCTGACAAAAAACAGCTGTTCCTGAAATCCTTTGACAATAGTATATCTGTGCTTGACCTCAAAGTAAACAAATGTTCTTTGTTGTTCAAATTCAGACAATTTCCAGTTCCCTGCTCTCAGCAACCTGGCACAATATTGTTGTTTAATGGTTGAATTTGCCTAAAGATTTCAGGAGCAATTTACATTGATGCAATTGGCAGACATGGTGTGTTCAAACAAGAGAACCAATTAAAATCATCAGAAAGGCAGAATTCATCACTTGTTTTAAGGTTGCTCGCTATTAACACAATTAGTTCAATTCATACAGTTATGTGATGAATTGTGTATATGCTTTACTAAAGTCTTTAGACTGTCTTAGCCTCAGACATTATAAGAAAGACTATTCTAGAGTTTAGGAGCGAGATATGAAAACACTCAACCTCCTTTAGTGGACTTTGTTATTCTGGGTATAACCAGAAGCCCTGAGATTTAAGCTCTTAAAGAAGGACTGGGATTGTAGGGAGACAGAATCTTGGTTAGATAAACAGTAGCTAGATTATTTAGAGCCATGTTGATGAGAATGAATATTTTATAATCAATATGGAACTTAACGGATAACTTAACAATGTGGAACTTAATTGGGGTGGTGTGATTTTCTATTCTTGACTTGGTAAGTACTCTGGCACCTGCATTTTGCACTAACTGAAGCTGTTTATTAATAGATATCAGACAAACAGCAAGCAAAGCATGACCGCAATCCAGTCTAGAGGTCAGGAAAGCATGAACTTGCTTTTCAGCATCTGAGACACAGTAGAGAGCATGTTTCTTAACTTAGTGATGTTTCTGAGATGACAGAAGGCTGTCTTTGTGACATGGGAGATATGATTTTTTTTTTTTAAGTTAAGTAGCTGTCTAATATAATATATATTTTACAGTAGAACTAATACTAACATTGTATCCCTCTAATTGCAGGTCACGTTTTGAGATCAATAAATTCTAATTTGTGCAGCTAAACAACAGAAAACCTGATGACATGATCACCTCAGTTGAACCTCATGTGCTCTAGTTGATGTTCAATACGAATTATGTGAGTTTGAATGGCATTTTCCATGACATTAATTGTCATACTACTGAAAGCAGCAGCAGATAGTTCACCTCAGATCTTGAAAATGAAATAAACAGTTTGAAATTGAACTTTAGAACTGTAAAATAATGCAAACAAACACATATCAGTGATTCAGGATCTACATTTATTAATGTTAAAAAGGTTTAATGTGTATTAATAAGATTATAAACGTTATCATTTCATGAGTGTGTGCATATTATTCTGTGCTTCTGATTGGCTACATTGAAATTTCAGTCATGTTTCGTTTGGTGCGAACAGCTAAACTGCTTATCACTGCAAATCTCATCACGTGGCGTGTTGTTAGGACACAGGGTTACAATGTAATCTGCTCACCTAATGTTTACGCTCGTAATATTTATATTATTTGCTAATTAATAACCACCTCATGTGGAACTTTAAATCTACATCTCAGCCTTTCTGAATGAACAAATTAATGAAATATGCTTTTTTTTCCAGCAAGGCAACCCGGGGTGCTGAAATATAATTGGCTAAAGTGGCAGTGGGCGGGTTAAAAGAACCAAAACAAAGACAGCGTTCTGGCACGTAACGGACATTTTCAAAGCAGAATATCTGACTTTAGCATTGTTTTTCAGAGAAACAAGAATGTTCTCTTAGCATGTTTCTTAAATATCTCCAAACATATTATGGTATTTCTATGCTTAAGAACAGTCAAAAACTTACATACAGCACCTTTATGTGTTACCGCAGAATATTAGTTAGCATATAAAGAGAATATTCAGATGTAACCTCCTATGCAACACTAATTTTCAAACTCCTTTTTCTTCACCCCCTATGTGTTTGCTGCCTTTGATCAACAGGTCTGTTCTGTGACCTCGTTGTATCTTCTAGTATGTAATACAAATGTTCTGACATTACATTTCTGCTTATTTTGTGATAAAATGACGTAACATCATTACATGTTACTAGCTACTCCACAACACGGCACAGAACTATGTAGCTATGAAGTCATTTAAGGTTTCACCAACTTCATGAGGGATTTGGGCTCCATGGAAACACTGTAACCGAAATCTATTATGGCACTAGCAGCAGGCTCATTTGTCTTCTCTGGATAAGGGCAAACTACCTAGGCATTGAACAGTTTGTAAGCTGGTGATCAATTCTGTTTTTAATAAGTCTTCCCAGATCAATAGACACAAGACAGAAGCAAATGTTACACAAGGAGACAAGAAAGGTCTCCGTGAGCTTTTAAAATTATACACCCATGACTAGTTAGCATATTGAATTCTTCGCAGCCCTTCAAAAATGGTCATCCCTTCAAATATTAATGAAAGGTTCATTGGAAATACGTGACTCTAGCTACATTATGCACATTTCTGAATTACTGTAAGTACCCTTGGGTGTATTTTATATCAATCTACAAGAAGCTTTATAGTAGACATTAGGATCTCAGTTTTTAAGCGCTGATTGTTCCATAAATGATTTCCCATTTATTGGCCCCAAATGGAGCATGTTTTTATCCAAACCAAGGAGCTATTAGGTAAATCACAACATGATAATATATACATATACATACATACATACAGACATACTGTACATACACACACACACACACACACACACACATACATACACACACACACACACACACACACACACACACACACACACACACACAGACACACAGATAGATATACATAAACACATACAGTACACACATATATAAACATATATACATACACACACAAACACACACACACATATACACAAACATACGTACACACACACACACACAAGCATACGTACACACATACACAAACACTCACACACAAGACCAAACGCACACATAAAGCATGCACAAACATGCACACAAAAAACATACACAAAAACAAACACACACAAACATGCGCACACACAATCACACATACATATATACACACAAACACATACAGTACACACGTACATAAACATACACACACACAACACAAACACACATATACACATACATGCACATATGAACACACACAAACACACACACGTACACACAAACACATACAACCATATGTACACAAAATCACACACAAAGCCAAACACACACACAAACCATGCACAAACATGCACACACACAAACTCAAACACACACATAAAGCATGCACACACAAACATACACAAACAAAAACAAACACACACAAACATGCGCGGGCACAATCACACATACATATATAGACATACACAAACACATACAGTACACACGTACATAAACATACATATACATGCACATATGCACACACAAAGACACACACACACACACACACACACACACA
>CAIGQZ010001345.1:1836708-1847244 GCA_903798205.1 Danio tinwini
TATATATATAAAGTAGTGAATGCAAATATACAAATTGACAAGTGTATGTACAGCTATATTACTATGTACAGCGTTATATGTGCAGCTGTTATGTGCAAATTGGCATGTAAAGTGTGTTGTTAAATAAGTGTATGTGTGTATAAAAAAATGTATAGCAGGTAGTGATGTTAGTTCCACAATTATTATCATCAAGTGTTCATGAGATGGATTGCCTGAGGGAAGACACTGTTTCTGTGTTGGGCTCTTCTGGTTTTACCAGAAGGTAAAAGTTCAAAGTGGCAGTGTGCTGGGTGTGAGCGGTCCAGAGTGATTTTAACAGCCTTACTGCTCGCTCTGGATAAGTACAGTTCTTGGAGAGTAGGGAGGGTCGTACCAATGATTCGCTCAGCAGTCCGAACTATTTGACGTAGTATTCGGAGGTCAGATTTGGAAGCTGAGCTAAACCAGACAGTTATTGAAGTGCAGATGACTGATTCAATGATGGAGGAGGTGTAGAATTGTTTCAGCAGCTCCTTTGGGAGGTTGTACTTCCTTAGCTGACGAAGAAAGTACAGCCTCTGTTGAGCTTTTTTGACAATGGAGTCAATGTGAGTGTGCCACTTCAGGTCCTGAGAGATGGTGGTGCCCAGGAACCTAAATGACTCCACTGCTGCCACAATGCTGTCCATGATGCTCAGTGGGGGAAGAGCAGGGGGGTTTCTCCTGAAGTGCACATCATCTCCACTGTTTTGAGCATGTTGAGCTTCAGGTTGTTGTGACTGCACCAGACAGCCAACTCCATAACCTTATGTCTGTATGCAGACTCGTCACCATCCTGAATGAGGCCGATAAGTGTGGTGTCGTCTTCAAATTTCAGAAGCTTGACAGAGGGGTCTTTTGAAGTGCAGTCATTCGTGTACAGGGAGAAGAGCAGTGGGAAGAGGACACACCCCTTGGGGGCACCAGTGCTGATAATGCGGGTACTGGATAAGAATTTTCCCAGTTTCACCAGCTACTGCCTGTCCGTTAGAAAGCTGTTGATCCACTAAATAGAGTACAGTGAGGGTTCAGTGATGTCCTTCACTGAAACTGGCCAGCACCAGTTATTCAAAAGACTTCATGACCACAGATGTCAGCATCACCGGTCTGTAGTCATTTAGTCCTGTAAGTTTGGGTTTCTTTGGGATGGGAATGATGATGAAACGTTTGAGGCAGGAGGGCACTTCACACAGCTCCAGTGATCATGGTGGGTAGAAAGGCTTACAGTTAATAAAGCACATCTTCTTTAAAATTGTTACATCTGTACACGATCTTTCATTGATGTAAAAGCACATCCCACCACTATGCGATTTCCGCGCCGATTCTTCATCGCGATCCGCTCGGAACAGCTGATAGCCCGGTAGGTGAAGCACGTTGTCCGGTATGGTGTCGTTCAACCAGGTTTCTGTGAAGCACAGAGCAGCTGAGTGCAAAAAATCCCTGTTTGTCTGGGAGAGCAGAATGAGTTTGTCTATTTTGTTGGGTAGAGAGCGGAGATTTGCCAGATGGATGCTAGGCAACGCGGTTTGAAATCCACGATGTCTGAGTTTCACAATGCCTGCACGCTTCCCTCGTCTGCACGCCTGAAAGCTTTTGAGCAGCAGCGCAGCTCCGCCGACTACAATGTCCAATAAAACATCACATAAGTCCAAGTCTGGAAAAATATTTGGTGGTGTATGCATCCGTATGTCCAACAATTTGTCTCTGGTGAAACTAATTGTAGGAATGGGACTCAAGACAGGACAAACTAACAAAAACACAAAGACAACTGCAAAGCACGACAAGGAGTCGGCCATCGTCGGTGGCGATAGGGTACAATATTCTATACTGTACATTTATATTTGAGTTTTGTCTAAGCAAAGTCAGACCTTAATGTCCTAATAAAACTAATTAATTAAAAATCAAGGCATGATCATATTTTACTCTGGTAAAATAAGCATAATCTAGAGGCCTTGGCCGTTCATATAAACCACTTATGATACCAAATGATTAACTAGAAGTCAAGTTATTATTTGTTGTTCCTAAAACTTAGACAGGCGACAAGACTTTTGTCAGTTTGTTTTTCTTCTTCCTCGACAGGTCAGGGTGCTTGTTTGCAGGCAGTATGACATGTTGCCATTATTGGAGTCAGCAGTGCAACACGCAAGCGCCATTTTGTAGTAAACCCTGATCTGATGCAGAAAACGCTGGTAAAAAAAATCTTCTTTTCTTTTTTTGAGCACATGCTTGGAGCTTCGTATGATTGCAGTTCCACTGAAGTCACATGTAATGTTTTGACTGTGTTTTTGGTTCCTTTTCTAGACTTTGAATATCTCAGGATTGTTGCTGTCTGTGGAGGATCAGGAATATCTTAATTTGTGTTCTGAAGATATTTAAACTCAAGGTCATGTTCAAGAAATGGGTTGGAGATAATTTGGTGTATGTTATAATCAATCCAGGCAACCTTTTTTTCTGTTGTCCAGTTCTGAATAAATTGTAGCGTCAGTTTGCTGTTGTTAGATGAGTGGCACCACTGTGCTCTTCTGCTGCTGTTGCTTATTTGGTTCAAGGTTCAAATTAGCAGTTATAACGAGTGGTTATTTGACATAATGTTGTCTTTTTATTAACTTGACCTCTGGAAACAACAAAGCAGTTTTGCCCAGAGAAATACGCTAATTAGTTTAAAGATGATGATTATGATGTATAAAAAGCACAGTAGATCAGCAGTTTTTAAAATCAGTATGGTACAGTATTGAAGCACTGTGTTCTGGTGGAGCTCTGATGCCATGACACAATTTGATATAAGCACAAGTTTTACACTAAAACCCACCCTACACCTTCAGAACTATCTTTATTGTTAATGACAAGAAAAAATTCCTTTGAAATTTTGCTAAGTGGCAAGCAAAAAACACAAACTGTTACATAACTTACATTTGCATATTTTATTTGAGGTTTGCTTAAGTATGACTTTTAACTTCACTGCATTTGAAAAGCAAATCCTGTACTTTTTACTCCACTACACTTTCATCAATGCCCTTGATAGTCATTACTGCGTAGCAAGTCAGCGGGTGAGTTTTCTCCTCTCTAAAATGTGTTGGAGGTGACAGTTGACAGACAGTCTGTCAGCAATCACTCTTGTAGGGCCACATGAAGTGATTTCTCAGCATTTTTTAAGCACTGATCAGTTGATTGCAGAATATTGCAAGACTGCTCCTATAAGCGTAGTGCGTACACCCTTGGCCGTGCTTGGAAAGTATGTTCAAGTTTTCTGAAAAGATTAAAGATATATCCTGTTTTTAATGTTAGATTTAGTTGCATAATATGAATAATATAGCAAACTTACTGTTCAACCTGTGTAAACGCACTGAAATATGCAGACTTAATTTCTGGTGAAAACTTCAAATGGAAATTGCCTGTGTTTTAGAGATAATGTTATATAATTCATTCAGGCAAACTATGTTTTTTGTGTTTTATCCGTTGCACTTTTTTATAGTAGGTACTCTTACCTGAACTTATACTGTTTTTGCTGTGTACTTATGAAAATATTTTAAAATTTGGTAACCACATTATAGGTAAGCACCTACCCAGCAGGCACCGGACGTCATCTTGATGTCATATTGACATTGTGCCCCAATGTCATAGGATGTTGGATTTTGTTTGAAAATGAAAATCAGATTGACGTTAGAACCCAACGTCAATGTCCAATGTTCAACTTAAAATCAACCAAAAATCAACCAAATTTCAACCTCTAATCATGTTACACCTTGATGTTGTGTGGATGTCTAAAATCAACCAAATATCAACGTAATTTGCTGTCATTATTGGACTTCAAAATACCGTTCTCCTTAGACACTGGCTAGACATTGAATTTTGGTCACCTGATGTCATGACCTAAATCTAACCTAATATTGATGTCTAATGATGTTGTGTGCCTGCTGGGTAGTTTACTTAGTTTACCCATTGGTGATACATATTGTATGTACAGTTGAAGTGAGAATTATTAGCCCTCCCTGAATTATTAGCCCCTCTGTTTATTTTTTTCCCCAGATTCTGTTTAACGGAGAGAATATTTTTTTCAGCACATTTCTAAACATAATAGTTTTAATAACTCATTTCTAATAACTGATTCATTTTATTTTTGCCATGATTACAATAAATAATATTTTACTAGATATATTTCAAGACACTTCTATACAGCTTAAAGTGACATTTAAAGGCTTAACTAGGTTAATAAGAATAACTAGGCAGGTAAGGGTAATAAGGCAAGTTATTGTATAATGATGGTTTGATCTGTAGACTATCGAAAAACATATATAGATTAAAGGGCTAATAATTTTGACCTTAATGTTTTTTTGTTTTGTTTTTTATTAAAAACTGCTTTTATTCTCTCTGAAATAAAACAAATAAGACTTTCTCCAGAAGAAAAAAATAGTATCAGACATGCTGTAAAAATGTCCTTGCTCTGTTAATCATTATTTGGGACATATTTTAAAAAGAAAAATTCAAAGGGGAACTAATAATTCTGACTTTTAACTGTATATAGTTTATGTATACTTGGAACAGTGTTAATTTCTTAAAAAACAAGGGCGAAATTTGTTTCCTATATATAACACCAACAGAAACTTAACAGGTCCTCTTCGCTAGTAACCTGACTGAAAACTATGAATGCGCCAGCTCTTATCCACTCATCTAACGAAGAAACAGCACATTATTCTCGATGAAAACATTGAGACTAAAATGTAGTCCAAATGCTTAAAACTAACCAACAATAATTTGTGCCGATCATCCATTAAGTTAGCTGATTGGATCGCGCACATTTAACCACGTTACTGGCGCAGCAGACCTGTCAAATTTCTGTTTAACACTGATGTGGAATTGGACTGTAAATCAAAATGGTACCATTTTATGGAACAACAATGCTTAAACAATAATGACATTATGCACTGATATAAAAACTAAAAACAAAATACATTTAAAAGTAAGCTCTGTACTTAAGCAAAAATCTGCCTTTCAACTTTAACTAAGAGACTAATATTTGACTGGATTTTTCATATAAGATTATGCTAATCTTATTGTCCAGCATATTCCAAAGGAGCTCTGTTTTATAAAAATATGGCGACTGTGTAGGGAATTTAAGTGAATTTATTTGTCACGCATGCAAAGTGCTCATGACAAAGTTTGTGACAGCTTACTAAAGCATTTGCTAAAACAACAAAGCAATTTCATGGTGGCTGAGAGCGCTCAAACCTGTTGCAATTTAAGAAAACAAATGCAAATTGTAGCGAATTTTCTCAAAGTGAATTGAAGATTCATTTGAAGGGGGCTTCAAAAGACTCGACTCTTTAAATCCGAACAAATTAATCATCAAGCGATCGTTTGAACGGACAGTTGAATTCAAATAAGGGTATTGGTTTTAAAAATAAAAACCCATTTATGTTTAAGCAGGGTAACAAGATCGAAGTTAGAGATGTTATATTTATAAACATGCACAGGCACCTTTCTTTATACAAAATAAATCTTTATTGACTAATCGAACAGGAATTAAAGTCTAACACAAACACACATTTATACAGGTTGTAGAAAAAATTAAACGAAGAAAAATAAGAGTTTGATAAGTGTAATGATGTAAAAACCCCGGTCCAAACCAAGCGAACCAAAAATAATTAATTTAACCCTTTTGTGTTTTTTTAGGATTACACTTAGTTTACACCAGTTCAGTGGTAATCTCGAGGTGTTTCTTGTGTGACGTGAAGAACTCCCTCTGTTAAGCGGGGTTCTCACATGGTTAGCTGGAGGTCGGCTCTTTGTCCTGTGAGGTTTGGAGTGGGGTGGAGTTTGTCGTTTCAAGTTTTTGAGGCAGCAAAAGGACTGGTTGTGTCGACTTCTGGTTTCACGTCGTACTAAACTTAAGCAGACTCTCGACGGAAAAGAAAGGTATCAGAGATGGGATTGTCTGAGCTGTGAGGTTAACCTATTTTTACCAGGGTCCAAGTCTCTTAACTGGACCCAAAGAGAAGCTTTCCTGAGCTGGAACGGAACAACTCTCTCACTCTCTTGGTCTTTCCTTTTCCCTGTCCTTGTTCTAGTGTTCTCTGGGGTTCTCTTTGGGGGCCGGCCTTAGTCACCAGCTTTTATAAGGGTGGTTCGGTAACACCCTCAGGAGCTGAGTTGACAAATAAGAAAGTTATTTTCCATAGTAAATTGTTATGGGTTTTTGTTGAGAAGCTTGGTGATTTGCATATGGATTCTGGATGACTGCTGATGAAGAGTGTTAAAGTTTCTTAAACTGTTCATATGTTGCACATGTATTAACATAAAAAGTTCAGTACATTAGATTAGCTTCCCAGGGACATCACACATGAACTATTTACAATCTTGTTTAGCTGTGGCAGTGTTAAAACATTGATTGCAGGAGGATTAAAACCATAATAATAATAATACATGAGCAAGAGACTTGTTGCAAAAAACCTGATTACACAAAGGGAGAATAAAGGTTTACATTAAAAGCATAAGTCTTAAGCAAGTTGTATAGGAGCTTGACCATGTCTCTGTGACCAGTCCAAGCAGGCATTTCTTTCCTGTCGTAAATACCTCGGAATTGTATTACACACTGACCACCCAGTCTTTTCTGGGTAGGAAAGGCTGACGGTGTATTATTTGGTTAATAAAGCAAAACAATTATGTGTCTAATCAGTCACATTTATAACAAAAACATCTTCATCAATTTGACATATTTCCTCACATATTCTCACAACACATGCTAATATGAAAACATGCTGCAAGTAGTACAGGCCACAACTGAAAAGTGTCAAGAGACCCCAAAAAATGACAAACCAGGCTACTTGTATAGCAAACCGGCATACAAGTTTGATCTCTGACAAACCAGCAATGTTGTCAGAGATCCGAGAGAGGAGCGTTATGTTTATTTGAATGTCCTGGTCATACATCTCCTTGTTGTTTGTATATATTTACCCCTAATAATTTGATCAATTGCACAAGTAGCATTAAATGAGGCAGCACGATGGCTCAATAGGTAGCACTGTTGCCTCACAGTAAGAAGGTTGCTGGTTCAAGTCTCATCTGGGCGAGGAGTTAGCATGTTTTCCCTATGTGCGCGTGGGTCCCCCCACAGCCCAAAGACTACTTTAAATTGGATGAACTAAATTGGCCATCCGCTGCGTAAATCATATGCCGGAATAGTTGGTGGTTCATTCTGCTGTGGTGACCCCTGATTAATAAAGGACTAAGATGAAGGAAAGTGAATGAATGAACATTAAATGACTCTAAAAAGTAAGTAACTGGGTTCATCACTCTTTGTTTCCCAAAACATGTCCATTGTGGTCTGCACTATTTGTGATTTGTTTCTGTATTTCCTTGAGAATTTGTGTTCATGTGCTGTCAAATTGAAGATATTTTCTCAATTTAAAGTTCTTCTATATGCATGTGATTTTCTAATCAATTTCTGCCACCCTA
Source organism: Danio tinwini (assembly GCA_903798205.1). Lineage (NCBI taxonomy): Eukaryota > Metazoa > Chordata > Actinopteri > Cypriniformes > Danionidae > Danio > Danio tinwini. The sequence continues at coordinate 1,844,179 of CAIGQZ010001345.1, forward strand.
AATTTTATCTCTCAAAGTCTTCGTTGCCTGGCATGTTTTTAATAAATCAGTGGTTCTAGAATATATCATTTGTTTTAGATTTAGATTTTGCTTATGTTTGTATTCATGTACTTAAAATTGAGTATTAAAACTTTAAAATGCCATGTTTTATTTATGGTTTTACTCGGTTTCCGGTTTCTGGGTAAAAAAAACACATTCAAAATAAAAATTAAATAAATAAATAATAATGATGAAATGTCAGTGCGTTTCCAACTAGCCTGGGTTGGCCATTTTGCGTTATCTGCCCTCTATTGTTATTTGTCTTCAGCCTAGAGGAGAATATGCCTTGTTTACAGCTGAATCAATGCCACATAAACAGAAATGCTAATTGCCATGAATGGATGTGAGCCAGACAGACCGGGAGCTTGTTAAAGCCGCATCTGCATGTGGGCACCATGAGTCAGTCCAGACATCAGTGCGATGTGGAACTGATTTAAGAGTCCCTCATCATATACTGTAGAGCACAATCAGAGTTTATAATTGGTCGGTGAGGGTTTCCATGCTGGGCTGTTTAAGCCAGTATAGTGATATTGTGATCCACAGATCTGAAACTGAGGAGGAGGCAGCCAGCATTTTATTTCGAGTTTCATCCCAACATCCACTGAAAAGCATGCGTAAGAAACTCACAGCTCTTTCTACATTGTATCTATAGTGCTGCCTTCACCTGCGTTGACCCTTATAGATGAAAACAGTCCAGAACAAAACACCCAGTCTTAAATGCAGCTGTAGCAGAAAGAACAAAGAGATCACTCTCTATGACGTCCGCATTGCTTTATCACCGATAGACACATTCCCTGAGACGGGATGTGCAGCTCTTCAACAGCAAGTCAATGGCATTGATTTGTTAGGGTGCGGAGGCTGGGACATAATTGAAGTTTGCAACCGGGTTCTCTCTGTGTGTTCGGGTGTTTGACTTGTGGAAACGGAATACAACTGGGGCTTCAATCTTGGAAGCCGGTGATGGGGAAATCAAAAACCAGAGGACATAGTGTTTGGTACAAAGTGTCACAAAGTCAATTGTAGCAATTTGACCCAATCACAATCCCAAATGTAACATAACAGTCAGCTGCAGAGCTTTTCCTTTGATGCTGTGCTAACATCAGAGTTCTAAGAATACATGTTTACTCTTGGTCAATGTTTAATGCATGTCAGTTCTGGTTAAGCATACAATTATAGTGACATACTGCAGGTTGTGTTGCAGTTTTGCCAATATACAACACCCAAAGGGACTAGATATCCTCACAAGTGTCAAATAATGGAGAGAAAGAACAAGAAGTGGTAAATGAATGCCATCTAGTGTCTTTAGTTAGAAATATACTTGAAATCTGAAACATTGGTGTCTGTGACTGCTGCTTTTTTGGGGGGTGGGGGGTGTGTGTTTGTTTGTGACTTGGTTGTCAACCAGATAATGATCCATATACAGTAACTGTCATCTTAATCCAGAATTTAGTGGCAGTTGCTGTACAATTACATTTCTGTAAGTAAATAAAAGAGCTTTTGTGTGATGTGTAATTTTACAAAAGACAGCACCAGTTGCTTTTACTAAGTTTTTAGTAATATAACAGTTTTAAAATGACTGTCATAATGTGAACCTTGTGATTGGTCATATAATGTGGTATTTGTTAATCAAGACACATCAGATCGTTTGAAAATTAATTCTGGGATTTAGTGCGGAAAATATGATCACATGTTGCCCTCTGGTGTCCGTTACCTGCAGTTACTGTGAGAATCATCTGTGTGTGTGTGTGTGTGTGTGTGTTAATACCGAAAAAAAGTAATTGCTGATATGTTTGCATGTATTTATTTGCGAGTGTGTTTTTTCAACTTTATTTACAGTAAAAAAAGTAATTACAGTATTATACAAGCTGTTTATATATGACCCTAAGATACTTTGTCATTTTTATTAAATTACAACAACTACTACTACTATTACTTCTACTATTATTATTATTATTATTATTATTATTATTATTATTACATATGTCATATTTCATTTTAATAAATTATGTATTAAATTATTTTTGTGTATAAATAAATAAAATGCTATGCTTTATACACCTCTAATTTTTAAGTGTGAACTGTATAATCAAATTAGTCTTCATGTGCGACAAAGACTTTCAAATACCCTTACTCAAAAATCTATACTCATAATTAATAATATATATTAATAATATATAATGCAATGTATCAATTATTTTATTCTATTCAACAAAATAATCTAAATCTAAATAAATCAGAGATTTATTCCAAGGATTTCAAAGTTAGTTTTTTTTTTGTTTTGTTTTTTTGTTTGTTTGTTTGTTTTTTTTCGCAGTGATGCCAAATTACTTAATTGTTCCTTAAAAATAACTCTGTTAAAACATGGGATAATAATCTAAATACCTTTTTGCCATTTTAATTACATATTTGTGAAATGAAAATGTTATATGCTTTTCATGGAACTACCAATATCAAAAATAAATCTTTATGTTGAGAGTGTTGACACTCTCACACTCTTTATGTTGTGAGTGATTTGTTGACAAACTGTTAAAATTAAATACAGTTTGAGTGATTGACATCTGATTCCAGTTACCAACTAGGATTCAGTTGGTGAATTTAATCAGCCACAAGTTACACAATATTTAATTGTCTTAACAATGATTTTTAAATAAAAGCATAACTTATTTTTGGAGATTTTGTCTGTGTCTGTGTTTTGTCTGTTACGAATAAGATGTAATTGATAGATACAGTATCTGATTTCAGTAACCATAAGGAAGACATTGTTTGCAGTCTGATTCATTAGATTTTGTATTGTCTTACTTGTTTTGGTAATTCTCTTGCACCAGTGTCAATTTCTGCGTCAGACCTCCAGGTGGCAAACTCAGACTGCAAGAACTTCACATAATGTGTAGCCTAAAAATTGTGGGACCTAGTGATTATGCTACATTTAATTTATTTTATTTTGGTGATTATTTTATTTTTATTAATCTGGAAATATATATATATATATATAGATACATAAAAAGCATATAACATTTTCATTTATAT
>CAIGQZ010001345.1:1860471-1872472 GCA_903798205.1 Danio tinwini
TTTTTTTTTTAAAACATGTTCACTGATGCAAACTTAGGGTCCTATTATACACTCAGTGCAATGCAGTGCCAACCAGGTGTTTTTGCTAGTTTCAACCCAACTAAGTTAGCATTTTCACATTCTGTCATGTTATCTAAATGAGAAATGCGTTTGCTGGCTTTAAAATGAGATGTGTTCAGTTGTGTTGGTGGTGGCGTATTGTTATTTTGAGTCACCTGAAACAGACCATGCCATTAACCAAAGATAGGTTTTGCAGCAGCACACAAATGTGCCAAACATTAATAATAAAATGATTATGATGTATAAATACATAGCATAGACTTGTACCATAGATAGTGCACTCGTGCTCTTTAACCTTGCCCTTCTCTCCAGAGAAGCATTTTGTTTTTTGTGCCTGCACATCCTGCCATGTACTGAATCTGCCATGGTGGAGATCTGCCACACCTATTACCCATTAAAAGAATAGATACAACCCTTTTATGCCATGCGTCAGGCACACAGATTGGTTTTATAGTTAAACTAGTAGATTCAGAATGTCAGAATTCAGAAATTCTATGTGGAAAACTTCCACTATGTGGATTCCGTCAGAATCCAATCATCTGAAAGAGTATAAAAACGGGCCAATGAAATGCTGCGACATCAGCATGCAGCGTCAATCAACTTGGCATAAAAGCCCAGCATGTATTTTCTAGCTGAAGAGGCTTTCACACTCAACAGCTAAGGGACAGTCATTGTGGTGAAAGACAAGAGACACGGCTCACCCTGGCTCTGGTAAGCGAGAGAGATGGCATCCACTATCCAGTAGGCCAACCTCTATTTAGATACGGCACTTCCCTTCTGCCGACCACCATAACAGACAAAGAGCTGCTAAGAGGATCTAAAGCTCTGAGTATGGTCCACATAAATCCGCAAAGCGCGGACAGGACAGAGCAATGAAAGGGGCTGGGTCTGCCTCCTCCACAGGCAGCTCTTGCAGGTTCACTACCTGATCCTTAAACGGTGTGGTTGGAACCTTGGGCACATATCCAGGCCGGGGTCTCAGGACAACGTGAGAGTAGGCCGGCCTGAATTCTAGGCACAAGTCACTGATTGAAAATGCCTCCAGGTCCTCTACCCTCTTAATCGATGCCAACGGCCAGAGCTGTCTGCAGGATACTCAAGGATACTGAGTCGAGTAGGTTGAAGGGATCTCCACGTAGGCTCGTAAGCACTACCACAAGATCCCAAGAGGGCATAAGAGGGAGGCGGGGTGGAAATACTCTCCTCACAGCCCTGAGGAACCGGATGATGAGGTTTTGCCTTGCCAGGGTGCCGCCATCCACAGCGTCATGATGAGAGGAAAGGCGGCCATGTAAACCTTCAGTGTGGAGGGTGACAGCCTCCGCTCCAACCTATCTTGAAGGAAAGAAAGCACAATGCTGATCTGGCAAGATCGGGAGTCTTCACAGCGAGAATCGCACAACTCAGTGAATAGACTCCACTTCAGGGCAAAGGCATGCCTGGTAGAGGGTGCTCTAGCCTGAGTGATGGTATTAACCACCGCCATTGTTAGGTTACATAAGTCTTCCTCACTTTGCTATGGACCACATGTGGAGGTTTCATAGATTTGAGAGGAGGTTCTCTCTCAAAGGGATCTGCCAGATAGGGGCCATCATGAGGAGGAAGAGCTCTGAAATCCAGGTCCAATTGGGCCAGAGAGGTGCAACTAACAAGACCTGCTCCTCGTCCACCCTGACCTTGCACATTAACTGCTCGAGTAGGCTCACTGAAGGGAACGCATATTTGCGTATGCCCCGAGGCCAGCTGTGGGCCAGTGCATCCGTGCCAAGGGAGCCCTCGGTCAGGGAAAAAACCCACTGGCAATGCCACATGAGCACCAGTAAAAAGAGGTGCAGAGTGAGCAACACTGCTCGCTGTTCCCTTCCACAGGTCCGCAGCAGCATGCCCACAACACATGGCCCCCCTAGCCTGTACTGGAAGCATCCGTCGAGACGACTACATGACTGGATGCCTGTCTTAGGGGCACTCCGGCCCTCGATCGTGAAGCCGATGCTGAAGTGGTCTCATATGGAGCAATCTGATGGGCGGGGCCGCGGCTGCGGATGCCATATGCCCCAGGAGCCTCTGAAATAGTTTCAGGGGGACCACCTTTTACTGTCAAACTCCCTCAGACAGTTCAGCATCAGCCCGGCGTGCTCTTGTAAGAGGCGCACTGTCATGGAGACCAAGTCCAGCTCCAACCCGAAAAAAGAGATGCTCTGCACGGGGACGAGCTTGCTCTTTTCTCGGTAGACCTGAAACCCCAACAGGTCAAGGTGCCGGAGCATCTTGTCTCTGTGCATAATCAATTGATCCCGCGAGTGGGCTAAAATCAGCCAGTCGTCGAGATAGAGTATGCGGATGACTGTGAGCTTAAGGGGCACTAGGGCACTCTCCGCGAGCTTGGTGGAAACCCGCAGAGACAGAGAGAGCCTGAAGGGGTGGACTTTGTACTGCCATGATCGACCTTCGAGCGTAAACCATAGAAATTTCCTGTGGTGTGGAATTATGGAGACATGAAAGTATGCATCCTACAGGTCTATTGCTGCAAACCAATCCTGAGGACAAACGCTTTGGATGATGCGCTTCTGCGTAAGCATTCTAAACCGCAGCCTGTGAAGACAGCGGTTCAAAATGCGCAGATCTAGGATTGGCTGTAGCCCACCACTCTTTTTGGGTATGATGAAGTACAGGCTGTAAAACCCGCTCTCCCGATCTCGACTGGAATGACCGGCTCAATTGCATTCTTCGCCAGGAGGACAGCAATCTCCTCTCGCAAGACAGGGGCAAACGCAGGGCTGACCCTGGTGAAATACATACCCGTGAACTTGGGAGGCCATTTCGCAAACTGAATCACATAGCCGAGTCTGATCATGCAGATGAGTCATTGCGATGGGCTGGCCGGCGCTAACCAGGCAGGCAGAGCCCTCGCAAGTGGCTTCATCTGCACGATCGCCGACGTACCAGCGATGGGGCAGCGCGGAGTGGGTGGGCTCAACCAGGGATTGCTGGGGTCCCGCGGGAGAGCAGGAGGCGAGAGATTTACTCTCAACTTGCACCTATACTGCGGAGGAGAGGCTGGGAGGGGGAGAGAAAGGAGAGATGTCTGCAGGATGCTCTGCGCTGTCGCTTGGCCAGAGGCGCAGACGGGAGCGGCGGAGCAGGTCTTGAAGCAGCAGGCGGGCACCCTCGGCAAGGAACAGTGGAGGTGGAGGCGGGGGGAGCAGTCGTACGGTCCCGCCGATAGATGACTTTACCCATCGCATCTGACTGCTCTTTCACCACCTTGAATTCCTGGGTGAATTCACCGATGGTGTAGCCGAGCAGGCCAGCCTGGGATATGGGCGAGTTAAGAAAGCGAACTTTGTCATCATATCGCATATCTGACCCCGCCAGGAAAAGGCGCCACACGGACATAAATTGACCGCAATGTCGCGCTCGATCTTGGGAATTGTCTCGTACCACCTGGTTGCTCCACCATCAAGGGTGGTGAGGGCGGAGGCGCACGCAGATCAGGCAGAAAAAAGGTGCCCTCCAAGACTGCGTGAGCCTACTGTGCACCTTCAGGAAGAAGGGGACGGGAGGATTAGAAGGCTTGGTCCACCACGTAGCACCCATCTAGTCAGTACGGCCGCGGGGCTGGGGGATAAACCATCTCCAGACCCACGGCCGAAGCAGCTCGGGAAAGCACGGTCAGCATATTCGCTTCTGGATCCGGCGTCGAGCTCACCACTCTGAATGGAGGGAGTGAGTTTGGATCCTCGTCGGATAATGATTGCCTACCCTCCAATGCAGAAATGGACATCTGGTCCTCAGTGTCATAGTGCAAGAGGGCAATTATCAGAGAGGAAAGATTGCTTCTCGTGCTCGAAGCTTGGATGAAGCGCGCTGAGTGAGAGGTCAGATCTGCCCGAGTGCCAGCCATAGAGCGGGGGACAACTGGGGTGGGTCGCCCTTTTGTTAGAGCCAGCCACAATCTTAGCTGCGCAACAGACATGACGTCGCAATGACGGCATGCACTACCCCCGAGCACCGCATTAACATGTTGGACCCCCAGACATGCAACCACATCCAGAAACTCTAAACGACATCTTGAAAAAGATGCGCTGCATGACCGTGTTGCTCTTTTAGGAAACTTGCTTCCTTATACAAACCGCTCTTTGGATGATCGGACCCAAAGGATGCCGGGCAAGGGAGAAGAACCCAGCTCGACCGTCTGCCGCTGCTTCAGAAGCCGTTTCTCGATCTCTCTCTCTGGTAGACAGGTCGGAGAAACCCTCAGTGACTCTTTCAGAAGCTTGTGAAAGGCTCTGAAAGCAAAAGGATGACGTTGCTGAGCACATGCTGGGCTTTTATGCCAAGTTGATTGTCATTAACAACAGCTGTGCACACTGACGCCGCCAACTCATTGGCATTTCATTGGCCCGTTTTTATACTCTTTCAGATGATTGGATTCTGACGAAATCCTCATAGTGGAAGTTTTCCACATAGCATTGAAGTTCCCCTCCTGAAGGGGAACCAAAGTATAAGGTGACATGGAAAAAAAAAAACGTTGATTCATAGGTGGAAATAACAAACTGTGAGCTTTGAATTTTTATATCAGATTTATATTTTCTAAATGTTAATTTAGTCACTGTTTTGTAGCACACTAGCTTACATCCTCACAACTAAAATACTGATACTAACATCACAAAACATAAAACATAAAAACATTATTTTAATTTCATGGGACCTTTAAAGTTAAAATTTTTTCCAAGGCTCTGTGAGATATCAGTGTCCCAGCAAACACTTTTCATACTGATTTTATAAATCAGAGAAGCTCTGAATACAGATTATATCAAGAAATGATAAGACAATACATGATTTGTAAATTGGTTGGTTGATTGCTTCTAATGACAGCTCGAGAGCTGTGAAAGTGAACAATTAAACTACATTGTAGCTTTTCATTTTTCTAAATCGTAACATAACTGCTGAAAAGAGATTTATCCAGAAATTGAGAGTTATAGGTCTCACATTTGTTAGGTGATGCTGTCAATTCTAACTGTTGCTTAGTAACAGTGTTGACAAAAAGTTGATCATGGTTCCTAGAAGAGTTTGTAGTTTTGTACATGCATCTGCAATGTTTTATTTTTTTGTTTTTTTTATGAGACGTCATTAGTTTTCATTGCTTATGAGCACTGGCAGTTACTGCAATCTGTTTCAAGTGCGCTCATTAATTTAGCACAAATACTTACATGGCAGTTGCAGTGATTTAAAGGCTGTATTTAAAAATTAAGTGTAAAGTGTCACGTTACTAAATAGTTCTGTTCTTTCTAAGAACCTTAGAAAACAGCATCTCTGTTTCCACACAAGTTTAATTTTCAACAATAATAATATGAACGTTTATTGATCTTCAAGCAGAATGTTTTGCCTTTTGATGTCTGCAATTGAAAGTTCAAGCGAAATAAAGTGTTACAATATGTATATTTCAGAGTATCAGAAAATATCATAGCAGCTGAGCTATTGGCAATAATGATATTTATGAGCAATGAATCAACATTAGAAATGCCATCTTCAAGCAAAACAGTGTTTTATTGATTTTATTTCATTACGTGCATTCAGCCGTTGCAACCCCGGATTAATAAAGGGACTAAGCCAAAAATAAAATTAAATTATTATTATTATCGGCTTAGTCCCTTTATTAATCAGGGGTCACCACAGCGGAATGAACCGGCAACTTATCCAGCATATGTTTTACACAGCGGATGCCCTTCCAGCTGCAATCCATCACTGGTGGGAAACACTCATTCACACACATACACTACATACAATTTAGCTTTCCCAATTCACCTATATCACATGTCTTTGGACTTGTGGGGGAAACCGGAGCACCTGGAGGAAACCCACACGAACACGGGGAGAACAGGCAAACTCCAAACAGAATTGCCAACTGACCCAGCTGAGGCTCAAACCAGCGACCTTCTTGCTGTGAGGCGATTGTGCTACCCACTGCGCCACAGTGACGTGATTGTTGTTGTTATATACTATTATATTATTATTATATTATTAATACATATTATATTATTAATAATAATGCTAATATTACATTTTTTGCTGTTTTTTTAATATTATGTTGATGATGACCTTTTATTAGTAGTTAGTTAGTTCGTTAGTTATATCAACACTCAAAAAATATAAATTTTTTGCTCGTTCAAACTACTTATTTTAAATAAGCTGAATCAACACAATTCGTGATATTTCATTGGGACTTATTTTTTTGTTCAATCAACATAAATTTGTAAAAAATTTTAACTTAATCCATTTGTGTTGAGACAATATGAATGAATTATGTGGAACCCTGCATTTTTTACAGTGAATGCACTTTTAGATTATCTGAATCTAAAAGAATTGGTGGACACCTTCAGGCATCTCATATCCCTCCATTGTTGGGTATCTAGCCACATTGGTATATCCTCTTTTGCTCTTCAAGTTCTGTGCATTTAAACTGCAAAACATTTAAAATACTTCTTTAAATTCTGACAACTTTTGACAAGTACCATTTATGCTGAGCTCTGTAATCAAACATATTCAGTGGATCAAAGCTTCTACATTTTCTATACAGACAGCATAGCCTTTGCACATGGTAATTTACAGTGGATTGACATTTAATTTTACATTCATGTATTTTACGAAGGGAGTTCTTTTCAGAACCTGCCAATTAACGGGACTGGTAAGTGAAAATACCAGTAAAATGCATAATCAGGCTCACATTTAAGAAAATATACATGGTTGCCATAGTTTAATCACAAAAAGACAGAAATATAATGAAAAGTTATTACCTTTTCAATGAGATCATGTGTTAAAGTATGCATGAAATCATAGACTTGGTCATCTTTTCCTCCCTGTTGTGATGTACTGTATGTCTGAGGGAATGAGACATAAAAATGTAAGGTGGGATATGATTTCATCTATGAGGAATTGATTGAAAGTTTGTGGTCTGCTACTGGTGAATCTCGTGCAATTGACACCAGCGAACACATCATCACAGAAGAGATGTTAAAGAAAGAGAGAGAGTTATATAATCGTTATTATAAAATAACACTTTGCTTATAGAATTTAGTTTAAATTGTAATGATTTGAAGCTGGTTATTTACCATCATTAATCCAGTATTCAGTGTTACATGGCAGTGACTGGTAATGTGAGCATATATACAGTATCTACTAACAATTAAATAAACAAGCCCAGGTTCCTGTTGCAATTATTGGGAGAGAATGCCCAGAGAGAAGTGAAATAGACTTCACAACAAATCACATGATGGATGTTTTAAATGCAAAGAAAAAGATACAGTTGTTAGTTAAAAGTGATAATACTTAATAGCTACACTGTAAAAATATGCTGAACATAGCAGTTTTCTGTATTTTGTGATTCGTGTTTTATTTTTATGTATGCCTTTGAATTTCAGAAACTCTTAATTGACATCATTTTTACAATGTATGTTTCCATCCAAAGATGCAAATTAAACTTGTGCACAAAATTGGAATATTGCATACAACATTTGGAAAAGTGGACCATTTTCATCTGAATCCAATGAGTCAAAGATAACAAAATTGTGACTTTCTGCTAATGTGCAAATGTCCAAAAGGAAAATTTAATTTGTGTCAAAAGGAGAAGCCAGTGCAGGCCTTTTTACTTGTATATTAAATGACTTGCACCTCTTAAGATGAAGATGAAACGCAATGAAAAAGTGGTGGCTTTAGGAGACCACTCTTTGGGAGCATAGCCGCTCAAGACAGGTCTTGGAGGTAATAATACTAAACCACTTTGATGCCGGACTTTGACTATATTAATTTTTTAATGCCTAAAGAAACATTTTAGATTTCTTACAATGTGGTTGCTCCACTAGTTTATCACTTTATTGGTTAATACAAAATCACATGATTTTTTTGATATGCATAGTGGAATTTATTCAGTAAATGTGTTTTCATCATAGTTTGTTCATTTTTTTATAAATTTTGTTGCATTTTCAAAATGTATGCACATCTTGCCATTTTCATTTAGCATTTTTATACAATATTCCAAAATGCATACACAGCCAGGTACATAAATATTGGGACATCGACACAATTCTAACATGTTTGGCTCTTTACACCAACACAATGGATTTTAAATGACAATTAAATGCTTTAATTTGAGGGTATTTACATCCAAATCAGGTAAACGGTGTAGGAATTACAACAGTTTGCATATGTGCCTCCCACTTGTTAAGGGACCAAAAGTAAGGGGACAATTGGCTTCTCGGCTGTTTCATGGCCAGATTATTTCTTTCTACAGATGTTATTCCTTCATTATCCTAATTACAATGAGCAGATAAAAGTTCAGCAAGCACTCTGAAGCAAGCTTAATGAAGCAAGCAATCATTAAGTTGAAAACACAAAACAAACCCATCAGAGAGATAGTAAAAACATTAGGCATGGCCGAAACAACTGTTTGAAACATTCTTAAAAAGAAAGAACGCACCAATGAGCTCTGCAACACCAAAAAACCCAGAAGACCCTGGTAGATGATAGAATAATTCTTTCACTTGTGAAAAAGTAACTGCTCATGATATTAAGCAGTGAAGCATGGTGGTAGTAGTGACATGGCGTAGGCATGTATGGTTGCCAATGGAACTGGTTCTCTTGTATTTGTTGATGATGTGACTTCAGAATTCATCCTGCTGGTTTTGTCAGCAGTGTTTCTGGCAATATTATCCCCTCATATACAGCCAAATACTTCATAATTTATTGCACAGCACTTCACACTGCAGATGTTGAATGACCCAAAGCACACTGCAAAAGCAATCCAAGAGTTTTGAATGGAAAAAAGTGGAATGTTATGCAATGGACAAGTCAATAACCTAACCTGAATCCGAAATTGAGCTTGCATTTCACTTGCTGAAGACAAAACTGAAGAGAAAAGAACAAGATTATTAGAGCAAGCAGGAAGTGAAGACTGTTGCAGTAGACGCCTGGCAGAGCATCACCAGGGATGAAACCCAGCATGTGATGATGTCTATGAGTTCCAGACTTCAGGCTTTAATTGACTGCAAAGGATTTGCTACTAAGTATTAAAAAGGGAAAGTTTGATTTATGATTATTATTCTGTCCCATTACTTTTGGTCCCTTAACAAGTGGGAGGCACATATGCAAACTGTTGTGATTCCTACATCAATCACCTGATTGGGATGTAAGTACCCTCAAATTAAAGTTGACAGTCTGCAGTTAAAGCCAAAAACGAAAGATTTGTATCAATGTCCCAATATTTATGGACCTGACTGTACCTATAAATAGATGGGTGAAAACAAACAGTAGCTAGTGTGAAGGTCTTAAAAAATGTAACATTTCATGCAGGATTTTTGAATGAAAAACAGGATATAAAAACAAATCAGTTATTTGCACTTTGATTAAGCACACAGGCTCTAGATGTGTCTTCCAGTATGTTCCAATACATGTTTGTAAGCTTTTACCTATACAAAACTGTATTTGTACACTACCATTTAGAAGTAGTGAGTAAATGCTTTTTTGTTATAATGATAATATCAGTTTGGTATGATGCTAACAAATATTGTTTTCTCAAATGTTTCCTTTCTTAAAGTTTCCTCAAAAATATTTTGTTCCTCAATTTTGATTTCATGTTGACTTGCATTATTTTGGGGTAATATAACGAAAACCTGGTGCAGAACTTGGTTTAGTTACAAGGATGAAAAGTACTTCCACTTTTGGCTTGAGTTAAAAAATACAGATTGAAAATGTAGAGATGGTCTAAATTATTTCAGTTAAGATGATGAGTAGGAGACCTTGAAATAGGTGCATCTAGAAGATGTGTTTCTTAGGCTTCATTTGGACTGTCAAATCAGATGTTCAGAAGCTGAGTGTGGAGCTTGTTCCATCATTTATGTATAAGGATGACATTTCTGGAATTTGTGAGATGCTGATGAGTAGGAGTTTGGAACAAGGTGACAGTTTGATGATAGTTTGACGGTAGCAGGGAGTCTGGCAGCTGCTGACAGACTTAGAGCATGCAAAAACTCTCAGCGCTTAAATATATGATGATGGGACTTACAGATGACATACAGTAAATATCGCTCTAGGTGTTATTTTGAAAATACATTTCTACACAAGCCTGTAAGTTATATAATCATAGTCATAATAATTCTGTTTGTATATTTGCAGCTGTGACATGATGTATAATATCAACATAATGTCCCATGATTCCCAATATATCAAATATATTCATATATATGAAATATTCATATATTCACAGCTCTGTATGGGTAAGAAATGATGATACCAAAATCAATACCAGAGCCAAAGATTCAATGTGCTACTTGTGGCTGTTTTGAAACACTTTGATTTTGCTGTATTAGTAATGTACACTAGAAATCAGAAGTTTGAGGTATGATTTTGTGTATTTAGTTTTAGTTTTTTTAACAAGTCTCTTATTTTTTGCCTCAATTGTTACAGTAATAATGTGAAATATTATTACAGTTTTAAGTGAGTATTTAGTACTAAAAGTTTAATTAAAGAACCCCAATTATGCATCATAAAAGGTAATATTTTGGTTTTGGGGGTCTCCAACAACAAGCTGATATGCATGCAAGGCCAAAAAACACTTTTCTAAGGCATCACATTTTATTTTGACCTAATTATCTCAATGACTCCCATATGATTTGTTCAGCGATTAATTTGTTCTCAAACCTCTCCTTTGCGTGAGGCTAATCTGCGCTGATTAGCAAACTATAGAAATCAGACAACAATTTTAATTACATTTACATGTTATGATCCGGAGAAAGAAGAAACTGGTCCATACATAATAGTCTGCTACTCCTTCCTTTAATAGCAAACAGCCAACGAATCCCAAGTTGCAGCATAGGCTATTGTATCAAAAATCTGTAAAATGACAGGAACAAACACCGCACACGGTTGGCTATCCTGTGGTATTGTTTTGAAAATTAACTTTAACCCTTTATTCCCCACAGACAAAATTCTAGCTGTCAGTGATCGTCATCTGTCTGAAGGGAAAGGCGTGTTAACATTTTACCGCATACGACACTACATATTGGGTGTACCGTACAGTATATCGATGTCGATCCGTTCAGGCAAATGATCCAAACTCAATGTGATTCATTTATTTGACTCTGAGTCGACTATTTTGTTAACCAATCAGTAGTTGTAATCAAGGAGCACTTTAAATTTAATAGATTAAACTTCTTTAGATTAAAACCTCTGCTGGATGTTTTCATTCACTTAGTGCTGTTACACACTGCATGGAAGCTCATTTTCAAAAACTTATAATAGGGGCTCTTTAAATCCTATGTAAATTAAGCTAACATTTTAGCTCGTATGACGAGATCTTGCGAGATTAAATCGCAAAGAGATTTCTCGTTGAGGTGAAAAGTTGTCTCATGAGTTGTCATGTTATGATGGAGCATGAGGGTGAATTTTAGCACTGAAGGTTGGAGGCAGGATTTGATTTGAACTGCAAAACAAGTGCTTTGCACACATCTGGCAACCCAGGCTGGGCTCGGGAGTTGCACGTGTCACTCGGTTGTTTGGGCGAGTGTGACGTAACCAATTTTTTTTTTTTTTACCGGAGTTCAGCCGCTGCCTCGTCCAACAAAGACTGCAACTGCAGCCACACACATTAACCATGCTTCATATCTATGCAATTGAATAGCACTTCAGATATGCTTAAAGTCATAATCATCATAAATAAATAGAATTAAGACATGTGGAATATAACCATTTCAGTCGCATTTTTGAAGTGCAGAGTAAAGACCATAATCAAACTATTACCGTTGTTGTGTCTTTTAGCTGCATTTTGTGTCAGGATAAGACCTACACACACAGCTGCTTGACACTATTTTCTGCAACTACTGAGTCAGAAAAGCTCCACATACACATCTCTAAGTGTGCACTTACATACAGACACACACACACACAC
>CAIGQZ010001345.1:1887648-1951179 GCA_903798205.1 Danio tinwini
GTGTGTGTGTGTGTGTGTGTGTGTGTGTGTGTGTGTGTGTGTGTGTGAACTACTCCAGAATGCCTTCAGTAATTGACCATCTTGCTGGCTCCCCTCACCTGGTCACACTCTCTAGGATGTTCTGGGGCAATGGTGGGCTCAGTCCTGTGATGATTGGCTCTGTCTCACTGGCTACCTCCAACTTTTCCCTCCTGGATTACTTTATGAAGCATGGATGCACATCAGATCTTCTGGTGTCACCTTTCTGGAATAGAAAAGTCATGTCATTCTCAGTGGGGGAGATACAACAGGTTAACAGCACACACTCTACAAAAGCAATGGAACACTCCCCAGCCCACATAAAAATGAAAATGCTACTGTAATTTCTAGTAAAGACTATAGGCTATTTGAACCATACTATAGACAATTACTCCAATAAAGTTATTGTGGTAATTTGCCATTATAATACAATAATAATAATAATTATAATATTAGAAAGCATTACCTAACAATACACCACAGTTTTCTTTTAGTAAAACCTAAAGTACACTTTTATTTTCATTTATTAGTTCAGAGTAGAAAAGGGTACACTGTAGCATTCATTAACATGTTGTAAAACTAAAAAAAAAACATCTTACTGTCTTAAATATTTTAGTTAAATCAAATAAATGTTTTAGTCAAACTGACTAAAAATATTAAGTTTAATAAACGTTGTATAACTTGGGCTTCAAAATTTAGTTGAAACCAGATTAACGTAAAATAAGTTTGGCTTTTTGTTATTACTTTTTTTAACAGTGTATAATAGATAAAGCATAATACACTTTACCATGGTATGGATTAAAAATATGGCACTGTACTATTTCATTTAGTTTATTATAGTATTTTATTTTATTTTTTTAAACCCCTCATGTCCTTGAGGTAATGATTGTGTAATCTGTCTGATTTTGTAATTTATAAATATATTCTACACTTTCAGTAAAAATGTTACAATGTTCTACTAAAGAAGGTACAAACCCTTGTCACTGGGGTCTTTTTATGGAACAGAATTGTACCTTAAAACAAAGAAACAAATTTGTACCATTGCAGTTTGTAAGAACATGATTTGTACCATGGGAAACCAACATGTACCTGTGGTTTTTAAAACCTGTAGATACAATATTGTACCTTCATCAAAGGTACAAATCTGATCCATGAAGGTACCACTACAGTGACAAGACACTTTGTACCATAATGGTGTCAAATGTGTTCCTTCAAGAACTATTTAAAGACATTTTGCTATATCCAAATTTCACAACACTTTTCACAAAAATGTTACAGAAACACATTCTCCCATGTACAATATAAAAGCTTTTTTTCTCCAATTTTCACACAATGCCTTTGTAATCACCTAAAAGTTCATTTAATTTACTAATGTTAAAATAGAAAAAGAATTATGCAAAAGTATTGTAACGAATGCACAATGTTTGATTAGTTCTACAATACAAAAATGTCTGCATAAACACTTTGCATATGCAGGACTTTTACCAGCTCACTTGGTAAGTGGAAAGCAAAGGCCAAAAGGTGTGGATATCAATAATGAAAATGTATTTATCAGAAAATGCTTAACACATGTTCATTAAAAATGCCTTACACACTCTCAGAAATAAAGGTACAAGAGCTGTCACTGGGGTGGTACCTTTTCAAAAGGTACACATTTGTACTTGAAGGGTCCATATTGGTACCTCAAAAGTATATATTAGTACCTACAAATTTTAAGAGGAACATTTTTGTACTTTTTAGGTACCAATATGTACCCTTGAGGTATAAATATGGACCTTTTACGTACAAATTTGTACCTTTTGAAAAGGTACCACCCCAGTGACAGATCTTGTACCTTTATTTCTGAGAGTGCATGTTTAGCTTACAATACCTCTAGTTTTGTTTTACCAGTTGTTTTTTATTATAAAAAATTGATAATTCATGTTTTTGATTTTCTTTAAGCATGTTGTTAAATGATGATTCATCTTTAAATATGGAAATTATTCATAAAATCACTTTCACTTTCAATTAATATTTATTTTCATACCTTCTTTACCTTCATTTCAGATGCACCATAAAAGGTACAGAACAGTATCATAATAGGTCTTTTCTGTACCATGTAAGGTACAACAAAGCTGTTACTTAAGGAACATTATTTGTACCACCGTATACATTTCTTTTTTCTGAGAGTGTAGGTATTGTGTTATTCTACCACACAGCTGTTTTTTTTTTTTTTTTCAATAAATCCAACAAGTCACTCAAGGTATGAAATCCAAAGAGCTTTAATATGATTCTGGAAACTAGCAAATGATTCTGGGAACTTGCATTAATGCAAGAAAAGGGAAT
The DNA here is from genome assembly GCA_903798205.1 of Danio tinwini. Lineage (NCBI taxonomy): Eukaryota > Metazoa > Chordata > Actinopteri > Cypriniformes > Danionidae > Danio > Danio tinwini. The sequence continues at coordinate 1,889,992 of CAIGQZ010001345.1, forward strand.
GAAGGAAGGAACTGTGGGTTATATACAACCAAGGAATAATCAAAGGAACATAAAACAGGTGTGACCTAATTAGAGACTAAAGAAACTAACAAGAGGCAGAAAAATAAGGAACAAAGGAAACTAGGTCAAATTAGTTAGGAAACAATAGAACATATACTGTAGCATACATGTGACTATTAATACAGGGCACACACCGCAAGATAACTGGGCTGATTTTGAGCCAATTTCTCCCCTTTCGACAATTCTAGGTAATACACCTATTATTGTGGTTCTAAAGATTATCTTATCAGATTTTCCTATGGTGTGAGGTGTGTTAAGAGTGAATTTTTATGCTCTGAAGAACGATGAAAGTTCTCTGAGGATGAATTGTAAATATTCCGCAAGTTGAATATTTACAGTCAGAAATCCTGATGTGTGGAGGAACTCTGATGACAAACATGCAAGTCAGAGATTATCATGCAAAACTAAACAATATCGAAAAGCAAGCTGACAGAAGCATAACAAACAGACATAATGCAACTCAAATTGAAATGGATTTAGACAGCAGAGATGGAGGATCAGCTAGTCGATTTGTTGCAACAGCACAAATGTTTACGTGTTTATACAGTACATCCACCCTATTCTCAAGTCTCGAGAGATTTTGTGAGATTTTGTGTTCACATTCAGGATTTGAGCATCTGTTAGTGTGTTTGTCTTTTGGCACATTACAGCATACACTCCAAAAAACAATGAAATCTAGCATTTTATGTCCTCATCTTTGTGATCTCTAACATTTTGAAAATCTTATAAGATTTAAAGGGCCATTAAACCCCTTTTTCGGTTCAAGTCTACTTCAGAATTTTTTCAAAAAATGCTCTGAGATGCGTGTGGAGCGATGAGAGCAGAGGGAGGAGTGGGCATGGCCGGCAGAGCAGGGGAAAAAGAAGGGCTTTTGTCAGTTGGCTCACCAACTCAAGAAAAAAAAATCAGATACAAAATGTGAGGAGATGCATGATTTTATAGAAAACAAAGTTAAAATGCAAAGAAATAAACCGTAAGTAATTTAATACGGTGATATCTACAATAGGCTATTCGTAATTTCATATAATATATAACTACAATTTCTTATATCATTAATAAGATAATTATGTTTATATACACTTTATATAAACACTATAAAATGAGGAGGACTTCTCTCCTCCTGAATCCTAGGGCCTGAATGCAGACACAGTGGATAGCAGTACAGCAGGTCTCTTTCCCTGTCTATTGCAACCATTAGCCCTGCTGGTAATCCGGAGGATTTAAAAACATAGGCGAACAGCAGCATGGATATAGGCGATGTGTCAGAATGGTAACAAACTCAACTGATAAGACAAAGTTTGCCATTCTCCAACTCTCATACAGCTCTCCTGACAAATATAATTGCTGCACAAAAACAGGTTACCTGTATCAGTGGCCCTGACATCATCACAGAGAAAGCCATGCAACAAACTCTGTGTATCATGGAAGCAAACACATATGGTACAAGTCTTAATGAACGGTCTTCTCAAAGGATAAGATTAGCTGACAAAAGCTCCAAATTATCCAGTTTTCCCCACAATTAACGCTGACAGGCACTAACGTCTTAAATGATGCTCAACACACACAAATCTGTTATAATTTCACAAAAAAGTACTCCAGGGTGTCTTAAACCTTTAAAAGATCTTGTAGTGTAAACCAAACCTTATTGTGTACATTTTCAATTCAACTTAATTTAATGTACTGATTGTTCATTGCTTTCTTACAGTAAAATCGTCTCAGGTTACAAATGTAGCCATGGTTCCCTTAAGGGAACGAGCCGCTGCGTCTCTATTAGGAGACACAATGGGATACCATCCCTCTCTTATAACCTGCTAAAGCACAGGTGAAATCAATCCAATGTAATTGGCGGGATGTAACGTGCGTGTGACGTCAGACCAAGGGTATAAAAGCACCACACACACAATGAACTTCAGCTTATACCTCTCAAAAGGAGCGCACCAGGCATGAAAAAGTATGGCAAAGCGACGCAGCGTCTCGTTCTCTTAAGGGAACCATGGTTACATTCGTAACCTGAGACGTTTCCTCCAGGGAACTCTACGCTGCGTCTCTATTAGGAGACAAAATGGGAACACTATCCCAAACACGCCATAGTTGTACATGCTGGGGTTGAGTTCTCCTTATAATGCTAAGATACTGGAACCTGGAGTAGGGTCCAGATCCAACTGATAAAACCTTATAAAGGTATGCGGGGTAGACCACCCAGCTGCATTACAAATGCCAGTCATGGACTGGCCAGAATGAAAGGCTTTCGAAGCCGCCATACCTCTGGTTGAGTGTGCCCTGATCGTTTCAGGTACAGGGCGATACAGGGCTTTATATGCCTGTGAAATAGCCTCGACTATCCACCGGCTCAGAGACTGCTCAGACGCTGGCGCCCCTATTTTAGGTGGGTCATACAAAATGAACAGCTGTTCTGTTGAACGCCAAGCAGACGTACGATGTACGTATGCGTCTAATGCCCACACTGGGCAAAGCAGATTCAAGTGCTCCTGATCTGGCGTCATAAATGGTGGAGGATTAAAGACCTGCAGCACTGTAGGTCACACCACCTCAGTGGGGACCTTAGGAACATACTCTGCTTTGGGATACAGAAATACTCTCAACATACCAGTTGAGAATTTCAGACAAAAGGGAACTACAGACAGCGCTTGTAAATCTCCTACTCTTTTGATGGATGTATTGGCCAAAAAAAAAAATAAACGTTTTAAGAGTCAGAAACTTTTCAGACACATCCTCAATTGGTTCAAAAGGGGCTGTCGACAGGCCATCGAGCACTATCGACAAATCCCAAGTAGGAACCCTACTGGCGCAGGCAGGCCTCAACCTCCTGGATCCACGGAGGAATCTGACCACCAGAGGGTCTTTGCCAAGACCATCAGTACGGTATGCGGACATTGCCAATACGTAAATTTTAAGCGTTGACAGAGTCAAACCGAATTCAAAACGCTCCTGGAGAAATTCCAGCACTGACCCCACAGGGCAGTGGACTGGATCCAGGTGGTGGTCTGTACACCACGAAGTAAAACGTTTCCACTTGGTGGCATACAATTTCCTCGTGGAGGGAGCTCTGGAGTTTAGTATGGTTTGAACAACCTCAGTTGACAAACCAAGATCTACAAGGTGGGCCCCCTCAGAGGCCACACCCACAGTTTTCAGAGGTCTGGGCGGGGGTGCACTATCACACCCCCCGCCTGGGACAGGAGGTCTCTCTGGACGGGAATCTTCCATGAGGGACTGTCAAGGAGAGACACTAGGTCCGAGAACCACACTCGTGTGGGCCATTAAGGGGCTACCAGCAATAGGTTGTAACCCCCTTGATGGACCCTCTCCAGGACTCCCGGGAGCAGAGCGATCGGGGGAAAGGTGTACAGACAAAGCCTCTGCCATGTCTGCACCATGGCATCCAGCCCCAAAGGTGCTGGATGTGTTAGGGAGAACCACAATGGGCAATGTGAAATTGCCGCCACAACTTTTGGGTGTAGTTGCCATCTTCCAGGCTCCAACCCCTGTCTTGACAGGAGGCCTGCTCCCACATTCATCGGGCCTGGGATGTAAGCTGACTTCAGAGAGAGCAACCTCCCCTGAGCCCACAAAAGGATCTGCTTCGCCAACCTGCACAGAGGGCGCGAATTCAGACCCCCTTGATGGTTGATGTAAGAGACCACCGATGTGTTGTCGGTCTTCACAAACACATGGTGACCTCTCACTTGAGGGAAAAAGTGTCTCAGAGCCTGAAACACTGCTAACATCTACAAGCAGTTTATATGCATGTGGAAATAATGGTCCCTCCACTGTCCAGATGTGGGAAAGCCCCTCAGGGTTGCTCCCCAGCCCTCCCTAGAAGTCAGAGCCAAGCGCTGAGATATTACTCCCAATGCAGGGCCCTGGGACAGAAACCAGGGCTTTTTCAATATCAATAAAACTCGTAGGCAACGCCGTGATGCTTTGATTGTGCGGAACCAATTTCCCCTCAGGGAAAACCCCCTGGTTTTGAGCCACCACTGTAATGGTCTCATGTGTAGCAGACCCAATGGAATTATGTTGGACGCTGCCACTAGCAGACCCAACTGCTTCTGGAACTGTTTGACAGTGAGGGCTTGGCCCAGTCTGATTCTCTTTGCGGCTGCCCGAATTGACTTGATTCGGGTAGGGGACAGACATGCAAACATTGTTGTGGAGTCCCATAGCACACCTTAAAAAGTGTTTGTCTGAGCTGGCACAAGCACACTTTTCTTTTAGTTTAGCCGCAACCCCAATTTCTCTATGTGAGCGAGAAAAACATCTCGATGTTGAACTGCTACCTCCCTCGATCGGGCTAGAATGAGCCAATCGTCGAGGTAATTGAGAGTCCGAATTCCTTGTACTCAAAGCGGAGCCAAAGCGGCGTCCACAACTTTGTTAAACGTGCGGGGTGAGAGTGCTAGGCCGAACGGAAGAACCCTGTACTGATAAGCCTTGCCTCCGTTTTAAAAAACAACAAGTGCTTACCAAAGTGCTGTACACATATACACCATCTAAAACAAAAGACAAATACAACAGACACATGACTCTCATATGACATTAAAAGCCAAAGAGTGAAAATGGGTTTTAAGACTAGATTTAAAAACAGAAATGGTTGCGGCCTGCCTAACATGGAGAGGCAAATTATTCCAGAGTTTGGGGGCCCCCACTGCAAAGGCACAGTCCCCCCTGGTTTTTAACCTTGTGCGTGGAACAGCCAAAAGTAGCTGATCAGCACATCTAAGTGCCCTTGAAGGAGTGTACAATTGGATTAATGAGGACAAGTATCTTGGTGCTAGTCCATTTAGGCATTTAAACACCAAAACTAAAATCTTAAAATGTATCCTAAACTGTACAGGAAGCCAATGAAGAGAATGAGATTTGTGGAAGAGATATGTGGAAGTATGCGTCCTTCAGATCTATCGTGACAAACTAGTCCTCGGACTGTATTTGTGACACGATGGTGCTGATAGTCAACATTTTGAACTTCAGTGTTTGTACTAAGTGATTTAGCTGTCTTAGATCTAATATTGGACGCATCCCTCCATTCTTCTTTGGAACAATGAAGTAACGGCTGTAAAACCCTGACTCGATATCTAGAGGAGGGATCTGTTCTATGGCTCTCTTCCTCAGAAGAGAGTCTACTTCTTGTTCCATCACTAAAGCCTGCTCTGGCTTCACTAGGGTATGGAGCACCCTGTTGAAGCGAGAGAGGCGTGAAGCAAACTGAATTCTGTAGCCCCTCTCTATGGTAAGCAGGACCCACTGCGAAAACATTTGGCAGACATTTCCACCCTGTCATAAAATTCTCTCGAGACTGGCCTCTATGTTCCCCTGAGTAGCTAGCTCTGGGCACTGAGATGAACTCACCACAGGAGGCCCCTGAAATAACTGCTCTAGGACCCTCCATAGAGGAGGCAAGTCCACTAACGCCACCACTTTTGGGATGAAGCGTTTGTGGATAATGCCGGGGGTCTCCACGCCCTGAGGCACCAACGGTGGGAGGGTTGGTGGATAGACTCCCTGTGGGCAACGAGAAGGTGGCCTTTGCTCCTCGTTGGGGGCTGCCCGAAGAAGTCCTAATGCTAGGACTTCTTCTGAGGCCCGGGCCGTCTTACAACGATGGTCCTTGGACCACCGTATGTTACGGCCTTTGCCTCTTGTGAGCGCTTCCCATCCCATTTTCTTTTTGAGGGCTGACGGGAAGCCACACTCTCTTTTTGTTCAGCTCTATATTGAGCAGATGAGCTGGTTGACGGCTGGGGCTGGTCCCGCTGCACAGCCCAAGAAGGATGGCCTTTTGGGCGAAGAAAGCTCTTGTAGGAGCCCGACCTCTTTTTCGCCCACTCAAACGATTCGACGACTTTATCAACCGAGTCGCCAAACAAACCCACGGGCAAAATGGGAGCATCAAGGAAGATGCGTTTGTCTTCCTCTTTGATGTCCGCTTGATTAAGCCATAAATGTCTCTCCGTTACCACCATGGCCCCCATAGAACAGCCTAAAGATCTAGCCACTTCTTTAGTGGCATGGAGAGATTAGTCAGAGGCCTGAAGTATTTCTCTGACTGTATTACACCCCCCCACCCCCACCCCCCTGTCAAGGGCTTCCTTTAGCAGTTCAGCCTGGTATGCCTGCAATAATGACATAGTGTGCAGACACCCAACATACTGGCCTGCTGCCGCATATGCCATGCCGACTAACATAGATTCTACTTTTATTGGTTTTGACGGTAAGGCGGGGGTCTTTGACGACGATGCATGAGGTAGCAAATGGTGCTCCAAATGCTCCTCCATTTTTGGCATCGTGCAGCACCCGTGTTCATGTAAACCAGCAACGGCAGAGTATATTGACCCTTTCTGGCTTATAACGCGGGTGGTATATGGGTTTTTCCATGTATGAGTGACCTCTTTTTGGAGGTCTTTGTTAAATGGAAGTTTGGTATTTCTGTGTGGAGTTTGCATGGTCTCCCCGTGTTCGCATGGGTTTTCTTCTGGTGCTCTGGTTTCCCCCACAAGTCCAAAGACATGCGGTATAGGTGAATTGGGTAAGCTAAATTGAGCGTAGTGTATGTGTGTGAATGCAAGAGTGTATGGATGTTTCCCAGTGATGGGTTGCAGCTGAAAGGGCATCTGCTGCGTAAAACATATACTGGATAAGTTAGTGGTTCATTCTGTTGTAGCAACCCCAGATTAATAAAGGGACTATGCTGAAAAGAAAATGCATGAATGAATGAATAAATATTCAACCCAGTATTTTCACTTTGGTGCATCCCTAGTGTGAATGCTAAGCTAACCACTGTCTATTGATGTATCATTTGCTTTTTGGTACTAATGAAACAAAGCAATAGAAATTCTCACAAAATCAGAATGAATGTCTCTGTCTCCTCCATGGATCACTGACTTTATTTATCTCATATTGTGTCTTCAAGTTCACTGCAATGAACCCTGCTCATAGTTTTGGCTTAATAGAGTGCAGCGCCACTGGTTTAGTGATACTAAACCTGAATGAAAAGCCTGTATGTGTGTGATTGTATGTGTGTGAGTTGGTGGGGTGGACAGAATGTTTCAATTAAGCATACGTTTGAAGGGTTGTCATGGTGCTGTGACACATCCAGCAGACTAACAACAACCCAAATATGAATTGATTTTCAGCACAGCAGTAATTACTTAAAACCTTTCTCTATCGTCCTTGCTTCTTTCTTCCTTCACACGACACAGTCAGAAAAAAAATATATATATAAAAAGGACAGTTTGCTTTGAAAAGTTTGGTGGTTTAAGAATTTACCTTTTGAAGTCTAGTTCAAATAAAATGTCAGACAATTTAAGTCTTTAATTTATGCTTGTATTTTTACACAATGTAACAGCTCACGCACTTTATATTGAACACTGAACAGCTGCTGTTTTCTCATTAAGCTGTACATCTTGTCTGTTATATTGTGCATTCTATATTTACTATTCTATTACTGAGCATTAAAGTCAAATGTGAAGCTGTAAACAAATCTATAAAGGCGGAAATGAAAGTGTTTTTGAATTGTCTCTCCTCTAGTGTATGATTTCATTATGATTCATCTACAGTGACATTGGAAAGACAAAAAAAAAATAAGAGAACATCTTGGGGGAAATTGTTTGAGGATGTGTTGTCAAAATCAGACATAAAAAGTCCAGTGTTGGGTAAGTTACTTCAAAAGGTATTTCATTACTAATTCTTTATAAAAATTCAATTAAGTTACCTATTTACTTTAGTTGAAAAACTAAAATGGCATTTCAGACAAAGTCATTTAAATAGCCTACTCAACACAATACTAAATTCAGTATTAGCTTAAAGGGCACCTATTTTACCCCTTTTTTAAGAGTTAAGATAAGTCTTATGTGTCTCCAGAATGTTTTTGTAAAGTTTCAGCTCAAAACAGACATCAGATTATTTATTTTACCTTTTAGAATGTTAGGATTTCTGCTTTAAGCACATTGTATCTGTTTTTGTGGACTATGCCTTTAATGCTGGTTCTCCCCACCCACCGTTCCCACGTGCCTGTCAGAGTGTGCCTCCGTCTCCACCTCGACTTCCTCAGATAGACAAACAGACATGAAGGAAGTAGATCTCACGTAACGTTTGTGAGAAATACTACAGTAAGACCTTTCCCAATGATTATTTGAAGTATTTGTTGTGGAGTAATTTAAGTCTTTCTGCGATGAGTCACACACAATGTCGTTATAAATTTTATGCGGACAGACACACATACAGCGCGCACGTTTGCACTGTTTTTGCACAGCAAAAGTGACAGGATACACGTTAATATCCACTGCTGTATAGATATCTGTTATGTTAATGTACAAAATAAACATAATTTAATGTCCACAAACCAGGATTGAAGTGTCTTTTATAATAGTACTGACACACGGCTGTGGTAATAGTTAAAACAGTAAATTGCTGTTATTCATTACAAACATGTAGAACTCATTTTTGATCACGTTTGATGATGATTGAGGATCACAGACAGATGAACAGATCTTTTAATTCCAGTTGCTTTGCGCACGTCCTGTTTTGTTGATATAATTATACGTGTTACTATGAAGACATGTTAATACGCAGCTGTCAATCAATTCGGTGGGCGGGGAAACCACACTCCTACTTCAAGTTGCGGTGGGCCTCAAAATTGAAAAGATTTGGATCTTATTTTAATGCAGGAAATTACAAAAAAAGAGACTTATTGTCTTTATATCACCCCAATATGACTGTGGGCACTCTATACCTACACACAGTTCTGTCCAAACTGCTTACAAAAGATGATTTTCTTTTTTAAGAATACAGTGACAAAAGACAAAATTCTGAACATATTGATTACTGAACCACATTAATTGTAATTTGTTCTGCTTTTGGCTGATTATGTTGATAATTGGAGAAATTAGCTGCTTCCTTGTTCTTAATGTTCCAATATATCCTCCAAGTAATGCCAGTGAATAGGTTGTTTAACTCTCTCCTGAAATTAGACCCATTAGAACATTAATTGAAATAGGGCTCCTTTACAAGGAAGACATAATGCATTGTGTGCTTTCATCAGTGAAGTTTGTGAATTGTGTAGCTAAATTGGTAGAGCTTTGTAGTAGTACAGTACAACAATCATGGGCTCTATCCCAGAACACATACATTGGTACAACGTGTGCCTTGAACAGACTGTAAATCATGTTCTAAAGCCTCTGCCAAATATGTAAATTTGGTGATTTTGAAAAAGGAAAAATAGTGATTAAGACACTGTCTTAATAATCCACATTCCTTTTTTTTTTAATCGACCTGCATTTTTTTCGGTTACGGTGGATATACTTTCATGATACGCAGTCATTAATTTTAACTGTTAGAGGTAAATATAGGTTATAAAAGCTGCTTGTGCAGACAACCTGAATGTTTTTGTTATTACAAAAAGACCACTTAATTCTGCAACCCAATATTATAATGCTGAAATTTCGACAGAGAGAGTGTAGAGAAGTGTCTTTGCTTTACTCTCAGAAATAAAGGTACAGAAGCTGTCACTGTAGTGGTACCTTTTCAAAACACATACCTTTCTGTACCTTAAACAGTCAATGTTGATGCCTTAAAACAGCGGTCCTTTTTTTCACCACGGTTTGGTCAAAGCTTGACAATTTTTTTGAAAAGCTGATAAAACAGTACTGCAACTCTAATGGAAGTTTCATTTATAGAAAAAAAATAGTTGGGTGTTTTGTGTTTGTCTGAGATAATTAGTCTACTGAAATGTGTATATTCCATTTAAAGTATGAAGCTGATTGGTCAATTCTTGTCACAGGACGGTGAGCTCACGGCAGTTCAGATGTTTTCAATTTGGTGCCCCTGGAAGATGCGAGTGTGTCGCAAACAGCACATCTCTATTGGAAATAACAAACCACAGTGCACGGAAAAGACGCAATATGCGATTTGGCCATCGTCATTTGCAATCTCCAGCAGTTGATCTTTTTCTCACATTCATCATGCTAAATTCATCTGATTTGCTAACAAATTGTTTACGGATCCATTCCTTGGCAGTTTGTGAGTCCTTTGCTGGACCTTTTCTCCTTTGCAAAGAAACTTTCCAAAGACATCTGTTTCTTACTCATTCTATTAGATTGTGGGTTAAGTTCTGGTGTTCAATGGTAATTTTTTTTTAAATAAAATACTTTTAAAAGATTCTAAAGATTTTTTTCTAAAGTCCATTTCTTCTCTAGTCTTTTTTTTCTCTCTCCATTTTCCACGTCACTGCGATTTAGCGTTAGGCTCAGTGTTGTTTGCTGAACTGTAAAACAAAGGCAGTGCTGTGGGACCACTGTGATACCCACAATCACTGAATCGAATCCAGGACTGTATATCTGCCTTCTCAGTTTACCATCCTAACATTATTTTGTATTCCAAATCATGTGAGCTTTTACTGTTCGGTGATTTAAAGAGTCAAGTAAATGCAGTATTTTAGTTCCAAAGGTGAAATTTCTCAGATATTTTTACAGAATTTTCTAAATCTTTGTTGGGAGATAAAAAAATAAAATACAACTTTAAATACACCATTTTCATACCATATTTATTTTGAATGTAAATGTTAGGTATTTCCTTTTTAACAGAGGTGGTTGGATATTTTTAACAGGGGGGTTGCTTCATACTTTCATACTACATTTCATTGTTTTACTTTTTCTTGGTCAACTTACTGATATTTATGCATTTAATTTTTTCTGTAATTCTGGACACTCTTTACTGTAAAATGATAAAAGATCAAGTCAGAGCTTATAGTAATTAAGTAGACACAGAAATTGACATATTCAAAGAACAACAACAGACATGCAATTTCATTTGAAAATTATTCAAATTAGTGCATCAACCAAGTAGCTTTTATACATAAAAGGCCACTTTATAATTATTCACTTCATTTAAAATGCTTTTCATTTTAAAAGCAGCTTCTGAAAGCACTGCACCATGAGTAAAAAGAACATGCATAAAAAATATACAGTGCATATACAATGGGTTCTATGCACAGCTAGAGATTTAAAGCAAACGATTGACTTCCGGTAAACTTCCTTAATGTGACTCTTTTAAATTTCACAAGGTTATTTTTACAGCATCGATGTTGTAATGTCATTACAATACATTCAGTTAAATCGACTTAAGCATTCATTTAGCTGTTCAAGTGCAAAATGGGATGAAAGACTATTGCAACCACTAGCGCTGTCAGTAGCAACAGGCTAGCTCAGAAATTCTATTGAAAATACTGACAAAAATAATAATTTCTTTAAGCTTTCAGTGCTAATGTAAACTTTGGACCAGTTCTTTGCCCACACAACATGCAAAGGTTTAGCCCCAACCCTAAACAAGCACACCTGCCTGTAGCTTTCTAGTGATCTTGACGACATTTACTACATGCCAATTTGCATATAATCCATCCTACATAGTATTTGTAAATAGAATCAACTACTAAAATTACAAACATAGGTAAAAAGTGTTAACAAACTACAAATATGGTGGATGTGCTAGACCAACAGTTAAGTGGAGAGGATTAAGAAAAGATGTTTGAATGACTATTAATTATTATATAACATAATGGAAAAATAGGTGTCATGTTTTTGATGTTAAATTTCATCTGCAACAACAATCTGAACATTTATGAAAGCACGATAAGTGTGTTAAATGGAGTGTGGATTGTGAGAATTGTGGTCTCCTTTACATCATATTGGGCTCTTGGAGAATCATGTTCATAGATGAGCTAAAGTATTCAAACAGTATTATCATTGTAGTAAAAGCAGAGTAAGACTGAAACTATCTTATTCCTTCGTTTTCTTTTACACATTTTTAGCACTGTGTTCAGAATTTTTGTAAATAAAGTATGTTTTTAACTTCATGGGACTGACCTCAAAATTCTGAAAATTGTAAGGTGAACTTTAATTTTGATCTCCACTACATTTATATCAATAAGCTGTTGAACAGGCACTCCTAAAAATATAGTTAGTGTATGAGCACTGCATTGAAAATTGGGGCACTATGGCTTGGTTTTTACAGACAAGTCTGATCTTAAGCCAAGACTAAGTCCTGGTTTGATTATGGCATTTAAAGGGCACCTATTTAACTTTTTTACAAGATGTAAGATAATACTTTGGTGTCCAGAATGTGTCTGTAAAGTTTCAGCTCAAAATACCCATCAGATTATTTATTATATATTTAGTGTCTGAGGACTATGTAACTGTTTTTGTCGTTTGTGGCGTTAAATCCAAGTGAACGGCTTCTCCCAGTCAACCGCTCCGATGTTCGTGTTTGCTTCTCATGCAGTACATTAGATAAACGACAGACACGGATGAAGCAGAAATAAGGTAGTCAAAAATACCAATTAAGTTTACTTGATGTATTTGTGGTGGACTCTATTCAAGCCTTTCTGAAATGATGAGTCACACACAAATGCTGTTTGCTGTACACACACACACACACACACACACACACACACACACACACACACACATATGTGCATTTACTGACACTATGTGGCCATGGTGATTATAGCAATTAAGAATTACCTAGCAATTTTACTCTCTTTATTACAAACATGCTCTGTTTTAAAATTGCTTATAAAATTAATTATTGCAGCTGATCAACAGAGAGTTGTGACATGTTTTAATCCCATTGTCTTTACAAAAAAAAAGTTCTGTAGAAATGCATATACAAGTTATTATAGAAACATGATGCCTGTCAAGCAATTCAGTGGGTAGGGAAAAACTGCACTCCTATGTCACATTGCGGTGGGCCCAAGCGGCAACCTCCTGCTCTCCCTCGTGAAGCAAATACTGAAGTAACTGAAATTGCAATTCTTTGAAATTTCGCTATTCTTGGCTCCATAATAGAGCAAATTTCTATTGAACCCACTGTTAAAATGGCCAACTTTACAGCAGAAAAAACGTGTTTACAGCCTACAAAGAACCATTTTGGTCCATATAGCTAATATTACCCATTATGACAACTGTGTGGGGGCTGAATTTTTTATAACTCATCAGTTTCATTTATATTAAGTTATATTAAGTCTGCATAATTAAGGGCCACTTGAGTGGCAGCTAGGTCTCGCTGGTCGCTGTCACGTCACCTCAGCTGATTCCGGCTGATTAGCCGCTGAGCTCGGCATATGCATTGTATTTTTGTTTTGTTTTATGTGGTTTTAGACAGTCAGTTGCTTTTTGGAATTATTTCTGACAATTATCATATGATACGGCATGCTGTGTGGACTTTATTGTGCTCATAAACCATTTACGTGGCCTCTATTTCACAGGTGAGGGAAATTATACTTATACCATATCTATAAATGTATTTGTTTTATTTAAGATTATCATTTTCTTTAGAACTTGATTGCACTCCAGAATCTGATAGATTGATTAGCTGTAGGCTCTAGAACCATGGTCATCTGAAACCTTGTCATACAGTTTTATGCCTGGATTTCATAAATAGCCTTGCATTTACTTACACAAGCTATATTTGAAGTGTTTGGAAGTAAATCATCCTGTAGAATAAACGTCATAAGAACAATGCATAGTGGCTCAATGTATTACAACAGTGTTTTTAAAGTCTAAACACTTATATTATATAGTATTAAGTGTTTCTCCCAAAGAAAAGCCCGTCTAAGCAAAATGCTAGCAGACATCTGTAGCTCCGCTCACACTCAGCCTCTTTGCCCGTGTTTGGTATCCCCTGTTCTTTGCGGTGATGCTTAAACAAAGTGGCAACGGTTGGCCACGCCTACTTTCAGCTTCTTTTGCGTTCTTCAGAAACCTATGGGTGACGTCACAGATAGTACGACCATATCTTTTACAGTCTATGGGTGGGCCTCTTTTAACGTCAGGAAATAAAAAAAAGACCCTTGTTGTGTTTTTATAACACACCAATATGACAGTTGTAGTAACTTAGCCATGTTTCTAAGCGGAGTTACTATTCAGCATTCAGAAAAGGCTCTTGCTCTCTCTCGTCTCCTTCTTAATTAAGTATCGCCCGAAGTAATTTCAATACACACTCTTCTTCCCTTTTTTAAAACAAAGACGTGTTGTAACTCCAGTTACAAATTAATGGCCTATCCTGCACATTTGGGCCATCTGCCGTTCACATGACTGTGATAATTGAATTCCAAACCCATTGGAAGACAGAGACATTTGTGTATCTCTGGGTGTGCGGCCTCCCGCCTCTTTTCCTGTCGCAGAGAAATAACCCAGTTGATTCTCTCTGAACAAAGACCTGCGTGATTTTCTGACATTTCACGTTTTAATGTGTGTTCTGTTTTAATGTTTTATTGCTAATAGTTTTGTACATTTTACTATGCATGTCAGCAAGCGTTTTCACTATAGTGTTGCATGTAAATAAAACAATGCAGCGTGTGCCACGCATGTAATTAACTGTATTTGATAAAGGCCATCGTGTTTGATGTCAAAATGGAGCCAGAAGGCTTCAGGAAACATTGGTGAAAATTATAAAACTGTACTGACGTCAAACTCTCCGTCATCGGGACAACGAGTCCCACGCTCCAGAAGACGAAGGAAAATCCCTCTCCAACAAAGGACATCCCAATGACGTCAACACACGGCAACCAATCGGCTTTGCCGGGGTTCCCCTCAACCAGCTGATGAGTGTGACTGGTCATCAAAACGCAAGTAAACACAAACCATTTTTTCACTCCTTGCTGAAGCTGGTGTTAATTGAGTTTAACAGTAAATCCTAGTCAGATTCTCTGCTTGGTGGTTTTCTCGGGTTGCAATGCTAAGAACTTAGCACGTGCGAGACGTTTGGGACTCTTAGTTGTTCATCCTCAGTCATTCAACTCACCCCAGAACTGTTTGTGTGTGTATCCGTATGTTTGTCTGTTTTACGTAGAGTAGTTTACTGTGTGTGTAGTTTAATAAACTTGTGTTTCATTTAAGATCCTTGTCGGTGTTTTTATGTGTTTCTAATTTACTGCCTTAGCTATATGGTCTTGCTACCTTGCTTGTGAAATCCTGTGTATATTGTTATGGTTGGCCAAATAATAATATAACATAGATTTACTAAAGATGAAGTCACTTGCTAACTTCTATTCGGGTGGACCAATAGATGACGTAAGTGGACGTGGTAACTTAATTTTGACTGTGAGCCAGTCATTCGAATCTTCTGATTCGAATCCCCAAGAATTAATTTAAATTAATTCGAACTTATGAGCTAATTCTTGAAGTACCGGACATATTAGATGGTCCAGGCCCTACACAGTGGACACACGATACCTACAGACAGTTCTGTCCAAAAAGCTCACAAAAGTTGATAGGTCCCCTATCGTCATAGGTCCCCTTGTTTGCCTTACAAAAAAACATTTTGTGTATTTAGACACAAACCAATGGCATTCATTTACAGTATTTTAATATGTCACTGTAAATTCAAAATTTTAATTTCAGACAGTTCAAACTAGCATTTTAGACTAGGAGAATAGCCTTGAATAGCCTTAAGCCTTGTCTGTGAAATCAGAGGAACTTATTATATACTATTATAATACATTTTGACCTATGAATAAGAACTTTGCTGCACCAAAAGTCATAACGAAATGTCTTACTGTTCTTTCCTCCTGCTACTGATGTCCAGCTGATTGGAGTGAGTCACTGTGAGCACAATGTCTGTCTGCTGCTGGGCATCCATAAACCAGCACACACACTCTAATCAGCACACAGCACAATCACTGAGAAGA
Organism: Danio tinwini; assembly: GCA_903798205.1. Classification (NCBI taxonomy): domain Eukaryota; kingdom Metazoa; phylum Chordata; class Actinopteri; order Cypriniformes; family Danionidae; genus Danio; species Danio tinwini. The sequence continues at coordinate 1,905,755 of CAIGQZ010001345.1, forward strand.
GGCTAGAAATCATTATTTCTTTTATTTAATTTACCATAAATCCTTATATTTTCCTCCTGGTATCCTTAACTGTGGCGCACCCTCCCGCGCACACACACTTGTATATATGGTTTACAGGGACTCTCTATATAGGTGTAATGTATTTTATACTGTAAAAACTGCTTATCATATGGTCTTATGCTACCCCTTAACCCAACCCTCAAAAGAACCTGTGAAAAATGTTTTATTTCAAAACACCTTAAGTATGATTTAAGCATTTTGAATTATAGGGACACAAGCTATGTGCCTGTACTCCAGCTTAATAGAGTGAAACTAGGTCATACCAATGTCATTATAGACTTTTGTGTTCCTTTAAACCACATAAACACACACGCATACACAGATAGACACGCATCATTAAAGACCTGAGCATCTGGTGGCCTCAAGGATGGATTTCCGCTTAAATGACCTGACCTGGGAATATTTTGTACTCGTAGGAAGGTGAGTTAGATCACTTAAGTACCATTGCTATTATAAAACATTTGAAGCCTGTAACCATACTGTATGTCATGTATCAAAGGTCACCTTGCACGCTCGTGGTATGAAATGTCATTGATTTAAATTATGTAACTATATACTGTAGCTGAATTCAGTGCAGCACTTACTGTAGGACTAAAAATGACTCTTAAAAGTTGCAGAATGTTTTTGTTAATTAACTCTCAACTGTCAACTTTATCAAATTAGTGTAGTTAACTCAAATTTTACTGAAAGTTAATTCTGCTTATTTAAAGGGTTTTGCACTCAGTGTTGAAGTTAATGAGTTAATTAAATACCTCATTACTTCAACTTAGTAAGTTCACAGTACTCATATAGATTAGGTTTTTTTAACTCAAATGGTTTGTAGCAATCGGTTTCCTCAAACGGTTTGAGTTGCCTTAACTTATTGGGTTTTACAGCACTCAGTTGGTTTGAGTTCTCTTCATTTATTAAGTTTTACTGTGCTTAAATTGCTTCATTTAGTCAAATGGATTAATTTCACAGTACTCATTAGGATTAGTTTTTGTTTAAATGGTTTGTTGCAATCGGTTTCCTCAAATGGTTTGAGTTAGCTTAACTTTTTGGGTTTTACAGTGCATGCCTTTGAATATGCATGCCTCTGTTACCTAGCAGCTGCTAACAAAAACAATTTTCTGATAAAAATGTCTCAAACTATTTAAGGAAACCAATTGCAACAAACCATTTAAGTTTAAAAACTAATCCACATGAGTGAACTTAATCCATTTGAGTAAATGAAGCGATTTGAGCACAGTAAAACCCAATAAATGAAGAGAATTTAAACCAATGGAGTACTGTAAATCACAATAAGTTAAGGCAACTCAAACCATTTAGGAAACCAAATGCTACAAACCATTTGAGTTAAAAACTTCTATATGAGTACTGTGAATTTACTCCTTTTAAGTTGAAGTAATGAGGCATTTAATTAGCTCTATACCTTTAACACTTGAGTTCAAAACTGTTTTCAAATGAGTAGAATTAACTTTCATTAAATTCTGAGTTAACCACACTCATTTCATTTTATATAGTGAACTGCTGGGCTTTACAGTGTGGGAATAAGTAGTGGATACTGAAATGCAAGCAGTGAATTTAAACATTATGGCCATTCAAGGGAGAAATACCCAAAACTCTTTTGTGTTTTGTATTTTTAATAAAATAACATTGTTAGAATGAAATGCACATGCGCTTAGGAAATATCAGGGTACTGTAGTTTGTATTTTAATATGAGTTTAATTTTAACAAAGTTATTCGATTTAAAAACTGTCAAAATGTCTTCCTCAGTGATTCCAGTGTTAAATTAAGATTCAAATATAATGCAAGTCTGTCAAGCTGTTCATGCATAAACACAGGGGTCACCAATCACGGTCATGGAGGGCCGGTGTACCTGCAGGGTTTAGCTTCAACTTGCTATAACACACTAGGTATACTTGAAACACCCAGGCAGGTAAGACCTTGATTAGCTTGTTCAGGTGTGTTTGATTAGGGTTGGAGCTAAAATCTGAAGGACACCGGCCCTTCAGGAACAAGTTTGGTGACCCCTGCATAAACAAGTCAGTAACGTGTCTGAATTGTGCATTTTCACAGAAGAAAACATAATTATGGATGGTTAATTGGAACAAAACCATTCAATTATGAATGCATGTGTTTGATAAACTGCAAAATGATTGAATTTTGCATCAGGTTTATCGTTCGAGTGTGTGTGTAAACACGCAAGAGGCTGGTTTGGTAATTTACTTTTCTAGATATAGTCAATTAGCTGTAAAATGTTATTCGGATGAACATGACAGAAGACTGTGTTGCTAATCAAGCTCTGGTGATATGCACAATAAATCTGTGTGGATAAATACAATTGATTTTGTGAAAGAATCTATAAGTCTAGATCACATACATGATGGATCTCAGTCCACTGAATATCCATAGTCCAGTGAGTTACTAAGTTAATTACATTGCTCAATACTGTGATACTGTGTCATGTCAGCCATATTAAAATAACATTGCTATTAAGTACTATTTTTTTACAGCTAGTAGCAGTGCAGCATGACAAAATGTCCTGCCGTTTTTCATGACACACTGAATTGCACAAATTGCTTTGAAGTAGTTTTCCTATTAAAATGAAAAATGTCAGAATAAATCAAATTTAGTGGCTTAAATTAAAAACAAACCAAAGGGATAACTACCATGACAAGCAGATTTATAAAATTAAAGTACTAATATGAAGACATTGAACTGCATGATTTAAAAACATTTGAACCTCAAAAAACTCTAACACATGACTTTAAATCAGTGCATCCCTAGTCATTTTAAAGTTCAACCCAACCAGATGCCTCGACATATGGCAGTTGCAACTTTATATGGAAAGAAATAACCGCTGCCAGTCTTTAGACACTTGCTATCTAGACCTCTTGTTAGGAAATTCATATGCTTCTCCATATGGTGCCTGTAATTTCTCGCACTTTATATACTAAGCTTGACAAAAAGATACATTAAAAGCTTTTGAAAAAGAAACTACAGTGGCACAAATTAAAATTAAATTGTAATTAAATATTAACGAAGATGTTATAAAATCTTTTGACAGAGTAACAACACTTTTAATGAGAAATTTTAATGATAAATTACCACAAATTTACCACTGGGAAAAAAAGTGATTAGAAATATATTCAAGACAACTTTAATGGTCTTGTGACAATCATGTTGATGGCATATTTATTTTATTGTCTTGATAATGTTTTTAGTTTTGATATTTTAATATATATATATATATATATATATATATATATATATATTTTATCTTGATAGGCATAAGACGATAAGAATTTTCAAGGAACACCGCGGTTTGGAAAAGTCAAGACTTTAAAACCATCAAAATGTTCTGCTATACCGTTCCTAAGTTATGTGTATAATTTTTTTATTAACATTTTTGTTTGTTTTTTTACAACAGTATCTCCATCAGAACATATATGCTTTTTTAAAATGTTAAAAAATCTGTGTTTTTGAAACAAATGAACAATAAATAAGTCAATAATTTATTAGAATTATTTAGCCTTACTGCTCTAAAATATTTTAAATGTTTCTCAAAATAAAATATATAAGAAAAACGTATACATTTTATTTACACAGACATTTAAAAATAATATATTTGAGAGCACTAATCACAAAACCGTGAAACCTTGATATTTTTATCCAAGGTTATCATACCATCAGAATCTTTTATCATGCCTAACAAAGACATCTTAAACAATGCCATTTTTGCATTTAAAACTGCAAAAATTCCATTCTATGGGCCCAACGCTGAATCCAATGAATGGTCGAAGGTTCAATGCATGTAAGCCTTTTCTTTCGCTTCTAAAAAGAATTAAGTTATTATTAGAACTTATTTCAATTTGTTTTCAGCTCCGAGTTCAATCTGACTCCAATTTTGAATATTCCAATTTTACTGTGTATGTTTTATTTGATCATATTATTAGTTGTGATATAATTTAGATTTTTAATATTTTCTTGCGTCCAATATTCTTAAGTGTACATTCATTAGGATCAAATGCCGCTTAGAGTTCCACGCCCCGGGATTGCGTTTCTTCTCAAGGACACTATCTCGACATTTTGAAGTTAGTCAGAATATGTAGGATTAACTAATACCCAGTTAGTTTGGTTGCCTGCTGCTCACTCAAGGAGAAGTTAATTTAGTCATTTCTATACAGCTTGCTAATAGCAGTGAATGTTTTCATGCTGCCTTTCATTCTGCTCCGTACAGTCAAATGCACCTTAAAAATCTATGAAATCATGTCACAACGTAGAGGCAGCGCAGACTCTGCATATTATACTAGATACAATTAATTCGGGAGACTTCAGAATTAATCAAAAAGGTTAACACTTTATTTTCCAGATGAAAGTGTATCATGCCAATTACAGAATCAAACAATAAAAGCCAATTCAGTAGTAAATGCACAACATCAATTACTCAGATAAATCTAAGAGAATAGATGGAAGTCTAAATTATACATGGTGTTTACTACGGGCCAGTCTGGATACAGACTTGCAACCACAAGACATTTCTTCCTTCTCTTTAAATACCCTACGAGGGCAATGAATAATTATTTTGGTAAAGTCAACCAGTGACATATAGATTTATTCATCTGTTGGAATTTAATAAAATGTATCAAAGATAGTGAACAAAACCTCATTACCAATCACACCTGAGTATTTATCAATGCCAGGGGTGGGGTGGGGGGGGGGATTAAAGTCCAGGGAAGAGGGCAAGAATGTGTCAAAGTCTTTCCTGGGCCTTTTTTTTTCAGATTCCAGAGTTGTTTTATTACAGGGCACATTTAAGTCTGAGTTAAATCCATACCTACAATATGACTATACAGTAAAGAGGTCATGGCAGTCTTAGGAACACCCCCTTCAAGTAAAGTGTTACCAACATTTCATAATGTAATCTGGATTTTTCTGCTTGTGCATATGTAGTACGTTTTATTAATGAAGTGCATACTAATTTCAGTTGAAAAAATTACCCAAATAAGCAATGCTGTAAACAGTGTTTAGAATGTCATCTGTCTGGAAACCTGTAAACAGATTACAAACAATAGTACTAAATTACTTTCATGTATTACAGTGATTTATCTCCATTGGCACGTGGAACAAATGCTGTAGTGCATTTAGTTTTGTGTCAACTGGTGCAGCTGACAATTGCAAGTGGTGTTATTTGCAGACCCTTTACATTTTTGTTGTTGTCAAAACAGGCAATTTCTTACAGAGTGTGGTGGGGAGAAAATATATATTTTTATATATTTATTTTTTTATCAGATAAGGCAGTAACAAGGTCATTATGCTTGTTTCAGTGTGTAATCTGACACATTTGCACTGTTAGGCAGGTCAGCACAACTTCCTTGCTGACAAACCACTGAGTAGAAAGCTTGTTAGAGGACGTGATACAAACTGGGTCTCCATCCTGTGAAATGAGCTCTTGTGCTTTGGCTTAGAAGACTTTCTTTCTGACTTTCAATCCAGCTTACTTTTTAACTGGGACACTTACTCAGAGATAACAACCATAGCCATTAGCTGCAGATTCTTTTCTCTGTTAATTTGATGCTTCGATCATGTGGAAAATGGAACACTATTCCAGCAACTGATGTATTTCATTATTTTATTTTAAGCATAGTTGCCCTAACAAATTAACCCAATGCTCATTGGACAAACATGACTAATTATTTTGTAGTGCTTCAAAATTGTACCTGTACTATTTCCTTAAGATGCCATATAATGCATTGATGCAATATGTAACATTTTTATCTGGTATCTATATGGTATGTTGATTAGGTGACTTAAAAAAAAATTCTCCAGAAACTGTTTTATATTCTCATTTATTAGCTCAGAAAATGCTCCTTGAATCAGAATCTCGAAATTACATACACTGTATGGGCAAATTATAATAACACTCATCAAATAAACCAATGTAGATGTTTTTTAGAGTTGTATTTTGAAGCTTTAAGATGGAAACAGTCAGGAATTAATATCAAGGTCTGCATAAATAGATGCATTTTTTAAATCAATCAAAAATTACAGCAGGAACTGAGTGTATTAAAGTATTAAGTATTAAAAATTGTTCTATAATTTTGATCTCCTTAGTTTCATCATCAGGTGCAATAAATATTTTCATTTAAGATGATTTTCCTCCTTTATTTTATTTTAGGTATAGTTGCCCTAACAAATTAACCAAAGCTCAGTGCTGCTCAAGTTATAGTATACACTACCTGACAAAAGTCTTGTTGTTGATCCCAGTTGCAAGAGAAACAAATAATAACTTGACTTCTAGTTGATCATTTGGAAAGTGTCAGAAGGTAGATTTTCCTGATGAACCGTCTGTTGAACTGCATCCCAACCTTCACAAATACTGCAGAAGACCTATTGGAACCCGCATGGACGCAAGATTCTCACTGAAATCAGTCATGTTTGGTGAAGGAAAAGTCATGGTTTGGGGTTACATTAAGTATGGGGGCGTGCGAGAGATCTGCAGAGTGGATGGCAACATTGACAGTCTGAGATATCAAGACATTTCTGCTGCCCATTACATCACAAACCACAGGAAAGGGCAAATTCTTCAGCAGGATAGCACTCCTCCTCATACTTTAGCCTTCACATCAAAGTTCCTGAAAGCAAAGAAGGTCAAGGTGCTCCAGGATTGGCCACCCCAGTCACCAGAAATGAACATTATTGAGCATATCTGGGGTAAGATGGAGGAGGAGGCATTGAAGATGAATCCAAAGAATCTTCATGAACTCTGGGAGTCCTGCAAGAACGCTTTCTTTGTCATTCCAGATGACTTTATTAATAAGTTATTTGAGTCATTGCAGAGATGCATTGATGCAGTCGTCCAAGCTCATGGAAGTCATACACAGTATTAATTCTTTTTCCACTGCATCATGACTTTATATTCTATACTGTACATTATTTCTATTAAGGGACGGCTTTTGTCTAAGCAAAGTCAGACCTTACTGTACTAATTAAATAATAAACATCAAGGCATGATCATATTTTATTTTGGTAAAATAAGCGTAATCTAGAGGCCTTTGCATTTTATATAAGCCATTTGTGATACCAAATGATCAACAAGAAGTCAAATTATTATTTTATAGATTCTAAAACATGGATAGGCGATAATACTTTTGTCAGGTAGTGTACATCAGGAGTATTTACAGCTTTTAGCTAAAATTAATACAAGCCAGTTTTTTTTTTCTTTCTTTTATGCCATCAGTTTTAGAGTAGACTAATGGCAGAATGTCTGGACTTCATTACAGTTTTCATTGACCAAGGACCAGCAATTTAAAACAAAGTTACTTTTGTTCACTGCCACATTTAGGGCAGTTTAAACCAATGTTTTTACCCCAAATTTAAGGTAAATATATCTACAGTAACAGTTTACTATACAGCAAACTAATAATTTATTCACAAGAGAGTTCCATATCCCTAGACTGAATGATGTCAGTTATTTCTAATTACTTGATAGCCTATAATGCAATCAAACAAAAGAAAAGGCTTTGGGGGATCAGTTAAAACAATCAGTCAAATTATTGTTTATTATTAATTCATTAAAAACATATTCATCCAGTTGCCAGATATTCTTATTTTTATTATTACCTGTCTCATGTACACACACTTACTCTAGTTTCAATCTTTTGCTTTGCAATGTAGGCATCTGAGGACAGGACGGGAGAACAGAATGTAAGTACGTGTGTGTCTGCTCAAGGCCAGACCTGAAGCTGGCTGACTGTGGAGGCGTTCAACTGGCAGTCCTAACCCGCTCCGCTCTCTTTCAGCCTCCTGGCATCACCAGCCTCAAAACAGCCAGATGAAAAAAGACGAACAGGCCTTACTCACTGCTAGGTAAGTTGGAGTATTAGGACAGCTCAGCAGCGCTCACAAAGGTTTCTGGAAACATCTGTTCATGCGGTTTCATGCTCTGTTTTATGCTTTAAGGCCTAAAACCTTACGTATTTTGATGGTTGTGCTTTACTAGCCTCTACAACAGCATGTTAAGTTTTCACTAGTACTGCACTCAGGAGTACATATAAATACACAATAACATACAAAACATTTGTGACACAGGACCACAAAACCAGTCTTAAGTTAAGTCACCACAGACCTTCTTTGCAGTGGGGTTTTATGACCAGTTCTCAGCCAGCAATCTCTTCTCATTCATGTATTATAGATGTATTCTAGTTACAATCGGAAAAGGCATAAGGTCTGTCTAACTCTTTCCCTGTTAACTGTTGTTGTTGTTGTTGTTGTTGTTTTTGTTGTTGTTGTTGTTGTTGTCAACAACCGCCAGCTTTCTTGATCAAAAAGTCAATAGCCAAAACTATTTGTTTATTGCAAACTACTGTATATTGATCGTATTCTTCAATGCGGAAGTACACTCGTTTTTGCAATTGTTTTAGAACTAGAAATGACTAGGAATATTAGACGGCAGAAAACGGTCAACTTGCTCTACAAACAAGTGTTTGCATGACTATACAGACAAAGCAGAATAATATAATAAGAAAATATCAGTTTGCAGCATCAAGCAGCAAAACAAGCTGTTTTTAATCTCTAAAAATGATTCAAATGGCCAAAAAGATTCAAATGGCTGTGCCTGCTCTTACGCAGAGAATAAGGTGAATATACAGTGCCTATAGAAAATCATCATATTCCTTTGAAATAATTACCTTATTTGTCATACAGCCTGAAATCAAATCACGCCCTGAATAACTTTTCCAGCCTTTAAAATGTTTTTGTAGCCTTCTCCTAACCCGTGCCTTTTTACAACTTTATCCCGAAGGTCTTTTGAAAGCAGGTGTAATATGAGTAAAGGTATATACTGTATGTTTACAGGGCATGATGATTTTTATGCCAAACATCATTAGAATATTAAGTAAAGATCATATTCCATTATTTTTGTTGTATTTTCTTACTTTAAATATATCAAAACTCAATGTCTATTTATTAAAATGCATTGCAAAACACTTCATGCTTTAAAGATGAATTTCTCAGTATTGTTATTTGTCTTGATATTCAAATGGTTGGTTTCTTGACCAAATACAGTATTGTTATATCCTAACAAATCAATACTAATTCTAATTCTAATAAATTACACACAAGGTGTTTTGTGTTTCTGGGTCAGATATGTAAATGCATTTGATAAAAAATTACTATTTTTTTTCAAATAAGACTATTTGTTTATTTTATTGTGATTGTTTTTTCAAATGTACAGTACAGCTCTAAATGAACATTTAGCAATTCTATTACCAATTCTATTACCAAAGATTACATGCATCTGTCACTGTATTTTATAACAAAATTTAAGACAGGGTATTAGATTATCAGAAAAAAGTCTACAAGGCTTGTTACTAAAAAGCTAAAAGATTCTAATACTATATGTACACTTTAGATGATAATATGTACTTGTTATAATGACGTACATTTCTACTTTTGTACTTTAGAGTACTACCGAAATGCAAAAATCCAAAATGAAACAAAAAGTGCTCAGGGGCAGCTTAAATAATGTGTTTGCGCTTTTTGGGTAAGGGATTCATCAAAATAAACAGCAAAAGTAAGTTCAAGGCACTTGAAAAGTGTGAAAAAATATTTAAAAGCCTTTATTGATATGGCTATTCCTTAATCCTGCACCTACGCATTTTGGCAAACACTTGCCTTCATCAGGGTAACCAAGCTTTGTAATGTTATGTAATGTGCATTTATATAACGCATTTATTGTGTATGGCCATACATTCAAAGCACTTCACAATCATGAGGGGGGGTCTCTCCACACCACCACTAGTATGTAGCATCCACTTGGATGATGCGACGGCAGCCACAGGACAATAGGGCCAGTGCGCTCAACACACACACCCGATATAGGTGTAGTGGAGAGACAGGGATAGAGTCAATTCAGTGGATGGGGATGATTGGGAGGCCATGATGGTTAAGGGCCGAGAGGGAATTTGGCCAGGGCACCGGGGTTACATCCCTACTCTTTACGAGAAGTGCCATGGGATTTGTAATGACGACAGAGAGTCAGGACATTAGTTTAATGGCTCATCTGTAAGACGGCGCCTACTGACAGTATAGTGCCCCCTTTACTTTTACTGGGGCATTAGGACTCACGCAGACCACAGGTTGAGTGTCACCTGCTGGCCTCACTAACACCACTTCCAACAGCAACCTAGTTTTCCCATGTGGTCTCACATCCAGGTACTGACCAGTTGTGTATATAGCATATTATTTGCTGTGTGTTGGATAAAACGTTGCTTAGTGTGCTTTGAAAACTATTGTGTAAGACCATTTGAAGTCTTTATTTTGGGGTCAAGTTACAGTATTTAAGATTTAATGTCGAACCACTTGAGTTTCAAGTTGGGCCCTTTATGCTTCAGTTCTTCTTTGCGGAAAAACAACATTGCACCAATCGATGTGTCTGAGAAGAAAGATGTGAAGCTGTAGAGGACACTCACGTCTCCACATTCTCTTTCAATGGAGCCCTCCTCCTCACTTTACCTTACAAGAGAGCTCTGAATGGCCCTCACCTTAACACAGGCTTTCTTTCTCTCTTAACACACATACAAATCAAACTACTCCTGTTATTTTAAGCTGTGTCTTTGTCATGAGCACACACTTTCAAATAGTGGTTTATTGTGGATTATGCTTATGACGTTAATGCTCATGAATACAAAGACTGTGGCTTTAAGTCAAGGCTTATTTCTTTTTTTCTTTTATTGGCCTTTAAATTGGTCTTAATTATAATAAGCTATGTTGCCCTGGAAATAAGAGCTAGTGATTAACACAGATTCATGAGAGATGGCATTTGAAATTCATCATATGGTCAAGGGTTGCAAAACATCAAAATGGCTTCTTGTGTATCTCTGAGCTTTGACTAATGGTATTAGAAAGATAATAAATTAGAATATGTTGGATTTGTGAAGAAATTCTAAAGAAATAAATGACTGTACACATTCAGATTCAGTTTTGCAATTCATATGATTTAAGTTCATACAATAAAATATGTTTATAGAAAGAACTTTGAAAGGTTGACTCTGCAGTTTTGAATCCTTTCAAGTTTCAAAAATGATACATCATAAGGAATAATTGACGGCAGGCCATCCAATTACTAGACAATAATGTATAGTCATCAGTTTTGAGAACAAAATGTATCATTTAATAAATGTAGTGTTAAATATTGTAGAACGTCATTCTCTCCAAAGCAAAAGAATTACAATATTTAAAATGTTAAATATCTTTCTAATAAACCTCTAGAGGATGATAAAGGACTGGATGGCAGAAAATAAGGTAGTTTCTGTAGTTTCACTCACCCAAAACATGCTCTGTTTGCACGATTTGATTAATTTCATCGTATGAATCCAAATACTTTATAAATAATATTTTAAAAACTCCTCAGTTGTTTATTGTTTTTAGAAAATATATAAAATCTTTTTTTTTTCAGATAGGCCTTTGTAAAATGAAAATTAAAATAGCTTAAAACATTCTTTTGTATTTTATGTACCTAAATTGTTATAGCTTTTGTTTGTTTGTTTTATATTGGTTTATTTATTTAATGTGATTTTATTATTTTTAATATTTGTAATTCTTTAATTGTAATAGCTTAGGCTATTTTATAGATCTGACACTATTGTGTTGAGCCTACAAAGATGAACACATAATTTGTCATTGTATTTTGTTGTATTCATATTCTGTATTATTTTTCAAAATAACGAAAGAAAGAAACACAGCCAATTGTGCATCAACAGAGATGTGAAGCGAGCTCTCTTTCACCAGGTCTCTCACACAAATACATGCATCTAAACGTGAATGTTTCTTGCAATAGCACACCATTTAAACTTGACAAAAACTCTCGACAACTGAAAGTTACTGACTGCTATGTATTTTATGAGGTGTAAAGATTATTATGCATTATTGAAACATCAAGGAGGACACAGCAAAGAAATATCACTTATTAAAGGGCACCTATGGTGAAAAATCTCCTTTTCAAGCTGTTTGGACAGACATATGTGTATGTATGGTGTATAGACCGTCATATTGGGGTGATGTAAACACACCCAGTGCTTCTTTTTCAATTTAACAACATAAAAAAGGTGGACCACTTGGATCGGTTTTCAGACCGACCGCAACTTGACGTAGTGCCTGTCAGCGCTGTGTGTGTGTGTGTATGTGTGTGTATGAGTGTGTGTGTGTGTGTGTGTATGTGTATTTGTGTGTGTGCGTGAACTTTGTAACAACATTGTGTGTGACTCATCCTTGCAACTCCACAACATGCATCAAATACTCATTGGTAAAGTTCTTACTGTAGTTTTTCCTCACAAACGTTACGTTTCCTTCGTGTTTGTCTGTTGTCTGATGCAACCGAGGGAGCCGCTGCCAGGCACATGGAAACGGTGGGCGTGAAGGACTAGCCTTAAAGGCGCAGTACACAAAAACCGCTAGCTGATGCTAAATGCTACAAAATAGAAACTTATGACAGGTATAATAAAAAATCTAATGGGTGTTTTGAGATGAAACTTTACAGACACATTCTGAAGACACAAAAGACTTATATTAAATCTGGAAAAAAAAGTGGTAACCTAGGTGCCTTTTAAATTAAAACTACATTTTTAATCAATACACTGTGCTATTTTGGATCCAATTCTGAGCTGAATCCCGACTCATGTGACCCTTCATTGAATCGGGCCAAATGTAAACTTTGTACTGCTTCATTTGAAAGGCAATTAAATTCCCATGATTGGCAATCGAATGGTTGGATGGTTGTCTAATATGGCCAAAATTTCAGACTGCCCAATCACACAGTTGAATCAGAACTATGAAGCAATTGAGTTGAACTCAGTGTTTATGCCCTCACTGCACAAAACAGAAACAAACATGCACACTTTCGGGTTCCCAGAGGTACAGTGTCGCCTCAAAGAGGGTTGCTGGTTTGAGCCTCGGCTGGATCAGTTGGCATTTCTATCTGGAGTTTGCATGTTCTCCACATGTTCGCATGGGTTTCCTCCGGGTGCTCCCCACAAGTCCAAAGACACCCGCCATGGGTGAATTTGGTAGGCTAAATTGTCCATAGCACATGTGTGTGAATAGTAGTGTATGGGTGTTTCCCAGTGATGGGTTGCAGCTGGAAGGGCATCCGCTGCGCAAAACATATGCTGGATAAATTGGCGGTTCATCTGGCTGTAGCAACCGCTGGTTAATAAGGGACTAAGCCAAAAAGAAAATGAATGAAGGAATTTTTCTGAATGCACAGAAACAATTAAAAGCGTATGAAATTCTGTTTACTTATTTGTGAGATACAGCTCTGATTAGGGAATTTTATTATTTTTTTTTATTTCTTCATTTCCACCCGAGCTTCACACTTTATTCTTTAGGTGGGTTTCCCAACCCACAATAAACAAAAAAGAAGAAGGGACTACGAGATGGTGATATCATCCGCACAGTCAAGTGAACAGTCAAGCCGCTGCTGAGTCGTGCATTAATCGTGAGCTTTAGCTTTACATTGTATGCGATTTAACCATACAGTGTGAGTTGGAACCATGCTGAAATCACATAGAAAATTGCAAAGAAGTCTATTGTTGGATTGAGAGATTGGGGAATCTCTTAGATGCCTAATCACTCTGAAATGTATTTTAAAAAAGGCCCAATGAAATGCCTATGAAATTGGCAAATGCACTTCTGGAGGTGCAGCCACTTCAGAGGAGTATACAGGATCTTCTGCATGCTGTGCTACTTTTGAGTTCCTGTCTCCAGTGGTGCTAAGACACATTGAGCGGTGGTTGAGCCTGGGTCACACCCATTGTTTAAAATTTTCTAAATCAACTCAGGTGCTACAGTGCTTTTATGGCCCAGCTCAACAAATGAATTAAATTAATCTATTTTACATTTATGATCAGCTACTACAATGTTTTTTTGTTTTTTAATAAAAAAATAATGGCTTAAATTTCCATTTGATTTTCATCACTATATCTTTAGAACAAACAAAATGTACTGTATGAGTCATGTATTCTACTTTCTTGGCGTTTTTGTTTTGTTTTTTAAGATTGTCTGCTTCAGTCAAGCGTAATTGTGATTGCATGGAAATAAGCTGGCAATCTTTACATTTCTTGCTTTGTCTTTGATAGAAGAAGGAAAGAATGTCAGCTTGATGATGAGTAAATGATGACAATCTTCATAATCAGTGGATAAAACTGAAAATGACAACAGACTGACTCATAGTGTTCAAAAGGCATGGTAGATGTGTGAAATACAGTATCTCTTTACCACACACTTTCATATCTACAAAGCTTTATATCAACATTGAAAAAACATATGTTTTAAATGCAATCGAAATGATCAGGTGTTGCTCATGATAATGTGAAAGTGTTTATGGTTGCGTTGAAATGCACAGATCTTTAATTGCTCACCCATTCCTTCAATGACTTCTCAAGAAATTAAAGTGCGTAGGGAGGCTTTGCAGAACAAGTTGGAAAAGTAAAACGGAAGCCATTACGCATAAGCCGTCAGGGGACATGGTTTGTTTCTTGTAGAGCAATGCACTCAGTTGGTAATTGCTTGGCATTCAGAATCTATTCCTGGCTACAGAGACAGAGCTGTGCGCTACTGCATTTGTGCACAGCATAACATGGAGCAGAAGGTGCAATGTGTGAAAAGAGCATTGGGTCAAATCTCTGAAACCCAATCAGACAGCCAAGCAATTAAAATTGCAAGGTTGTCAATTAATACTTGAACAGCCAGAAAGTGCACACTAAACGGTTAAGAGCAGATACTTTTAGATTAGAGTTTTTGGTACTGAACCCAGTCTGTTTGTTGTCAGAGTTCAGTTGATGTTCGAGTGTTTTTTGCAATAATATCTCTGGGTTCAAGTGAACACCTGCCTGGTTTGCATGATTTAGATTATTATATGAGCAATCTGACTTGTGCTGTGAATAAGTGATAATAGTGTTTATCAAATACAAGTACTGTGAATTTCCATTTCTGATTTACAGTGGAGAGAAAAATCACACATGACTGTTTTATTTTATTTGAAAAGTTTATTTTTTGATATGTGACGTGAAAGAGATCTGTGCTCCATTAATACATATTATTGATTGAATATGGACAGCCCACTAACAATGAACCACCTTTTTCATTATGATGATTGTTAAAGGCCAGATTTTGGTAATTCAAAAAGGTTTATTAAAGGGGTGATCCACAATGAAATCATATTTTTAACTTTGATTGTTTAAAATAAACTTTGTTGGTTGATGTGTAATGTAGCAGTGTGAACATAACATCTCTGAATGTAATACGCTCTGAATGTAATACGCTCTGAATGTAATACGTGAGACATTGGCTTTTACAGAGTTAGCTTAGCAAAGCCTACAGTGAACATCGTTTACAAAAAATACCTCCGGGTTAATGATGTCATAAACCCTTCAGGTTACACCAAACGCCCCACACAGTGAAGGGGTGTGGCCAGAGGAGCTGTAACATTATAGCGAAGAATGCTAAAATGCTGTCCAAACGCTGCTATTTCCACCGAGCTTGTTCTGTTTCTGTATTTGGGCTTCCAAAGGACACAACACAAAGAGAGAAG
This sequence comes from Danio tinwini, assembly GCA_903798205.1. Classification (NCBI taxonomy): domain Eukaryota; kingdom Metazoa; phylum Chordata; class Actinopteri; order Cypriniformes; family Danionidae; genus Danio; species Danio tinwini. The sequence goes on from CAIGQZ010001345.1 coordinate 1,921,386, forward strand.
TGCTTATAATTTAATTTTAATTATGTTCCAGAGAATTATAAAAAAAGATATAGCTCTACCATTTGACAAAGGAGAACTTCTAGAATCTCTCCCAGTTCAGTGCCGAATTCGGCTAAAAACTCCTCAAAGAAGGAGCAGCTCCAACCATAATAGAAGAAGCTGTTGATTGTGAGTCACAGCCTGTAAGTATTTTTACTTGTTATAATTTATCTATTACATGCATAGTTTCTAGTGTTAAAAGTATGTTGTAGCAAGGACGTAAACAAGAATGTAAACCATGGAAAATGCTGTTTGGCACCGTTAACAATTTAGCTACAAATTCATGTTTACCAGTCAAACCCCTGTAAACACCCATGATCTTCACCAGCGCTGCAGTGTCTTTCTATGCAGCAGATTTCCCTGCATTCTAAATCTCAAATAATGAACTCACAAAAGATACAGCATGTGAATGTTTCAGATTACTTACACAGGCTTATAATCTGAATATATATGTAAGACACTTGTCAGGTTTTATTTTATAGGGTAGGCATGAGGTTCAGCTGTGTCCTTTTAATTTTCTGTCTGATTCAGGCCCAAACTGCTGCAACTAACAGTTACACTGACTGACAGTATTTACACAGCAAAGGGAAAGTGTGTCCTAGTAGAGGTGTGACATTATTTGAAATGTCTAAGGTTTTAATAGTTTTTGTTTTTAGTTTAGGTCACAATTTGAGCCATCTACTTAATACTGTTGGCTTAATACCTGCTTATTTTTAAGATATTAACTGTTCATTAGTAGTTATAAAGTATTGTCTTATTTTGCATCCCTAATCCTACCCAAAGCCTAAACTCAACTTCTACCTTACTAACCAATAATAAACAGCTAATTATTAGTTTATTAAGCTAGTAGTGTTAGTTAATGGTTTGTTAATACCATGCATTATGATCTAAACTAAAGTGTTACAGAATGTCTAAATAATATTCATTATTATTATAGTTATAGAAATGTACAATATATTAAATATTTATTTGCATGTTTATTTTAATAAAATAGTAAATATACAGTATAGTGTATATGTTATTATTATTCATTCATTCATTAATTTTCTTGTCAGCTTAGTCCCTTTATTAATCTGGGGTCGCCACAGTGGAATGAACCGCCAACTTATCCAGCACGATTTTACGCAGCGGATGCCCTTCCAGCCACAACCCATCTCTGGGAAACATCCACACACTCATTCACTACAGACAATTTAGCTTACCCAATTCACCTGTACCGCATGTCTTTGGACTGTGGGGGAAACCGGAGCACCCGGAGGAAACCCACGCGAACATGCAAACCCCACACAGAAGTGCCAACTGACCCAGCCCAGCCCAGCCGAGGTTCAAACCTGCAACCCAGCGACGTTCTTGCTGTAAGGCGACAGCACTACCTACTGCACCACTGAGTCGCCCATTATTATTATTACTATTATTTAATAAGCAAAAAAAATAATCGAAAAATGTGGTTTAGCTTAAGTATTTGCACACCACTAGATCATATCATGGCTATGGACATGATTGGGTGCGTTTTGTTTTACATATGCTTATGCACTCTGAATGAATTGTCATTTTAACACTTGCAAAGTGGCAGACAAATGCAAGTGCTGTTTTAAATGCACAACTTCTGTGTGAAATCCAATGAGACACGCAACTCAGTTACAGCAAAAGTGGCAGATTTGCTTCTCCTTATTACAGTAAAACCTATAAGGGGTTTAGTGTTTCGGGAACAAAAGGATGATGTGTTATCGGGAATGTTTTTGAGAGCTGTTATATCCAGCTGCCTGGTGTCTTTCAGATAGACCTTTTACTATTCCATGTTGCAGGTGGAAAGCTGTCTTTACAGTGCATTGCATCAGAATGATTTCTCATTCATGCAAGGTTTGCAGCACACAATATTGACAACAGATAAGAATCACTCTCCCATCATCCTTTATTAATATTGACAATATATCATCTGTTGCCACCAGATAGTGAAAGTCTAATTATACAAATACCAGGCTATAAGAATAATGTGACTTTGATGGGGAGACACAGACAGATAATCAGTAAATCTGTTTTAATGTCAATAGGATTTTGCTGAAGTAAACATGAACTAATACTAATCATATATCTGCATAATCATAATGTGAATTGTTATTATTTTCAATATTATTATTATTATTATTTTTCTTATTATTTTCACATTTTCACAATCTATGGTCACAAACACCAGAAGTGTCCGAAAAATATTTTGTATTTTTTCTTTAATCAGATTATTTATATTATATTTACGGTAAGTATGAACATTTATTGGGAGATTTAGACCATTTAAACATCAATATTTACTTTGCTGTTTATTTCAAATTTCACAAGCACAAAGGTTTATGATAATTTTTCATGATTTATTTATTATTATTCATGGACAAACTATGTTTCAACTAATTTACTGCTCATGCTTCTTTTCAAAGCGTAGTCAAATATATATTATTAAATAAATTAATGTTTTTATTAATGCAAGGACATATTCTGGTGATCAAAAACAGCACGAGTATCTTCTGTTTACCTTGGTATTCATTTAACCTTCTGTTAACTTTTTAATCAAAAAAGTTAATTTACTTTTCATTAACTCTTTTAATAAAAAAAAATCAACAAATATCAGTCATATACTCGTATTAAACTCATATCAGTTTCCACACACACGCACATACACAGAGACAGACAGACCAATCTGAGCATCTGCTGGCCTCAAGGATGGTTTGTCGCTAGAATGATCTGACCTAAGATCTTTTTTTTTACTTAAAGGAAGGTCAATCTGATAAATCCCCAAAAATCTGTGCTTCAGTTTTTTTTAAGTGTGACAGAAGCAGAAGGATCAAACTTAAAACTTGAAGGCTGCAATTTTTTGTAAACACATGGCAATATTTAGGTGCACACTGCATGTGATAAAGTATCTTTTTTTTTCTTTTTTTTTTTTTTGCTCGTTCAAACTACTTATTTAAAATAAGCTGAAACAACACAATTCTTGAGATTTCATTAGGACAACTTAATTTTTTATGTTCAATCCACATAAATTTGTAAAGTTTTAAGTTAACTTAATCATTTTGTGTTGGACACCATGAATGAATTGTGTGGAACCTTGCATTTTTTACAGTGCATCTGATTATGGGTAAGAGAATGCTAGCTAACAAATATGTGTGTGTAAAATCTTCTTTGTTATTGCTGTGTTTTCTGCTTAATTGTTTAATTTAGTTACACTACAGTTTTGTTTTACTTTGTTTTTGAAAATTCCAAAAATAAATTGAAAGAACCAAATTAAATGGAAAATCCAACATCCAGATATGAAAACATTATATTTTTCATGTTTTTTGTTTTTGTTTTTTCTCAGCAAGCCAACTGCACATTAACATTCATACACACGGATGATATGCTGCGCTCATCAAACAGCAAATGCTCTTACAAGACTCTTGACGACAAAATCTAATAACATACTAGCAAACTGCAGCATTTATTAATGTTAGAAATACAATGTTTTAGTCTGCATATTTTACCTTTATTATCCAGGCTCAGTATCACACCCTGTCTTGATTGTATGTTTGAAAATAGCATTTACAGACACTCTGCTTCACTAGAAGTTTAAAAACAAAAGCATAGTTTGTTCTACTAGCTACTAAATGCTATGATAATACTTAAAATTACCAAAAATTTGTTAATGGGAGCATCAAAATAAAGTGATACCAGTTTTTCCACTTTACTTCCTCAAACTCATCCAACTGAAGGATTTTGACCATTTTTATCATTTTCCCACTTCTCCAAAGCCATTTTTATCTATAATGAGGAACACATATAAGGAATTCCCTTATTTCTTTTATTGATTTTGGCTAGATCATTTAAGAAATCTTTATAATCCACATCCAAGGACTTAAAAGTCCCAGAAATAGCTTTCTTCATGGTCAACCCGGTCAAAAGCTTTTTCTTGATCCAAAGAGAGCTAACCAACATTTATATAAAAAATTGCACATATCCAATACAGTATATATGCCCACAGTGAACATCTTAGGAGCTTAATATGATGGATCCCTATGTAAAATTAGTTGCACTATTTAACAAGAAATTTGAATATAGTTTGTATTCTGTTGTACTGTTGACATTTCTTTTATTATTTTACCTGTTTCATTGTTAAGAAAATTAATTTTTATCAAGAAAATGTCTTCAAAAATAACATGACCTTTTACTGTTTCCTCTACATTTACAACAATTACTTCTAAATATATAATGATTGAGTGTTGTATATAAGTTCATTCAGAGTTAGGCAAAACTGCCTTTATTCATTCATTGATTCATTTTCTTTTCGGCTTAGTCCCTTTATTCATCAGGGGTCGCCACAGAGGAATGATCCGCCAACTTATCCAGCATATTTTATTTATTACTTTTTTTTCTCCCTCGTTATGAAACAAGTGGTGTAGTATTGTGATGATGGAAACACTCACTCTTTATTAATCAAGAAAATGTCTTTAACAAAAATGAGAAGACCTTTTACTGTTTTTTCTAAATGTACAACAATTACTTCTAAATATATAATGATTAAGTATTGTATGACCCTCAGTTTCATTATCAACATTACTATGAGTCTCTTGTAGAAAAAAGTACATTAAACTTATTTTCAACAATTTCATTAAGAAAAACGCACTTGGCGCTGTCCTTCCCACAATGAAAATTTTGAGAACTTAAAAAACTTGATACAACCAGAAAAGAAAATATTAGGAACTCAAGCAGGAGAAATCAAACAAAATATCATTTTCTGGCTCAGGTCCCGTTACAGACATTGGAGCCAAATCAGAGCATGAGAAGAAACTGAAGTGAAGAAACCAAGCAAACGATTGAAATTAAGAGGAAACACAAATAAGCTGGCTGTCATTTCATTGCATTTTTTGAATATTTGCAAATTATATCAGTTATCAGATTCAGACACATTTTACTTACAAATTTCGTGGTGAGTGAAAAGTAATGTGAAAATGGTACTAAATAGTACCATGTTTATGGCTTGTGTGTATTTCAATCAGTTTCTCTTTGTGGAATGTAATACCTGATTACTGCCCCTCTGCAAGTGCACAAAGACACAACCTCTTATACAGGTGTAGAATGTACTCTAGGGATACATGATATTGGAAAAAAAACTCACATTGCGATATTTAATTTTTTCAGTGATACTGTATATATTGCAATATTAATTTAATTTCATAAGATGATTGAAATAAACAGTCCCGGATTAATATTTCTGAGGCCCCTGGGCACAATGTCTGTAGGCCCCCTACTTGGCCGCACCCCTATAGTTGAATTAAAAAATAAAATTAATTTAATATTTTTTTCAATAAATTTAATCAAATCTACATTTAAAATTTAAAATACATTAAATAAATGTATTGCCCACATTTTTTAATAAATGCTAAACAGTACATATATTTTAGTCTACAAAGATTTAGCTTATTTTTAAAGCATACTTTGAAAAAAATATATAATACAACTAGTTAAAATTAATTGATTTTAATATACTTAAGTTCACTAAAGCAGTACTAAAAAATTGTATTTAAGGGTATTTTTTATGTATAACATCTATAAATTTATAATGCAGATGATTTGGATATAACATCTCTCCAATCCAGTTCTATTAATCTGAGTACTCTATAATACACAAACTTATTTATGATTCCTACTTGTCTTCCTCGTGATGAAGAGTCAAAATCTGATATGCAGTGGGGGAAAAAAGAACGTGTTTATCAGACGCTGGATTCGAACCGGGTTCATGATCGAACGCGTCAAAACATGTTGCCATGCACTTTATGAGCTATGCCACTCACGCTGCTGTCTATTGCGCTCTTTACTTATGGTTTCTCTGTCAATCAAACGGTGATTGGCGTGAATCACTCAACTAGCTTATTCCAACGAGGTGCTCTGTTGCACTTGGCCTAACTTGACACTCCAAAATCGGCATTTCATGCATGCAAGGATCGCTGGTCTCACTCTCTCATGTGCTTTGTCCTAAAATGACTAACTGTATGCTTAGTGCTTGGCCGGCGGCGTGCAGGAATTACTCTTATTATTAAGCCATACTTAGATGCTATTTCAGACCAAATAACTCACTGCAAAGGATGTTGCAGAACTCAAAACCAGTTTGAATTAGGCTTTGAAAACAGGTGCTATAGTGTCTCAGTCATTTAGAACTGGCTTGAGGGCTTATACCATCACATAAACAGAGAGCCAATTGATTTGACTATTTTGACCAATACTTCAGATGTTAAGGGTATTCTTTACCCAACTTGGTAAATTATTTAGTCACCTAACAATGAGGCTTTACAGGATTTTCAACAGGAAACCTAGCCTGCCTCACTAGATTCTTTTCCATGACTCCCGGGTCATGTGCTCTTCACGTGGACATCCTGCCAGATGTACAGACAAAGGATCTGTACATCTGTACAACGTAAAGACAAAGGATCTCTAAAGTTAATGTATATAAATTAAAGACAATCTTGTGTTACAACTAAGGCAGATGTATCTTTGAATAATATGCGATAGGTTTGCTCATATGCTGTGTTTATTCCAACCAACCAGGTTAATCAACGTGTTGTTTTAAACCTTATAACAGATAAAATCTTCTGTATGTGTCTGAAATGTATGATGTCTGGTACTAAACGAAAGCTAGTGGCATTTGCAATACATTGGTGTTAGGGGGGTCAAAATTAATCATATTTTTTGGTGCACCGCGATGCATGGGGTCAATTTGATATCGGTTCAGTAATAGATCATAACCGGTTATTACGCACTGACGCCATTTATCCCCTATGTGCAATGTCGCGGTAGAATACAATACTGCTTAAAAAGCAGATCTTTCACTGACACTGAGGAATGGTAAAGCAGGAGCCGCTATTTCACTACTAGGGAGAAATGCTGTAAAACGTCATCTCTCTCTCTCTCTCTCTCTCTCTCTCTCTCTCTCTCTCTCTCTCTCTCTCTCCCACACACACACGCTCTTTGGGCATTTAACCCGTTGGCATGTTTGTAAGGTAAATTTTCCTCTCCTCTCACCTGTTAAAGTGATACTTGTGGATCCAGACACAAGCGTGCCTGTGGTGTGAGTTTATTGTATTGTATTTATTCTATTACGGATTACCTGATAACCGCGTATTATGCGCATATAGACTGACCCGCAGCTGTTTTTTCCCCGTGACTCATGGGGCGCTTTCGTTTCTGATCGCAGCCCTTTCTGTTGAGTGAGTGAAGACAATGACCAATCATAGGGGTGTAAGAAGTTGCCAGCGCTCAAAAAGCAAGCGGGATAATATTTACATTAGTTTATTTGTTATGAATGCTCATGCTGTCTTCTGTGCATGTGTTGGAGTTTTGTCTAAAACATTCACAAAGAGTGTTTTTTTTTTTTGAGCAGGTAAATTTAAAGGTAGAGTTCATATATCTTTCTGTTTGTATTAAAGGACAAAATTGTATTACAAGTAATATATAAATATAAACATATTTATAGATTTTAATAAAAAAAAAATCTTGTGTCATAAAGAAAAAAAATCTAATTATGTATGGAAAGCATTGTCAATGCACCGTGATTCCCAGAGATATCGAATTGAACCGAGTTGATGGCATGATAATCGTAACTGAACCGAACCGTGAGACCAGTGTAGGTTTACACCCCTAATTGGTGTAAATGAAAAACTAATAGTACAAACAGTATTCGTCTTGTAACATTTGATGTAAGATAGTTACAAGCTAACAAGAGATTTCACCACGTGAAATTAACAAGCAGTCTGTAAATGATTGACCCTTAGTATGATGGTACGGGGTGTGGCCTCGCCTTCCATGGCCACCGCTCATTGGAAAACAGTGCCATGGGCATGGATCAAACCAGATCACTTAAAAATGCAGTGTTTCTTAGAGGCCAGCATGGCGAGGGAAAATCAAGACTTCAGCAAAAGTGCAAGAAACACAAACAAACATTGTATCTTGCTGGTCTGGTGCAGATTGAGGTCACACTTTATTTTGACGGTCCGTCTGTTGAATTTAAGTTACATTGCAACTAATTATCATTAGCTTATAAGTAGACTGTTAGGTTGGGGTTGGGGTTGGGGTTGGGGTTATGGTTAGTGTAAGTTGACATGTAATTGCAAAGTTTCTTATAGTCAGTTAAATGTCTGTTGAAGGACTGTTAAATGTCAGTGTCAACAGATATTAAGCAGACAGTCTACTAATACTCAAATGGAGATAAGCCAAATCTCTGCCTTTGTGGTTTCTCAGCTGTAAGAAGTACTAGAATTAATTTGGGATGGTGGTCACCTCATTTTGCATCCTCTAAACTGCCTCTGTGTGTATGTGTGAATGTGTGTGTGCTTGTTTGTAGTTAGTTTAGTTAGTTAGTTTCATGTATCGTAGTGTAGCTTAATAAATCATGGTTTTCATTTTGTAAGAACTGTGTTCGTGTTTATGTGCTTCTAAGTCATTGCCTCAAGCTGTAGATTTTGTTACCATGCTAAAATTTAACCCAATTCTGTGTTGTGTTATTATCGTTGGCCACAGAAATAATATAAACAATACTGGTAAAATACGATGTCTCTTATTTGCTGGACAAATGGTAGATAAAGTGTGAATCTTTAAATCTGATTCAGTCTGACTCCATTGAGTCAAATCAATGATTTGAATCTTCAAGATCTGATTCATTGAAATGAGCTAATACATCCCTGATCAATCTTTTAACATAGGTTGATCCCCTACACACGTTACATAAAAAAATTAAGATTTATTCAGCATTTTAAAAAATTGTTCACTGTAGTAGGGTTAAACTTTGTTTGTGTTTCCTGGTTTATTCTAATCATAACTTATCATTGCAGATTCACCAATGTGACTATTGTGTATTCGAACAATGCGACATCTATGCTGAAATTATATATTGTGCAGCCCTAATGTGCGCTCTCGTTTCAGTCAGCTTTCATCTGTTTGGGTTGTTTACGAGCAGCTTTTTGGTCCAGACAAGACTCTGGCTCTGGGTTTATAACCCTTGGAGAGCATAGGCATTAGCTCCAGGTCCATGGAACGTATGAGAAGGCATGGGGATGGAATAAGGAGAAGTTCTGAGAAGGGTCGTTTCTCTAGAACAATGTCAGACAAAAATAATTTAGATGGGGAGGCTGTAGTGGAGTGAAAACTATTACTTCTAACTCAATGAAAGTGTATGGCAAGCCTCTCGGCTGAAGTGACAATCCAGCAATTGTGCCAGCATGCCAGTGTTAGCTTTAAAGTGGGGGATTGTGAAAGCACTCAGTGGATAAAACAGATGTTTAAGGTGTTGTCGCTCCAGGACACCTTATAGCGAAGCTTGAGGAACTCACTGTGGAAAGGAGTTGTGAGAGGTGTTAAATAATGACAGGTGAAGAGATTGCTGCTAGCTCTATTTTTTTTTGTGTGTGTGTGTGTGGGTTGGTTCTTTTTTCAGAGCTGCTGTAAGCAAACATACACAAATGCCTTTAAATACCCTCCATCAAAGATACAACTAGTAGAGGATCTACTAAGTAAATAAGCAAAATCAGCAATGAGCAATCTAAGGGCTAAACTAACAAAGGAAACTAAATGAAAGGCATGTAAAGGAAATCAATAATGAGGCACAACCAATCAGTGGCTGCCAGAAAAGAATAAGCTGAAACAAAGGAAAAAGGGAACATGGCAAAAAAATAAATAAATGCCAACCAACCAACCAAAAATACAAATGGACCCCTGTGACAGTGGGGGCGTTTTATTCTCAATATAGACACAGTATACAGCTTTCCATTCATCTTCACTGAAAAAGCTGGATTATGTGTAACACGCTGTTTTAGATTTTGTGATGAGTGCCTCTTCACGCAATCATCATTGTACACTGTATGAAATGCTGGGGTGGTCCTCACTGTATCAAAGCAGGAAAGTGCAGTGCATATGCTGCTGTTTATCTGCAAGGCATTGCTTGGAAAACTACCAACTTACATTTGTAGTCTTTCATCCTTTTAAGATTGCAGCTATAGTACTAAATCTTCAGCCAAATTAATTTCAAATGTTCCACGAGTTCATTCAGAGTTGGGCAAAAGTGCTCTCTCTTTTTTTTGCTCCCTTATTATGCCAGAGTACTATGGCAAAGTATTGTGATGATGCAAACACTCCCCACTTTTTCCTAAGGCTCTTATTGTCTACACTAAATAGAACTTGTGCGATTAATTGTTTATTAATTTTTTTTTCTGTTTCAAATGTGTTTTATGTGAACAGAGCAACATTTTGTTTGTCTTTTATATTTGTATGTAAAGAGTTCAAATGCAAAAGCTGCTAAATGCCACTTCCGCCAAAAAATGAGCTAATGACATTGAGCGAAAGCTTTAGGCACTTGTAGTACATGTTCAACATATATGTTTGCTTCAAATCATCTAAATTGCACAGTTTGTTGGCAAAAGCCTCTAAACTCCACTTGCTTTTGGCAGCAAAAGCCGCTATATCCCGAGAACTAATCAATGCGCTGATACACCGGCTTTTATGAGTAGACTATTTTATTCCGCTTTCAATTTAGATTTTAAAAGATGGAGTTTGATGATCTAGATGAGCCTGTTTGACTGTCCCTTAAATGAAAACGTCCCTTACCTCAAAACTGCATCATAAGAAAAAGAAAACACACTGTACAGTCGGAAGTGTAACAAGCCTTCATAATGTTTTGTTGCCCAGTGATGCTACTTTGAATGAGTCAGATTTACTATACATTAAACTAGGGCTGTGTATTGACAAGGGCCTCACAATACAATATATATCGCGATACATGGGTCATGATACGATATATCGCGATGCAATAAATAGTGTGATATATTGCAATAGTTTGTATTAGTATGCGTGTCACATTATATTAACAACTTGATAAAGTCGGCAGACAAATTAAAATTCCTATTTATTTTCCATCCATTCCAATACACTAAAACTGCACAGTGTGATTGAACAGAGAACTATGTATATTGCAAAGCTTACAAATGGCATTTATTTTTTGTCTAATTCAGTACTCCCTGCTATAGCGTTTAGGTTTGGGCTATGTTGACCAATTTGGCATTGTATAATGTCTAATGTGAAACATGGCGATGGACCATGGCATCGTCGTCATAGGCGGAGGTGAACTAATTATTTATGAATAATTGATAAATTCCTGACTAATTAACTATTTGTAGCCTACTGTTTCAACTACCTGACCCGCATGGCCTTTGTTTTACTCATAACCAAATCATAAATAAATAAAGAAAGATAAGTTACACACAAATTACCACCTGTCAATCACTTTTTTCCGCAGGACTCGATCTGGCATGACTAGGCAGAGTGAATCGTGCCGTTATGGTGTCCACACACTTGCTTGGTAAAAAAGCTGCACAACCAACAGGAACTAACCAACAGTATCTGAGGTTTTGACTAAAATTACTTCCTAAGCGAGACAATGAAAGACTGAAGCAGTGTACTGACGATGTGACACGTTACCTGAGAGAATCAAAAGACTGAAGAGTCGTTAGATAGAGACAAGATTAATTAAATACCATGTTTAACAACTAACTTATAGTGAGACGCAATCCAGCGGTACATCCTTGATAAACTGTCAGCACCAATGCAATGACTGTATAAAATATAGAGTCTGTACACTTCTCTAGAGTTCAGAGGAGCGCATGACAGTGTGTGTGTGTGGGGGGGGGCTGTGGCTGTGGCTGTGTGTGTGTGTGGTCACGTGATGTGCGTTTTCAGCAGACGGAGGGCTGTTCAGAAAAGCATTTGTGAAACGCCAGTTTGAATGTGAATCATTTTCGTTCAAAAATGCCATTTTAAAACTAAGCTGTATCAGTGTAAACGGGGCCTGAGTGTGAGTTTTTCACAAGCGGGTTTGCAACGGGGGCGGTGCGGAAGATTGGAGATGCCGCTTCAGCATCATGATGTCTATAGGCCATCGGCGATGGCATTGTCTATTGACCCAACCCTTATAGCATTAAAACCAAAGTGCAGCCACACATCAGCTCTAAAATCTGGAGGCACCTTTATATTTTATGCCATGCTCACTCTTGATTACTTCTGATCCCGTACTACTTGGCGTTTTGTTGATCGCGAGTTAGGGACATCTACAGGAGCGGAGGAGGAGGTCGTTTGGCACAACTTGAATCGATACTTGAGGTTGGACTATCAATACACTATCGTGTGGCGAGGGGGCGTGGCCGAGAGCCGTGGGAGCGAAACGAGGCCCGCCACAGATGAGATACACCTGTGGCGCGCACCTGCCTTCAATCCCACGGAAGGAGCTCTGGACTATAAGAGGAGGAACGATGGCAGAGGACAGAGAGAGGGGCCCCTCCTCTCCTCTCTCAAAGCTCCCCTCTCGCCCTGTAAACGGGAGGGAGCCCAGGGCTCAAGGACCTTTTGAGCTCAGGGCTCTCTCCCGGGCATGCTGTCTTGGGAGAGAGCCCTGAGCTCATTCAGGGCATATGCAGGAATCCTAAAAGTATTTTTAATACCTTTTTAAGACTTTTTAAAGACATTCTCAGAATATTTTAAGATCTCATCGCCACTCCAAGTTCTAATCAGTATCAAACCTTTACCTTAATAAACAGTTGTTAATATTACACAGTTGTTTTCAGCAACCGACTTCAACCATTGTTTAAACTCTTCTTTCTCCAACCAGAAGTACGTAAACCTACATTTTCCCATTTTGTTGTCTGTTTCGCTCTATGGTTTTGCTACATGTGGAGAGCATCGCATCACCTTTCCCGCGTTTGTCGCAAATTACGTGACATCACCCAGACGAAGGAGCTTAGCCAGACGTGCCCCAGCCCGAACCAATCGCGTGGATCGAACACGTCATTATATTTAAAAGTATATTTATGCTTTTTTAGAGTCAAACACTGGACAACGCTTGAACAAAATTTAAGACCTCATAAGAACACGATTAAGACTTTTTAATACCTTTTAAGGACCTGAATTTACTCATAATTGCTTTATCAACTTTTAATACTTTTTAGACTCTGCAGACACCCTGTCATAAGATCCTCAAGCCCGAGGCTCCCTCCCATTTGCAGGGCAAGAGAACAGGTCTCGAAAATAGACGAGAACACGTAGGGATAGATATACTGCTGATTAAGAGCTAGTCTATGATGCTTATTTGGTTTGGTCAATTCACCTGTCGTAAGTTTTTGGACTGTGAAAGAAAACCAGAGAACCCGGAGGAAACCTATGTGGGCATGGGGAGAACGTGTAAACTCCGCACAGAAACATTGACTGGCCTGTTAGAGACTTGTGACGTTCTTGCTGTGAGGCAACAGTGCTAACCATTGGGCTGCCGGGCCGCCCTATCGAGGAAAAGAAAAGAGGAATGGGGGTGGAAAAGGGTTTTTTTCAAGCTGAAGATGAATGAGGTAAGGAACTCTGGTTATTTATCATAAGTTAGGAATCATCAGATTTGTAAACGTCGAAATTAGTTTATAAATAAACTTCACTTTATAATCCTGATGGCCAGGCTTCTCTGTGTTTGATGGGAATGGGGTAAGAGCAATGATTCATGAAATGACATTTATCCTTTTGAAATCAGGACGATAAATGAGCAAGAAATAAGGAGATATTATAATCACTCATATAGTGGCTTTTCTAAAGCTTTGATCCACCCAGTGGCTTTCATGACTAAATGCCAAAGTGATTAGTCTTTTATCACATCATATTTCATCTGCACATGTCTCTGTTTATCAACCTTTGATGCTCATTTTTCTTGAAAGTGAAACTTGGGGATTTCCTGACGTAAAGTCATTTTGCTAAATTAAATGTTCAGATTGTGAAATTACCTATATTAATAGAAAGACTCTGGTTTAATATCTTGTCTAATGATTATAAAAGCCCCTGCTCTGTCAAGAGCTTTAAAACAGCAGGTTTTTAACGGCAACCCATTATCACAGGTGGTTTAATCCTGCACCGAGACACTTAAAAAATGATCGCCAACACTGATGGGAAACTTTCAGAGGTTTCCTCGGCAACCATTCAAAAATGTGCAGTTGCCTGGAGATGTAACTTTTCCCTTTCAGTGGAGCATAGTGAGGTCACGTACAGGTCCAGGGGCATAAAATAACACTTCACTTCTTAGTAGAACATATTTCTCTGCCTCCGGGAATTAGTATCCTTGTGAATGTACAGGTATACTGTTTGGTTGCTGGTGAAGTTTAAAGGGACAAGTTCACTCAAAAAGGTAAATTGAGTTGTTGTTTAGTCATCCTGTTTTTGTTTTTTGTTGTTCTCAGATGTAAAGGTACAAAAGTTGTCTCTGTGGTGGTACCTTTACAAAAGGAACACCTATTCCTAACAGGTCCACACTTATACCTTAAAGGTACGCTTAGGTTCTAAAATGTACACTTCCGGCACCTTTAAGGTACAAACATGTACCTTCTGATAAGGGTGTAGACGGTTGACTTTCTTTTGTTTTTGTATCACAATGAAAAAAGTCCATTCTTTTTTTCACAAAGCAGTTGCATACATGCCACCTATGCCATCTTATATTCTAAGTGTTCTTGAAAACTTTAGATAAATTTTGAAAGGGGTTTCTTAGTGTTGATTCATCAAAATGGTGCATGTGTGTTTTATATGCATTTGGAGTTGAAGTGAAGTGTATTAATAATAGAGTTTTATAAATGCAGACCAATGGTCACTGTCATATTGTATAAACACAAAATATTGGGTCACACTTTATTTTGATGGTTCGTTTGTAACATTGCATCTACATGTCAACTAATTCTCATTAGATTATAAGTAGACTGTTAGTTTGGGGTTAGGGTTAGGTTTAGTGTAAGTTGACATGTACTTACAAAGTTTCTTATTGTCAGTTAAATGTCTGTTGAACGAGCAATATCAATAGATATTAAGCAGACAGTCTACTATACTCAAATGGACCATCAAAATAAAGTGTTACCAAACATTTGGAATACAAGAGTTCCTTGACTCATCTTTTTTTAATTGGTCACTATTAACTGGCATTGCACTAGTGAGAAAATGACTTTTTTCCCTCATTGTGTTGTTGCAAAAGAAAGGAATTTGACGTTGGAAAAATTCCAGTTTAGATTTTTTTTTTTTTAAGGAACTGTCAATTTAAGTGGTGCTTTGAGCTGATTATGGCCCATTTATTACCACAAACACCACTATCTCTTCATATCAAGCATTAATACTATGTTTGTTTCTATTATTTATATTTTTAATATAGGCCTGTACTTTTAATATTAATTAATTGTGCAACCTTCTTGCTGTGAGGCGACAGCGCTACCTACTGTACCACCGCACTGCCCCATAATATAATATAATATAATATAATATAATATAATATAATATAATATAATATAATATAATATAATATAATATAATATAATATAATATAATATAATATAATATTATTTTGAGGTACAATTCTTACTATTAACATATTATTACTTGGCTAAAAACAAGTACTATATTTTTATTGCTTATTAATGGTTATTAAAGTTGTTGGATTTAGGAATTGGGTAGGATTATGGATGTAGATTATGATCATGCAGAAAAACATTACAAGTACAAAAAAAACAACTAATATCTTAATAATTGGCAAGTGATAAGTATCTAGTTAATAGCAAGAATTGGTCCTTAAGCTAAAGTGTTACCAATTTAATATGCTGTCTCAAATAAACAATTGACTGACAATTGATGAATAGTATTAGATGATTAGATTTGCTTTGGCAAATTTTACAGATTAATTTACACCAGTAGTGTTAATAATTTGTTGTTAGTAGGCAATTAATCCATCATTCAACTCAAGTAAAGCCCGGTCACACTGCACTTTTTGCCCCATAGACTTTCATTTATGAGCATCCGAATGCAGCAGACCAGAAACGCAAGCTCGTGTATCAAGTATTGCAGTTCACTACATTGGAAAGTTCAAGCTTGGTGAACTCTGACCTGTGCAATCACATCACGTGATTGCACGAGACCAATCAAAGATCAAAGCATGTCCTGTCTGGAGAGAAATTTAAAATATGGACCAATCACTCGTTTTTTATGTCTAATCATCTTGTTTAATCCCGCCCCTTTTCGCAGTGCCGTTCAACAGAATTCCCCACACAAAAATTCTAACTGTTTCTGCGGCATAACTTACTGTATATCAGATAGACATTTTTTTTAAATAGCATAGCTCATCATGAGTAATACATAATATGTGCATTACATATGCATGAATCCATGTTTGTTGGTGCATTAGGCAAATGCAATATAATGTTTGTGTATAGAATAAATAAAAGCTAGCTATTTATAGTTATAGCTTTATTATATTATAGCTAGCTTTATAATTCACTTCTGGCATATTAAAAGTATTAAAAATACTGTGTTTTAATGTTTTAGTCATTTTCACAAAAAATACGGTGGAAATATCTTATAAAAATAATTATGTGTCATATATATATATATGCAATGTACAGATAATGACATCCCATGATTTTAAACAAGACCAGTAAAACTGACGACACAACCTTTTGTCAACCTTGTATGCTGATGGAAAAGACAGGTTTTCAGCTTTAAATGATGATGGTGTTAAGCTTTGCATGTTCTCCTCAGAGGCCACAGAAAGCTGTTAATCATCCAGATATTGACAAAAAGACAACAACCATCCAGAAAAACTTTTGGGGGATAATTGTGTGTGTGTGTGTGTGTGTGTGTGTGTGTGTGTGTGTGTGTGTGTGCGTGTGTTGTAGAAATTGGGAGTAGTAAAGTTAGCCCAAGTCTTAATCACCATGATGTCGCCCAGTGAAGGAAAAGGAGGTCATGTTCTCTTCTGCAGTCTTCCTGAGGTGATAAACGAGTGTGTTTAGTGCAGTGGCAAAAATGAGAGAAGACACGGTCAAAGAAAGAAGTGTCAACATCTCGGTAAAAGGTAGAGCGAGTTGACAGAGAAAGAGAGAGGGA
The DNA here is from genome assembly GCA_903798205.1 of Danio tinwini. Lineage (NCBI taxonomy): Eukaryota > Metazoa > Chordata > Actinopteri > Cypriniformes > Danionidae > Danio > Danio tinwini. Next base: position 1,938,369 of record CAIGQZ010001345.1, read on the forward strand.
GAGTGATGGACAGGAAGTGGGTGTGGATGAGAAAAAGACAATGTGCCACTTGAAATAAGTGGAAAAAAAACGATGAAGAACTATGCCACTGAGTTATCTGAAGCAGTAACAAAAAATATGAATGCATGGATTTAAAATGCTATGTACTTAAAAAATGTTGGTGTCCGCAGAAAAGCATTGTTCACATGTACCAGAGGCACAGGTGTCTGTGGTCTAGTCTGTGTATAAATAGAGCAAGACATGGCTTAAGGGAAGGCCATTGTGTCAGTATGACACAAGCACACCAAGGCACGCACAAATGTTTTTTTTTTTTTTTTTTGTCATGGTAGAGATTTTATTGCAACTGCGTTATTTGTTTTCTTTTCTGATGATACGTTCATTCTCAGAACCTAAACTTAGCCTTCAATTCATTTAGAATGTATTCGAGTGTCCCATTATACTACTTCAATGGTTCATATGTTTGTTTTGAAGGTGTCCTATAACATAATTACATGCATCAAATGTAAAGTACACTGTAAAAATAATCTGTAATTTTACAGTTTATTTCCGGCAGCTGGGGTGTCGGAAAAAAAAGTTAAATAACGGTCTTTAAATTACAGAAATTACAGAGGTGGAATTACAGAAATTTACCAGAAATTTAAATTTAAGGAAATGTCTGTAATACAATGTCTGTTATTTTACATAAAATTTCTGTAATTTAACTGCCGTTATGTTACAGGTTTTTTTTGCCACCCCAGCTGCCGGAAATAAATCGTCAAATTACAGATTTTTTTTTACAATGTAATAGAAGAAGAAGATGAAGAAGACATCACCTCATTTCTCAGAGAGTCTCAAATGATTAAGCTGAAGATTCTGTCTTTCTGAACCCCTTCTTTCCAAGAGTTTGCACTTTTCTGATTGGCTAGATTGCCCAGTCTGTTATCATTGGTGAACTGCTTACATTGTTTGAAAGTGAGGCTCGCATTACCAGATCTGAAGCTCTGGAAGCTTCCTCAGTTTGATTTTACAAGCTGTAGGACAGTAATAATGGTGAGCATTTTACATTTTACCATGTCAGTTTGAGCCAAAGTCTGATTATAAAACACTGAAGGAACTAGTCACCCTAAACCTCCACCACAAGCACACATTGAGCAGGATGTTTATAATAAGTTTAGAGGATAATAACTAATCACACACATTTGCCCAACTGAGCCTGGCTTTTCTCAAGTTGTTTTTTTTTTTTTTTCCCTTTGTCAGTTGGTAAAGTTTTTTCCTGGCCACTGTCACCACTTGCTTTCTTGGATTGGGACTTGTGGAGCTGCGCATCGATAGATTTGCTCTTCAGTCTTTGAACCTTCAGCCATGAAATTTAAACCACACTGAACTGAGCTGAACGGAATTTAACATAAGCTCTAAAAACTGGCCTGACACAGTTTCAATTTACTTGAACTTCTATGTTAAGCAACACAATCTTGTAAAGCACTATAGAAATAAACTTGAATTAAGATTTTGAAGCAATGCTCAGTCAGAGGCATTTTGATTAGTCTTTGCTGAAAAAAGGTTTTGTTAAATCGTGTCTCCTCAGAATTCTCTTCATTGACAACAAATTGCAAGAATAAAGAATTTTCTCAACAATAAATTCATGAATGTACGTTTATCAGTTGCTGATATGAAACTGAAGGGGAATAATTAGTTAAAATGGAAAATTTTAATCAGGCTAAAGTATTTGTTTCTAAAATTTGTTTCTGAGAAATAATAATAACAATAATACAGTAATAAAAACAGAGTACATCATGCTGCATCCAGGCGTTTAAGTTTTTTTCTACCTGAAAATGTTACCATTAATTAAAAAGCTAGTAAAATATATAAGAATTTGTGTGTAATTGTTTTAGTTTTGTGAAAAATAGCCATGCAAATGGAGTTCCCTAAGAAGCACTATTGTTGGATATATATATATATATATATAGTAATTTGAAAGTGTGTGTTGTGTAATTTTGTTTGTTTGCTTGCTTTTAAGAGTAAAATAGACTTAAAAAGCCTGAACTGCCTCATTTGCTGCTGTTTCAGGAGAAATATTCACAGCAAACAGAATAACAAAGGTAAATTATCTGGAAAGGTGAAGAGGTTTCTTTTACAAAAACTCTTTGTATCCATGCACCACATTTTCACATAAAACACATGTCTATGCCTTGAAAATGAAGTATTATCCACTCACTATACAGGTAAGGTAAAACCCCACTGATTGTATGCTTTGTATATGTCAAAAGATTAAGGAAATTTGGATTTCTAGTATTATGAACTATTTAATAAAATCAGCCAACTGTAATAGTCAGTTATTTCACACTAAAGGCAATGAAAATAACCTTTTCTTTGTCAAAAAAAGTGAAATCAGAACTTACACATACTGTAGAAGCCTAAGAAAAAATCTTATTTTGGAAGAACATTTTAGATGGGACTAAGAGGTTTTTGCATCTAAACTCTTCATATAAATAACTGAAATTCAGATGTGGATAAAGTGCAATAGTCCCACATGCTGAAGTAATTTTACACCAATGGCATTTATTGTTGTTGTTAACAACGTATAAAGTATAATCAAAATGGAATTAAATTGTTTATTTCAAACAGCTATCCAATGTTCTTTAATCGTCATTCTAATTAAACCAAAAAGTGTTTGGCTTTAAAAAAACAACAACACAATTTTACAAGATTTTAATGAGCAGGTCATTTTATCTCATACCTGCTCTTTACTTATCTTGTGTTTTTCCCATTAGTAGAGCAATAGAGTCAAAAAAGATAATAGCGGCCTTTATGTGAGATGCTATTAAAAGCTGTTTTATGTCACACCCACAGCTGACATTTCTTTTAATTCATATCAAGACATCAAGAAGATATCAGTAGTATTTCTTTTCTCTCTCCTTCCTTTTTTTCCTTTGTAAAAGGAATTCAAAGAGATCTAGAAGCTATTATTGCAGAGCTCTGGATGTGACTGCAACTGCTTGCCAATATACAGCCAGTGTTGCTATGCTCTGTCACAAATTCATGTGGGGGAGTAAAAGAAAAAAAAAACTGAGACATTTATTCTATTTTATATCAAACCCAATAGTCTAAATATAGTGTTTCTCAGATTTCTTTGAAATTGCGTTTTAAATGTACAAGCAATTTTGTTCAGTTTGAGCTTTATTTTATTGAATAGGCAGAAGTCAGTTTGATATACATTTGACAAAATTGCTAAATGTTTAAATTATATACTTTCTGGGTATTCATTTATAAAATGTTGCAACGAAGGATCCTATATTTGATTAAATGTCATTTTTCCAAAAAAATAAATGTGTGCATGTTGCAGTTTTATAGATTTTTTTGGCACTTGTTAGCACTCATATCGCTGGCCTCAATACTTGTCTTTACTTTTTTATTGAAAATACTATATATATATATATATAGACACATAATTATTTTTATAAGATTTTTTTTTCTTTCACCAGACTCCTCGTTGATGTATTATACTTTATGTTGACTTAAGAAAGCCAACATACTGTTTTGCTACTTAAACGTATTATTATTCTTTTTTCTGAGCCAAAAATTTACCAACTTCTTCTCCTCCTAGGGCTTTAATGCTATGACCACAAAGCTTTGTCCAGACATATAGCATATAGACTAGTCTGACTCAAGTTGCTATATTATTTTAAACTCATCTGGCTTTTGGTTTTCCCAAAACTCAGAAAAACTTTGAAAGAGAAATTCTTAGAAACATGTGATCTTCTACAATTGAAGAGGCTGCCAAGCTGTGTAAATCTACATAATAAACTGGGGTGTATGTTGTACCCCTGGGGTGCAGGAGTGCCCCAAATTTGCCAATTGACTTACTTACGATGGTGAAAAAACCTCCATTTAAACCAAGAGACTTCAAATCCCATTGACTTTACATTAGACCAAACTCCCCATTACTGGCTTTTTACCTTCAATACCACCCTCCTTACCAGCCACCAACTTGTTACCTTCCCCCGGCTGGTCAAGCTGGTCTTAGCTGGTCATCTCCCAGCCTGACCAGCTAAGATCAGGCTGGAAATGGCTGGAAATGAAACCAGCCTGGAAATGGCCAAAACCCCTCTAAAACCAGGCTGGTCGACCAGTTAAAAACAGCCAACCATCCTAGGCTGTTTTAAGCTGGATTTTTCAGCAGGGACATGTGCAACAAGTATTTTTTGCTCAGCAAATTCAGAAATAGCACATCAGCACATTCAGAAATAGCAGATTGTTTGCAAAAGTCTCTAAATGCCACTTGCGTTTGACAGCAAAAGCCTCTATCTCCTGAGAACCAATCAGAAGGCACAAATCAAATCATACGTTTTCAATGTGGCAGTACGCTCATACGCCAGCTTTTGAGGAGACTGTTTCATTCCACTTTCAATTTAGATTTGAAAAGAGTTTGAGGAATTGGATGAGCCTGTCTGACTGTCAGTGAATGGCAAAGGAAACATCCCTTACCTCAAAACTCTGTGCACTGCAAGAAAAAGAAAACACAATGGACACTCGAAAGTGTAACATACATTCATAACATGCTTTTGTGCAGTGACGCTACTTTGAATGAGTCAGATTTACTATACATTAAATGGCAACTGCGTGTCACGAAAGACAGAGTTAAGATGCTGTTCTTCTATCCCACATGGATGCTATGAAGATAAACAAGAAACAAAAAAGAGACAAAGTATGGTGAAAATGAATGAATTGTCTGAAAGATCCTCTTTTTGCCCAGTAGACCTTGTGTTTATTTCCTATTTTTTAAAAGATAAATAAAACTATACATTATTTATATTACTTCATATTACCTATATGCCTGATAAGTTTATATTAAGCTTTTTTATGTTAATTGACTGCACAGATGTTGATGTTTCACAATGTTTTTACACTACATTAATAGTTTATGTTTGCAATGTTTACATTGCTCTACTTACATTAAATCTAAATCCCAAATATCAGAAATGACAGATTGTTAAGATTTAATTAATGGACATTTTAATGTTATTGATTATTGCACTTACTTGACAGATTTCATTTATTCCTTTTTCTTCTGCTTTGTTCCTTGTTTATTAGGGGTTACCACCAGTGTTGTGCAAGTTACTTCCAAACTGTAATACATTACAGATTACTTGTTTCTGTTATTTAAAAAGTAATCCTTTACATTACAATATTACTGTCTCAAAATTGTAATATGTTACATTACTCATATTACTTTTTAGTTACTTTCACCAAAATAACTACAGAATTAGAACTTAACATTCTGAAACGACCAAATACTGCAGAGCATTTTACATCCAGTAAAAAGCGATATGATGTAGCAGAATGAATGTGACCAATCCAGGCTACTAACAATATAGTACATAACTGGCAACGTGAAGGCTCAAGACAATGCAAGAAAGGATGACAGTCAGATTCACAAATGATCTGTTAAAAGTATGGTAGAGGTAAAGTGGTTGTCTGGCAATATCTGTGAATAGCTTCACTATATTCATATTAGACACAACAGGCTTATATGTAAACTCCAATGCCATGACAAAATGCAGATTTCTTTTCTCTTCTTATTATTGCCATTATTGTATTCACTTTAAATTCAAGTGGCTCACAACACAAAACTGTCATGCACAAAGTAAGCATGATGAACATAGCTTTCTCAATATAATGCTTGTGCACTGAGTTCCTTTGTTTGTAGACAAAATTGCTTGCAAGCTCTCAAATATATGCTGCTCACATGCAAATTTTCTCACTTCTCTCAAATATGCACTGCTTACACACAAATGTTCTTTTGCGCTCTCAGTACACTCGCTCAGTGAGATTGTATGCAGACTCACAATTTGTGTCCTGTGTTTCCTCTTCCTTTTGTGCTTTTTAATATGATTTATATTGGTGCACTATTTATTAACAATAACCAAAATAGACTTATGATTTTTTATCTAATAAACAATAACATTTTTGGCTGTATGTTATATGATGAGATATTTCCAGTTTCAAACACTTAAAGACACAGAGAATAGATGTTGGATGCAAAGAATGCGTTTCATTTTAAAAACATTTTTTTTAAACATCTAAAAGGTGCAGCATACTAATCAAATAAAAAAACATTTAAACTAAAATATAACAAATGCAAGCAGAAATGTTACTGTTATAGAAAATAGGAAAACACTTGATATGGTATTATAGTCTACTGTAATGTTCACTCTTCAAATAAATCACTATCAATCTCATTTTATCATGGCAACTAAAATAAAGTGAACTAGTCTCTGCTGTCTTCACATTGTTGATGAGATTATGGAGGACATTTTCCCTGTCATCCTCTTCATTTTGAGAAAAAGCTGTTCCACAGGGCCCCTGAACACACATATTGTACAGTGTTTTGAACAGTACTGTAGTAAAGTACTTCAATTAATCTGTTGTGGTAATACTAGTGTAGTATACAAGTGTAATATAAACAAAGGATCCAATGCTGTAGTTTTTTTTTTTTTTTTTTTACAATATAGGGTATATTATACTACAATTCACCACACTTTACTGTATAAACTTTGTATTTCATTTTATGAGTTCACTATTCTTAATACTACAGTATGCTGAAGCATTCATTAACAAGTTGTAAATAATAATAGCCTAAAACATAGGCAGTACACCGAACACTCAAAAACACTAGTATTTATTATAGATTTTTAGCTTAACCTGTAGGTAAATAGTGTGGCAATTTATAAACCATTTAAAATTTCTTGGGATAACAAATTTAACAGGAGGATCTCTGGAGAGCAAAAGCATGAAAAGAGGAAACACAAGGCACACATTGTGAGTCTGCATCATCTGACGGAGCAAGAGCAGATCATTCACTTGTGAGCAGCCCAGCCAGTGTTTTGAGTGCACGCGAGGAGTTTTGTCCACGAACAGAGGAAACCGGAGCGTTCGCTTACTCGTATTACATGAATGCGCTCTCGACTTGTAATACTGCGCTTACGATGAAATAACACCATGTGCACGTACGTCCATCTCGCGATTGTACTGTCTTCTGCCATTTTCATCTATTTGCCGCTTTTCCGCTGCGCAATAGGGCTTAATGTTACTGCGAACCGGGCTGACCCAATAGCCCCGGACCTCGAGCTCAGAGGCTGAAATCATTCCGCATTCAAAGTAAAAAGTTCCAATAGCCAGAGGGAGATTAATGACAACACACATGTATGTTTACTCACTACGAACAGGAAATAGAACTGCTGTATTTTTTATTTGTTAATGTCATGCGGGAGAAAAGTTTGTTGTAATGCACGCGTTACTGAACATATACAGAGTAAAATATTACTGAAAATGTATTAGTAATGCCTTACACTACTGCGTTACAGGAAAATGTAATACGTTACTGTAATACCTTACTTTTGTAACTCAATACTCCCAACACTGGTTACCACAGCGTAATGAACCGCCACTTACTTAACAGATTTATATATTTTTAATTGTAGGTGTTTTATGTTTGGTAAAGTAATTTCTAATTGCATATTCAGTGATTTTTCAACTAATTACAATGTCTTGTCTCATAGGTGTATTTAGAGGTTTTTTGCAAAAAAGCACAAGTATATTTAGCTGGTTTTGACGCAAAATAAAATCTACCTTGCTAAAAACCAATGAATTGTCTTAAGTGACATTTATGAAAAAAGATATCTTATTTAGTATATACTTATCTAGTAACCTTTTCATTATCTATAAAATGAAACTTCTGAACCTAGAGGAGGAGGAGGAGCCTGATAGAAAATGCTCATTTACAAAAAAAGAGGTCTGCTGGATTTAGAGGGTTTTGCATCTGAACTCTTATCTCTTACTCTTAACTCTTACTCTTAACTCTTACTCTTATAACATATGCTAGAAATGCTTACTAAGTTCTAGAATTTGATCAAACATGTACGTGAAGTTTGCCATTTAGCAACCCAGTTTACATTAGCAACTGTTTAGCAACCACCTAGCAAAGCCATAAACATTTTTGCAACTGCCTAGCAACCACTTAGCAACAGCTGTGTCACATTGGCTTTCTCAAGTCAACATCAAAGTTCATCAATAAACTTAAGGTTCTAGTTTTTAATTGAAATCCATTTACACTCTGAAATGCATCAAATTAGATAAGATATCACCATATTTATTTGTCATGCTCATAAAGTGATTCTCTCTATTCAGTATTTAAACAATAGCAAAGAAAAACGAGTACCTTTGAAACAAATGCTCAACTTTCTTTTCTCTCTGTACAACATTGAGAGTGTCAGCAAAAGGCTGATTGGTTTCCACCCCTTGAGACTTTGATGTTCTGGAAGAAAACTGAAAAACTTCCTAACAAGGTGTTTCGCTGAGCTTCCTAAGCTTGAGCCCTAAATATAAAGCTTGCTCTACAATCTCTTTCTTCTTCACCTGTCCTCTTCTTCCAGGCTCTTCTTATGCAATTGTTTTTCCCCTTTGAATGCTCTCTCTGTGTGTATTATGGAGATGTTCAGAAGAGAGTGATAGGCCAGGCTGAACACTGCTCATATATAATGCAGCTGGATTAATGAGATTCCAGAGTGTGTCATCCAACCAACACATTTACATGCATTTCAAGACCGCTGCTTAATCTGCCTTATGAATATATCCATGAGTGAATTATAATGTCAGACAAGTAGATTTTAATTAAAACATTCCACACATAACAAAAACATGCAATCGTCACAGTTGTTGTTTGTGATTTTGAGCATTTGCCATGGTAATTGAGTGTTGGTTGTGAGTGCCGGGTTGGGTGAAAGTCCTCTTTTGAAGCCAGACTTGTTGCTGTCCAGGAGGATGTTCTGTGCAAGGCAGAGAGCTGATTGAACACAAAGTGAATAGAAGAAGGGATACCAGTCTGTAGTTTTCTGCAAGTGCTGGGTTAAGAGGGAGTTTTGTAAGGAGTGGTGTCATTTCAGCTTGTTTAAATTTTCTGGGAAAAGTACCAGTGTGAAGAGATGTTTATATAGTGAGAAAAAAATCAAGTGGAGCCCACTCACTCACTTTTCTTTAGTGTAGTCTTTATTTATCAGGGGTCGCCACAGCGGAATGAACCACCAAGTATTTTGGCATATGTTTTAAACATACAAACTCCACATAGAATGGCCTCTGGTCCATCCAGGACTCAAACCAGTGACCCTCTGGCTGTGATGTGACAGTGCTAACCACTGAGTCATCATGTCACCCCCTCAAATGAAGCTATTGTTTATTGTTGTAAAAAAAAAAAAAGCAGGAACACATTTCTTATTAAACAGCCAAACCCTAAGCAAAATATTAATTATTTCAAAATAAAGTTAATTAAAATAAATAGGTTAATTAGGCAAATCATGGATAATAATAGTTTGTTTTGTAGCAAATTAAGAAAAATAATTCTTAAGGGCCCAATTATATTGACCTTATTCTTTATTAAACTATTAATAATCTATTATTAGTCAACTATAATATATAATTAGAAATACTGATTTAATTTAATACTAATACTATGCAGTTGAAGTCAGAGCCTCCCTTTGATTTATTTTTTCTTTTCCAAATATTTCCCAAATGATGTTTAATTTTTTAATATAATATTTTTTGATGTAATAATTTTATTATTAACCTAATTAACATAGTTAAGCCTTTTAATGTCACGTTAAGCTGTATAGAAGTATCCCTAAAAATATATAGTAAAATAATATTTACTGTCATCACGGCAAAGATAAAATAAATCAGTTATTAAAGATGTGTTATTAAAACTATTATGTTTAGAAATGTGTTGAAAAAAAAACTTTTTTAATTTAAACAGAAATTGGGGACATAAAATAAAATAAACAGGGGGGCTAATATTTTTTGTTTAATTTCATGGAATAGCAGATTTCAGAGTACATATCACTTGTATCATCACAATACTTTTAGGAAAAGGGAAAAGCAAGTAAATTATGCAGGCAGCTTCAACAATTCCTATTTAAACTCATTAATTAATGTCAATTTTTTATGAATGCGTTTTAGTTTCTAAATACAACACTGTGAAAACAGGTTTCAAAATCATGCTTTAAAAAACTGTCCACAAGTTAATGGTTGGCAAAGTCTTCATTTAGACTAACTTTGCACTGCAAGAAAGCACAATTGTTTAAATCACTCTTATTTTAAAGTGTCTCAAGCTATGACAAGTGAACTCTTTGAGCTGAGGAGCCTGGGATGCCTTTATTAAGATAGACAGCATCCAACGGGAACACATTCGTAAAAATTTATCCCTGCCACACTGTCCTGTCAAAATGTCAACAGAATATATCTTAAATCTCAGGTGATGCTGGGGCACCTTATCTAGCAGACTGTCAGCAGAACAACATACAAACTCTTCCCACATTTCAAGGACATTTAAACCTAAAAATATTAAATGACTTGTGGAGGGCAAGAATGCTTAAACTTTAAGAATGAGATGCTTAGTTAGCAGAGAGAACAATATTTACCTCATGAATGTACCAGCATATGAATTAGCAATCAGTCTAGTCAATCAACAAAGTCAAAACATCAATCAAGACGTCTTTCAAATCAAATGTGTCTGAAAAACATATCCAGTGAGTGCCTAAAGTGCACTCACTATTCTTTGTGCAGTTCTTTATCAAAAACCTGCCAGCACATGTATATTTTTAAAGGAACAAACATGTATGTCTTAAAATATGCTAATTAGGGGTTAGCCGGCAGCTCTCTCACATGTTCGCCCACTGAAGCTAAGCAGGGCTGCGCCCGGTCAGTACCTGAATGGGAGACCACATGGGAAAGCTAGGTTGCTGCCGGAAGTGGTGTTACGGATACCAGCAGGGAGCCCTCAACCTGTGGTATGTGTGGGTCCTAACATCCCAGTATATTGAAGGGGACTCTATACTGCTCAGTGAGCACCGTCTTTTGTATGCGATGTTAAACCGAGTTCTAGATTCCCTGTGGTCGTTAAAAATCCCAGGATGTCTTTTGAAAAAAGATTAGAGGTTTAACCCCAAAATCCTGGCCATATTTACCTGCTGACCTCTGTTCATCATGGCCTCCTAACCATCCCCATATCCTAATTTTTTTATCACTCTGTCTCCTCTCTACCAATCAGCTGGTGTGTAGTGTGCAGCAGATACGTATAGTAACGAAGTAGAACTACTTCACTACTGTACATAAGTACTAAAAGGCTGTATCTGTACTCTACTGGAGTATTGTTTTTTTTCTCCTACTTCTACTTTTACTTCAGTACATATTTTCGATGAGTTTAATACTTTTACTCAGATAATTTTTTATGCGCTGCATCGTTACTCGTTACAATTATAAAAATGTTTTGAATCATTCCAAACCCACATTATCACTGCCAGAGCAGCAGATGGCTCTGTCACAGGCAGTACCGCCGCTCCCTATACGCAGAGGCACCATCTCGGTTGCTCAAAAAAAAAAAATTTACATTTATTTAATAATATTAACTTTAACTGAGTGTAAATAAAAGATATATTGATAATATGTTGTTAAATAAAAAAAATAAAAATTTATGATGAATGCAAAAACAAACATGTGACGTAATTTTTTCCCGTGTACGCGCATAGAGGTCCTGTCCACTTATCATTGAGGTTGCTAGCAGCATATAATTATAAATAATGCAAGTTGCACGTCTATGCCCGGGAAAAGACAACATCAGTCTGGAGCCGAGAAGAGGAAAAAAGTACAAGATGAATCGCGTGCATCACTTTCAGGTAAATTATCTCCATAAATCTGGAAAACATATTTTGGTTGTTCAAGTAAATTAGTGAGGCTAACGTTTACCTTCTCCACAACTGCACCAAATCTGCCTTATTTGTTGTTGTTTACTTTCAGTGTCTTGCTTTGCTGCTAGGCATTGTGCTTAAACTATGATAGGACATGTTCTATGACTTTTGGCTGCGCATCGATGGAATTGCTCTTCAGTGTTTGGACTCTCAGTATTGATTATTACCCCCACACTGAACTGAGCTAAACTGATCTAAAACTCAGAAAATCGAACTGACACTGTTTCAATTTACTATAATCTTGACTGTGAAGCTGCTTTGACACAATCTACATTGTATAAGCGCTATACAAATAAAGGTGAATTGAATGTCATTGAATTGAATAACAAAACTGACTCATTCTGATTTCTGAAAGATCAATAATATAAAATGAGCCAATTTACTGTAAGCCAAAGGTCATACACCATTTCAATTTTATTACACTTTTTAATTCTTAAAAACCACAAAAGTCTTTGATTTATACTGACAGCAAGGGTCAGTGTTTGTCACCATAGATTATAGTGCAAGTTAAATCCACATTTAGGTTGTAGTTTAGACACATTATGAAGAGTGCTTGACTAGCTCATTGTTTTAATGGTATGTCATGAGTTTTTTTTCTTTAAATGACTAGTTTCTTCTGTATTGTACATGGAGGTTCAATGCTGAAATTTGTCACAAAAGAAGATGGGGTGACCAGCACTGCTCCAGAGACGTCAGCAGCTGCAAAGGTACAGACACAGGATGCAGCACTGAGGACCGGCCATCTCTACAGGTACAGAGAGAGTTTATTCTTTATCCTTTGTAAATGTTTGATATTGGGAATGCTTCTGCAGAACACGTCAGTGTTTATTTTAATGTAGACTATTATTTTGTAATGTAACTATTTGAATGTTTAAGTATAATTTTTAAATAAATAAATAAATAAATAAATAAATAAATAAATAAATACATATGTTTGTGTGTTTTTGTTCCTCTGTAGGGGCACCACAGTTGAGCACCACTTTTGGCCAGCAGCGACTCTGTGTGTGTGTGTGTGTGTGTGTGTGTGTGTGTGTGTG
>CAIGQZ010001345.1:1981740-1993516 GCA_903798205.1 Danio tinwini
GACAGACAGACAGACAGACAGACAGACAGACAGACAGACAGACAGACTGACTGACTGACTGACTGACTGACTGACTGACTGACTGACTGATTGATTGATTGATTGATTGATTGATTGATTGATTGGCCAATTTCTGGGAAAAAAATAACATGTGGACATATTGTGGAGTATGTATGTGGGCATAACATGGAGCATTTCAAAATTATTTTGTTTTTAAATAGTTTTTATATTCAGTTTAGGCATACATACTAACAAGAATGTTTTTAAACAGATGTGATGAACATTGTTCAGTAGTTTTGCTCAGAGTTATTGTAATTAAGTAAACTGTTCTTATTTAAGGCTCAAATGACTTAATGTTCTGTTGTTATTATCTATCAACAATCTTAGCTGTAGCAGGAAAAAAAACATTTCAATGATTGTAGTTCGGGAAGCAGACACACTCTGTCAGTTTAAAACTAGATTAAAGACACATCTCTTTGCATTAGCATATACATAAAACTCAAATGCTTTTGAAATCCAAATCCTCTAAAGGATTCTTAATCTGCATTATTTAGGGCAACCGGAGCCAGGAACACTTCCCTAAAGACATTATAATTTGAACACCACCTGCACTTATGTTAGTCTGTTTTTATTATTCCCGAGGTTTCCATAATCCTGGACCAGGCCGTATCCTGAGCAGCTACTGTGGTGGTCATGGAGGAGAGGAGAGCATGAGGCCGACTCCTGTAAGGCCCTAATGACAGAAGAGTCTTCACATTGATCCTGAAGGGTCAGCCTGTACACCAGCAGGTAACCTCTTCTCCTGCAACTTCTCCAAAATGGACATCCAGTTTTCTCCAGCCTCTGCCGCTTAGGCTGCAGCTCTGCACATGAAGTTTGGCCATAGGAGAAATAATCGTGACCAACTGAGCCTAGTTTCTCTCTCGAGGTTTTTTTTCCTTCACTTTTGTAAATTGGAGAAATTTGTACCTTGCCGCTGTCACCACTGGCTTGCATGGTTCGGGACTTGTGGAGCTGCGCATTGATGGATTTGCTTCTCAGTGTTTGGACTCTCAGCAGTGAATATTAAACCACACTGAACTGAACTAAGCTGAACTTAAACTCTGAAAGCTGAACTGACACTGTTTCAGTTTATTATAACTTCTATGTTAAGCTGCTTTGACATAAGCTACATTGTAAAAGTGCTATAGAAATAAAGATGAATTGAATGATGACTGCAGATTGTCAGTGGATAAGTTAAGTATATATAGTTCAGTAAGCCAGTAAGTTCAGTAAGTAAGGAGGAAAACTTCCTGCTTTGCTACTGTTCGGACGCTTCTGCCTACTGCTCCATTCCTTGCACTCTTGCTTTTATATTTTATACTCTAATTTTAACTTGAGTCTATCAGGACAGTGCTCAAACAACACAGCTTGAAGATTAACATCAAATCTACAAACTTTCTGGAATACAACTTTACCAACAAGAGAGGAATTATCGTCCAAACAATCCTCCCGCTACCAGCTGCTCACATTCCTGAGACGGGAAAACACAGCTGTGAAAATGGCTCTGGAGCGTATTGATTTAGAATCTCCCTGCTGCACAAACTGCAACAAACTTCTACAAAGGATTGCAGTCCTTGAAACAAAGTTACTTGCGATCCGACCAGAACTGCCAGATCACACAGCACCGCTTTATTGTGGACCCTCAGAGCATACAGCTGGTGAGTCCCATAAATCTACTCCAGCTTCTCACTGAAAATGAGCGTGATAGCAAATGGCAAAAACAAGGTGCGAGTCCAAAGAGTGCTCGTGGGGTCAGATCACAAAGATCATACGCTACTGCATTAGCGTCCTCTACCCGAAATACAGCTCAGACTCAAATACAGCTTCACAACAGATATGAAGTTCTCAGTAATATGGGTGAAGAATCCCCAAATGCAGTTAGACAGAGATTGCATGACTCAGCAGGTAATTCTACATGGAACAGAGGCTCAAGGCCGACTAGACAGCGGCATTCTGCTCCGATCGCAGCTGAGATAATAACATTGATTGTTGGAGATTCAATAATTTAACATTTTAGAAGCAGAGCAACAATGACATACTGCTTCCCTCATGCAACAGTTTCTGACTGACTGATTCTGATTCTGATATAAACAAAAAGCTTGAGAACATATTAAGGAAACATGAGAATGCAAAACGGATTATCATCCATGTGGGGAAGAATGATATTCTGAAAGAACAGTCAGAACTGCTCAAGAAAGATTTCTGTGAGCTCTTAGAAACAGTTTGAAGATTGAAGATTCAGTCATTCATCAGTGGACCACTACCTGCAAGAGGGACAAATATGTTTTCACGGCTTCTTGGCCTATATGTATGGCTGCAGAAAACATGTAACAGGAAAGGACTGAATTTATTGACAACTTCAATCTCTTCTGGAACTAAAGACAACTGTTTACATCAGACGGCCTTCAATCAAACAAACTTGGTGGAAAAGTGCAAAAGGACATCTATTTCTCTCTCCATCATCCATCAGCTGTGTGTGCCACTGAACTCAACCCAAATGGCACACACATACCTAGAAAATGTCAGAATGACCACAGGACTTTCCTGAGTGGACTTGTGGCTGACGCATCCCACAAGGACATCGATAACACCACGCAGACACAACAACCACTGATAACGGACAAACTGCTGTCTGAGCCCTGCACACAGAGAGACTGTGATGCACCAGAACAACACCAACTCTCAGCACTCATGGATGATCTCCAGGAAAACATCCAGGTCAACATATCTCAACAGCCAGAAACCCCAGACCCACAGCCTCTGTCACCAGACACATTTTCACTGTCACCTTGCTCGCCTCTCTTGAATTTTTCAAGAAAGATGGAGGAACTGGTGTTTGCTGGAACTAAACTCTCACACTCCATTGCCGCAAGCCCCCAGTTAGCAACCAAAAGTCAGCCAGCCTCACACCCATCTCAGAGCCCACCTCGCCCTACACCAAGGAGATCTTTGCGACAGCGGCAGGTCCCAAAAAACACCTCATCTTCAGCTGTTGAACTTAAAAGCTGCCATTGATGTGTCCCAGGTGCCTGCTTAGATAACAGTGTCTTAATCAGATGTTTACAGAACAAACAGGAACCCAGTGTGTCTGTAGCTTTCTCTTCACAGATATGTCTTGTATTATGTGACAGAAAGCCGAAGACTTATTCAGGCCGTAAAGCAAATCATTTAAATCTGGTGTCTATTAAATGTAATTCTTAGACTACTGTATGGAAAACAGCTAAAACTGTTAAGTTAGTATTTTTAAACATCCGATCACTTAACAATAAGTCACTTTTAGTCAATGATTTTATTAGCACAAATTGCCTTGATTTTATGCTTCTAAATGAAACTTGGCTAGATGACAATTGTAGCGCAGCAGTTCTGAATGAAACAGCTCCTTTAAACTTTGATTTTTTGAGTGTTTGCTGAGCTGAGCTCATTTCTTTACTGATAAGATTAATATTATCAGAAAGGCAATCAGCTCATCCAATCAACCAAGTTGTGTCGATGTCAGACAGTAAAATCTTAGAGGAGATCGTGCAAATTAGGAAAACATCAACCTGCAGTCTTGACACACTTCCCACAGCTTTCTTCAAAAAAGTGTTTAACTGTTTAGAAATGGATCTCCTAAAAGTGGTAAATACTTCACTTCTCTCAGGGATTTTTCCAAACTCACTTAAAACTGCAGTTGTTAAACCCTTCTTGAAAAAGAGCAACCTGGATAACACACTATTGAGCAATTACAGATAAATCTCAAATCTCCCTTTCATTGGTAAAATCATTGAAAAAGTTGTTTTCAACCAGGTTAACACGTTCTTAAACTCCAAGGAATGTTTAGACAATTTTCAATCTGGTTTCAGAGGACATCACAGTACAGAGAGCGTTCTTATAAAGATAACCAATTATATCCACCTAAATACATTTTCAGGCAAACTAACAGTGCTGGTATTCCTCGATCTTAGTGCTGCCTTTGACACTGTCGATCAGAGCATACTTCTGGATAGGCTGGAAAATTGGGTTGGGCTGTCTGGGATGGTCCTCAAATGGTTCAGATTTTACCTTGAAGGGAGAGGTTACTATGTCGGTATAGGTGATCATAGGTCGAGGTGGACACACATGACATGTGGAGCCCACAAGGCTCAATTCTGGCACCTTTCCTGTTCAACCTTTATATGCTCCCTCTGAGCCAAATAATGAAAAAAATAACCAAATCTCCTACCACAGCTATGCTGATGACACTCAGTTCTACTTAGCCTTACTGCCTAATGACTACAGCCCTGTTGACACCCTCTGCCAATGCATTGATGAAATGAACAATTGGATGTGCCAAAACTTTCTTCAGTTAAACAAAGAGAAAACTGAAGTCATTGCGTTTGGGAACAGAGATGAGGTTCTCAAGATGAATGTGTACCTTGACACTAAGGGTCAAACAACAACAAAAAAGGTCAAAAAGGTCAAGCATCTTGGTGTGACTCAGGAGTCAGATCTGAGTTTCAGTAGTCATGTCAAAGCAGTTAGTAAATCAGCATACTATCATCTCAAAAACATTGCAAGAATCAGATGCCTTGTTTCCAGTGAAGACTTAGAGAAACTTGTTCATGCTTTCATCAGCAGCAGGGTAGATTACTGTAATGCCCTCCTCACGGGCCTTCCCAAAAAGACAGACAGTTGCAGCTCATCCAGAACGCTGTGGCCAGGTTTCTGACCAGAAGTAGGAAATCAGAGCACATCAGACCTGTCCTCAGGTCTCTACACTGGCTTCCGGTTACATTCAGAATAGATTTTAAGGTATTATTACTTGTCTATAAATCACTAAATGGCCTAGGACCTCAATACATTATAGATATGCTCACTGAATACAAACCTAACAGATCACTCAGATCTTTAGGATCATATAAACTAGAAATTCCAAGAGTTCAGTCAAAGCAGGGTGAATCGGCTTTCAGCTACTGCGTCCCTCGCTGCTGGAATCAGCTTCCAGAAATGATCAGATGTGCTCCAACATTAGGCACATTCAAATCAAGACTGAAAACACATCTGTTTAGCTGTGCCTTTACTGAATAAGCACTGTGCTACGTCCAACAGATCACAGTATTGTTCTTTTCTTTTTATTCTTTTATAACCCATTTTAATACATTTTTATCTGTTTTTAATTCTTCTTATTATTTGCTTTTTATTTTCTTACACTTGTCTTTTTATTCTTGTTTATGTAAAGCACTTTGAATAGCCACTCTGTATAAAATGTGCTACATAAATTAACTTGCCTTGCCTTGCCTAAGCCATTTATTTCAATTCTGTGATTCACTTTCAGATGCACTGTCAACTTTGTCATAATTCCTGTGTATTTCAGCTGGTACTGGCAGCATTTATAATTTATATAAATTACATCTGTCTCTCATTTTTCTCAAATTGTATTCTTTTCAAATCCATGTATTGCATCTGATTGCAGAGATAAAAGGCCAGATTTAATATAAATCAATGTATCATCTCATATTGAAGAATTGTTACACCAGTATTTTTCCACTAAAATGTCTCGTATTGTCCTGCAAAATTATATCTGCTGTCCCAGAACAAAACAATCACCAGGCAGTCACCAACCCTCAAACATTGTTATTTATGGTGAGTAAGAAGCTCAAATGTCTTTTGGAATTGATTTAAAAATTAAAAGTTTAATATTGAGTATAATGTGCATTAAACCAAATAAAGTCTCATGTCCCATTCCCATTAAGATCAGTTGTGGCGCGCCATGGCACATTTGCTATTTACATGGCGGACTTAAGCACAAAGATTTGTTTCAAAACTATTTCTAAATTCAGTTCTAATTTTCACTAAAGGAATAAATGAACAATAATAAAGAAGTGTGGTCATTTTTTTTTGTTATAGTTATATTTAGTAATATCCAAACACACTTCCTATTTCTATGCCCCATATGGTGATGTATACATCTCCAAAACCCAACAGGTGGACAAATCTAAACTAGTTTTTATTCAAATAAATATAAATTTGCATATAATAAATAACACTGCTACTAATAATAACATTATACAAATGCAAATTGTCATGTGTATTGCTGTACATCCTGTGTGTCTTAAGCAATGTGTAGATGTTTGGACTGTGTAAGAGTAGGCACACAACTAGCACGCTCTGAGCTGGACTTTAGACCAGATTTTAGTTGGTCAGTGGTGCAGTCTATATTACTTCCTCAAAATAGCAATGTGCCTTACATCTCCTTTTCAGACCAGTATGCCCATGAGTCCACAAAGTGGCGCAAATGGATTTTTCATGTAAATAACGTGGCACAAAACGTAAAGTTACAGTCGCGCTACTGTGAAAACATCAACAAATTGCATCATACATGCCTTGTTCCTTATAGGGTATATGCTAGTTAGTGTTTCTTCTCATACCAATGAACTTTCGGTGAACGGACATTTTCAATTTTATACAGTTCCTTTTACAGCATCGATGCTGTAATGTAATTAAAATATAATCAGTTAAATAGACTTCAGCATTCATTTAGTTGTTTAAGCGTAAACAAAGATGAAAAGCCGTTTACTCACGCACACACCCGTCAGGTTTATCAGGCGAGCACAGAAAATTGAAAATACTGGAGTAAAATAAATGTAAATATTTTAAAGACATGGCATAAATAAACGTTATTTAAGGCAGTGCTTCTTGTACATTCTGAGACCCACTTTATAGTGTATATCATTTAGGCAGTGAAGAGTGTTGATTTTTAAAGAAAAACATGTCGATTTTGTAATGGCATACAGTTCACCAGAAGCATTTGACCCAGGTTACTGACAAATTTAAAGTCCTTCTGCATGCTTCTGCATACACCCCAATGCACCGGGTGTATGATAGAGCCCATAATGTCCTGTTTAATGCACTCCAAGTCACCAGAGGGCACAATCCTCTGAATACATAACTGTCAACTTCTTCTTCACCATGTGTTTTAAGTGTTAGCTGGTATGTTTGAAATAGTACACTTAACTTAAGTGCAACTTAGGCTGTTTCCTGTCAACTCCGTTCAAATTTATTTATATGAAACAAGCACACAAACACAAACGTTCTATGTAGTCTATTCAGGTGCTGACCAGACCAAGCAAATGATTGAAGGTCTAGTCGCTTTTTAGTAACTATTCAAATGGAAATGTGATCCCACTCCTCATGTAAATTGGATTCCATCATGATTAAGTATTTAATAGTTTTCAGTCGCATACTCTCGATAATCATTTAATACTTTATGACTGTTATCAAAGAGTATTTTCAATGCATTAACCCAGAAATGCATACAGCAGTTCTATGATTCTAACTGTGTGAAAGTGCAACAGGAGCCTGTGAAATGAGCCTAAAATGAATTTTAATTAAATCCAGGACATGAATTTGACACTCTTTGAAGATTTTGGGTCTCGCTACTCCTTTATCTAAGACTCAGTCCCTCCTCCAAGTCTCATTTACACAAAACTGAACCTCTAAATCTGTCATTACTGCTGATTGCTCTGAACTGTCTCGCCATATACCCATTAGAGAGAGATTGAGCTTTTAACTCATCTTTAAGTCTTTGAAGGGGTTCCAGAAGATTGTGCTCACTCTCCAAGAGCACCTCTTATTACTGACAATAGAACAAACAGAGCAGTTTTACACTCTCTAAATGGAGAATATCACAGATCAGCAAGACGCAATGCCGCTTATCTGTTGTTTAAGAAGCACTTCAGATCATTTATTTCACAAGAGCTTAAGACAGTCTGAGGTCATTTGCCTTGCAAAAGTCTCCCTCATGTATAAAGTAAAGATAAGAAAGTATGAGCAAATGAAGAAAAATGACTAAAAGTGTATAACTATTATATGGGCATATTAAACTTCAAAGAGTTGCACTTGCATATGATGACATTAACATTGCAATGTGAGAAAATTGCATGTTTATTTAAGGAAATGTGACATTTTAACACAAAAAAGCTGTCTTTTCATTTTGATTTAAATGTACGCTATTGAAAGTGGCGAAGCAGAATGAGAACAAATGGAGTATGTTTATGCTAAGCAGTCCTGCAGCTCTATTATAACTGCATACCTTGGTCAAATAGGATACTCACACTGGATATTGACTCTGCTCTGGGGAAGCAATTGATTTTATATTGCAAACAAAGAGGGGAAATCATACATTTCTACCATTGCTGTGTTAGGCAGAGGTGTTCATGTTAGGGTTTGTGAGGTTGTTTCTATAGAAGTTGACCTGATTTTTAATTTTAATCTTCTTTGCATCTGTCACCTTGTCAAGAAGCTGTGGCTAATGAAGCTGTCAGCATTGTGAACTAATTTCCATCCTTCACACCGCCACCTCAACAAATGAATTAGACAGAGCGAACAGCACAAATGCCGCACCCTGATTGGTTTAGTGACAAGAAAGTTTTGTACATTGCTGTCTCGACGGGAGACTTGTGGGGCAAAGATCTTAAACATGGCCAGAGGAACATGACTTTGCTGTATTACCTCTATTAAGTTGAGTAAGATTAGATATTTAGACTTTATAGCCATGTTACAGCGGCTTCTCATCTATTAGTATATTTATATGAATGTGATATACTGCCAAAGATTTTTTGCATATTTTGAATATACATTTTCTAATTTGCTTCCAATTTAGTGGTTAATAACGGCAGTTAAATAACAGACATTAAATTACAGAAAATTCCTTAAATTTAAATTTTAACCTCTGTTATTTTACAGTAAATTTCTGTAATTTAACGGACATTATTTTACAGTTGTTTTTTTTTCCGGCATCCCAGCTGCTATTTAATTATATTGTTATATTTTTTTAAACAGCTCAGACTAACATTGTGTTTCTGTCATTTAAGTACTTTACATTAGCCCAAAACTACAGTACATATGTACATGTGCGCTTCTGAAAATTAAGGGCTATAGCTAAAATAGTGGTTATTTATGCGTTATTATGCGCTATAATGAAACATTATTATTTGCCACGTCAACAGAAACCATGCTTGTGGTACATTTAAAGTAAACATTGTTTTCCTTATTGAGTCCATGTAAGATGAAGTTTAAATACAGTGTCAGATGCATAAAATAGAAGAGTGTTTCTACAGTTTTTCTACAGGTGGTTTTTCAAGCCCTGTATGAAGCACAATTTGAAATGCACAATGTTCCCAAGTATGGAGTGATTAAGAAAGTGTCTATAGTGCAAATGTGCAACCTGGTGCAAGAGTCAGAGAGATGAGAGGGCGTCTTTTCTACAGGTTGTTTGTTAAGATAATGTTCCAATCCCAGCAATGTGAATACATGGTTTTTGGAATTTATCAATTTTGTTGCCAAAAAGTGCTATTGAATGCTGTTTACAAGACACATCTCACTTAATTTCTTTTGGTTTTTCCATTTGCCACAGTGGAATTAACTGGCAATTACTTTGGCACACTCTCTGTTTTACTGGAAGATGCCCTTCCTGAAGCGAACCCCACATCAAAAATTGCAACCCCCATCAAAAGCGATCACTGTTTTGTTATGAAGGTATGAAGTCCTATCTTGATTTTACACATTCTCATTTGTACTCCCAGAACAAAATACTATATTGCTTTTTCTATATAATGAACTTTAAAGACACTGGATACTGACTCTAAACTTTCAGAGCTTTCAAATTATATGACTTGCCAGTGGTTGTAAGATTTGTGACTACTAAATACCTTAATAGTAAATTCTGTCCCTGGGCTGGCCTCATGATTGTGTAAACTTGGGCATATTTAAATGTTTTTATTTACCCTACTATATAATAAAATTAGCAAATGTTCACAGAGATTTAGAAAACATGGCATGTACATGTTTCTATGAAAAACAATTTAACAGTTATTTATCTCAATATGTGCATTCTGTGTTAGAATGTTGGTTATTGTTTTGATTGGTGTGGTCCCAACCACAGCCAATTTACCCAATAGTATTAAAGCAATCTGTATTGCCAGTTGGTGTAAAATGCAGCATATTGGAGCCAACTGACGACAGCCAACAAACTGGGTCAGAGGTCTTAAATTATGCCCATCCTAACAAGCCAAAAGATCCATTAGCTTAAAATCTATATGGCCAGAAATATCATTAAAACTGAATAAATATCGTATACACATTTTAGGAATGGGGACAACTTTAAAGTATGGATTTGCAAAACAATGAATGGTTCTTTTCAGAATAACAGGCTTAGCTTTTTCTAACAAAGTAATCTAGACAAGTTAATTTAGATATATAATTTCGAACAATAAAATATACTGCTCAGTAAACGTATGCAATGACTGAAAGGTGTATGGAGCTATGGCAACAACACTCCCGGCTTCTTTGACATTTGTTTATGCTCTTGTTTACTGCCAAGTCAACCGCTTGGAGGTAAAATCTCCAATAATGATCTAAGACAATGTGTAATTCATCCAGAGTACAAACATGCATTTTCTTCTAATTTATCAGCAGATTAAATTTGGCTCACACGTGGCTCAGAAAAATTAACTGTCAGTCATTCAATGCTTGAGCTTTAAATTAGAACTGACATTCAGATAAGATTTATCATTCTGAGCAGCTTCACAGTGCAAGGCTTCAGTCTCACAGACCTGACCCTCTTAACACTCTTAACACATGTAGAGAGCCTTGATATGCTTTTATAAAATTAATTTTCCTCCTTCAGCTTCAAAAGGAGCCGCATGCTGAAAATGCAGGAGGCAGTAAATTCTCAGGCGTCCAATTTCCACACTGTTTTTAAAGTGCAATCTGACTCTACAGTCAGAATCAAAATACCTTGTGGGCTCCCTAGATGTGGAAATTATTAAATGGATTGTCCTGATGTGACCATGTGGCTTTAGAAAGTCTGTCCTTATTCTGCCAAGGAAGAAATAAAGGGGCATTTGCAGGCATTCCCAGCCAACTTTTGTGCCGAAACAAATCAAAGTTTATTGATTATCTTTCATCCAGAATGTTCATTTTAAGGTGGCAAGAAAACAGATTTCCTGTCAAAACAAGATAGAAAAAATATTATTTTTACCACCCACAAAAGTTTTTCATGTTTTTCTAATGCCTGTTGCGCAGCCCACCGATAACATTAATACATGTATTGACAGAACCACCTACTAGAGTCATAAAGCTGTGTTTTTGTCTGTATCCTGCTTAATCTGCTGGGTGTATAATTTCCTGTGGATGTGGGCAGCAGCAGAAATGCATGGCTACCTGATATGGCAAGCTATTTTTATCAATCCATCTATAAAAAGCGTCCAAAGAAGTTGCTGCTCAATCTCATGGCATTATTCTTTGTCTAGAAACAGCAAAGTATGTATATATACAAAGTGCTAAAAGTTTTTCTGTTTTTGGACTGGAAAACACCAAGCCAACTGTGTTGTTGGCTCATGTCTAGTCTCGTCTGAAGCAAAAAGGTGCACGTGAACACATCAAACAAATGGCAGCCGAGAGAATGTGTCTTTCCACACCCGCCGGAGGCTGTAGTTTGTTTTTTCATTCCACAAAGAGCAAATATGTCTGATAACCTATTGATACATATTTTTAGTGAAATTTTTTATTTGAGTAATTGTAGCACAGCCGGCTTCTAAGCTTTTTACCCATCATAGTATTTATATGCTGCTGATGATGTGACAATAAAAGTGATTCAATTTGATTCTTTGTGTTCCTTCTTTACTTGAATTGTTTACTTGGTTATGTCACTTCAGTTTTTGTTCTTGTGCTCTGATTTGTTGCTGAATAATCAATAAGATCGCTTTTCTCAGTC
>CAIGQZ010001345.1:1993916-2030396 GCA_903798205.1 Danio tinwini
GAGCCCTTTTAAAGTACTCAAGAGTAGTGAGTATTACACTGTAAAAAGTTGATGCGTTTACATGCAGATTGTGCAGGGATGTGTAAACGTAACATTCTGTAGTGCATTTAGTGCATACCTGCCAACATTTGTCTTTAAAAATCCGGGAGAGGGGAGGGGTGTTAGGGGGGTGAGCAGAGCGACTAGAAGTGGTGCCTGGTCTGTCGGCGATTCTGCGGTGTTACGTCCCATTCACAGGGGGTGTCAGCTTCAACGCTTCCCATTCACCTTGAATGGGTGATGTCTGGCGTTGTTGAACTGCATTGTGTGTCCGTCGGCGCCGCTTCAGTGGCGTTGATCGCTGCAGAAGTTTGGACTTTCTCAACTTTTCAAGTGCCGACGGAAGCGCCAGCCAATCAGATCGCTGTATGCAAATACACCAGCTCAGACAGTAGCCGATTGCTGACTAATTTCATTGGCTGATGCTGCTATGACAATCTCATCAGCCCCAACTTCAGACACGCCCTCTGTCAAGCGTTGACGCTGAAGCCCCGTGTGAATGGGGTGTTACCAGGTTGTACCAATTACAGTACCTGAGGACCGGAGGAAGGGGTTGAAATTCCGGGAGTTTTCTGGGAGAAATGACAAACCGGGAGGTGGGCCTGAAATACGGGAGACTCCCGGGAAAAACGGGAGTGTTGGCAGGTATGATTTAGTGATCTTCCTATATTTGTTTCTACCTTCCTTCCTTCGTTCCTTCCTTCCATTGTTCCTTCCTTCGTTTCTCCCTTCATTTGTTCGCTCATTCATTAATTTGTTCAATATTTTGTTCCTTCCTTCATTAGGTCCTTTGTTTCTTCCTTCCTTACACTGTAAAAAATGAATGTGATTTCAACAGTAAAAATCTGTAACCTGGTTAACAGTATGTTTTCTTAATATATATGGTGAATAACCATAAATTGACTTTCCCAGAATTCCCTGCATGGCAACATTACTTTTTTATGCTTTTTGCTGACAATACTATGGATCTTTTTAGTTGTTTCCTCATCAGTTATGTACATTAGAGATTTATGTTACATTTAAGGTTCATTCATTTTCTTTTCGGCTTAGTCCCTTTATTAATCCGGGGTCGCCACAGCGGAATGAACCGCCAACTTATCCAGCACGATTTTACACAGCGGATGCCCTTCCAGCCGCAACCCATCTCTGGGAAGCATCCACACACACTCATACACTACGGACAATTTAGCCTACCCAATTCACCTGTACAGTTTGTCTTTGGACTGTAGGGGAAACCGGAGCACCCAGAGGAAACCCACGCGAACGCAGGGAGAACATGCAAACTCCACACAGAAACGCCAACTGATCCAGTCGAGGCTCGAACCAGCGACCCTCTTGCTGTGAGGCGACAGCACTACCTACTGCGCCACTGCATCGCCACATCTAATGTTGATAAAGTTTATTTTATGACTTTAATTTTATGCATGTTACCATACTGGTGTTTGGTAGCTGTGTGAATGACACTGAGCCCCTTCTATACACTGATACACTTTTCTGCTTGTGGGAAAAGTTGTTTGTGATAAGCATTATTTCATTATGTATAAACTTTCTAATCACCACTTGTGTAATGTGTCTATCTGTTTAACAAAAGATGTGTAGAAGTTGGTAATTCAAAATACAGACATTACCTGTATAAATTAATGAAACACGGTAGTTTACTCTAAAAATACGAAATTTCTTTTTACAGCTTGTACCGTATTTTTTACGCAGAAATACTGGCAACCACAGCTGCTGTTTTTTGCAGATTTATTTTTTACAGTGCAGTTGGTTTAGTCCTTCCTTGAATCCTTCCTTCATTCATTTGGTTCTTTCTTCCTTTAGTAGTTCGGTCCTTCCTTTCTTCATTCGGTCCTTTTATACATTCCTCATTCGCCCTTTCCTTCCATTCTACATTTGTTCGATTTAGTGATTGTTTAAGGCTGTTTGGTGATTTCCGTCATCATACAGTGGGTAGTGCTCTCACCTTACAGCAAGAAGGTCGCTGGTTTAAGCCTCGGCTGGGTCAGCTGGCATTTCTGTGTGGAGTTTGCATGTTCTCCCTGTGTTTGTGTGGGTTTCCTCCGGGTGCTTCGGTTTCCCCCACAGTCCAAAGACATGTGGTACAGGTGAATTAGGTAAGCTAAAATTGTCTGTAGTGTATGAGTGTGAATGAGTGTGTATGGGTGTTTCTTAGTCATGGGTTGCAGCTGGAAGGGCATCCACTGCCATTAATGAAGGGACTAAGCCAAAAAGAAAATGAATGAATTATTGTATTGTATTTTTTTTTGTTTTTGTTTTTTTCTTCTATATTTTGTTGTAGTTTTGTTTTACATAAATAAACATAAAAAGGAGTTTCCACAGTATTTTCTCTCCATTAAACAGAAGATGGGTACTGCATATATACACTCACCAGCCACTTTATTAAGTAAACCTTACTAGTACTGGGTTGGACCCCTTTTTGCCTTCAGAACTGCCTGAATCCTTTGTGGCATAGATATAACAAGGTACTGGAAATATTCCTCATAAATTTTGGTGCATATTAACATGATAGCATCATGCAGATTTGTCAGCTGCACATCCATGATGTGAGTCTCCCATCCACCACATCCCAAAGGTGCTCTATTGGATTGATATCTGGTGACTGTGGGGGCCATTTGAGTACAGTGGACTCATTGTCATGTTTTATGCTTTATGACATGGCGCGTTATCCTGCTGGAAGTAGCCATTAGAAGATGGATACACTATGGTCATAAAGAGATGGACAGCAACAATACTCAGGTAGCCTGTGGTGTTGATACAAAGCTCAATTGGTTCTAATGGGCCCAAAGTGTGCCAAGAAAATATCCCCCACACCATTACACCACTAACACCATCCTGAACCACTGATACAAGGCAGGATGGATCCATGCTTTCATGTTGTTGACGCCAAAGTCTGACCTTTTCATCCAAATGCCGTAGCAGAACATGAGACTCATTAGAGCTGGCAATGTCTTTCCAATCTTCTATTGTCCAATCTTGTGTAATAGACACATTACAATTTGCCTGTGCAAATTGTAGCCTCAGTTTCCTCTTCTTGGCTGACAGGAGTGGCACCCGGTGTGGTCTTCTGCTGCTGTAGCCCATCTGCTTCAAGGTTCCATGTGTTGTGTGTTCAGAGATGCTCTTCTGCATACCTTGGTTGTAATGAGTGGCTATTTGAGTTACTATTGCCTTTCTATCAGCTCGAACCTCTGACCTCTGGCATCAACAAGGCATTTGCACCCACAGAACTTATATATTAGGAGACTAGGATATTTTTTCTGACCATTCTCTGTAAACCCTAGAGATGGTTGTGCGTGAAAATCCCAGTAGATTGCCAGTTTCTGAAATACTTAGAACAGCTTAGACCAGCCGGTCCGTCTGTTCAAAGTCACTTAAATCACCTTTCTTCTCCTTTCTGATGCGGTTTGAACTGCAGCAATATATGATACATTCTTTCATTAATTTTCTTTTCGACTTAGTCCCTTTATTAGTCCGGGGTTGCCACAGCAGAATGAACCACCAACTTATCCAGCACAATTTTACGCAGCGGATGCCCTTCCAGCCGCAACCCATCTCTGGGAAGCATCCACACACACTCATTTACTATGGACAATTTTAGCCTACCCAATTCACCTGTACTGTTTGTCTTTGGACTGTGGGGAAAACCGGAGCACCCGGAGGAAACCCACGCAAACGCAGAGAGAACATGCAAACTCCACACAGAAACACCAACTGACCCAGCCGAGACTCGAACTAGCGACCTTCTTGCTGTAAGGTGAAAGCACTACCTACTGCGCCACTGCGCCACCCAATATATAATACAAATTTCACTAAAAACCATTCTTAAACAGCAGCATTAAAACAGTTGTTTCTTCATACAGAATATTATTTTATTAATGTTTTTTAACAATACGTCAAAAACAAGCTTCAGATGCTTCCTCAATTCTACATGATTGTACAACCTGTAGAACAGAAACAATGGCATCAGTTTTACAATATCAATCCATGGCCAAGCCTGTTCACTCATGTTCTCTGGCACTGATGATGATTTATTATAGCAGTTCAGAATCTATTCTGTATTTTAGTAACTTTAATACATGTTTAAATAACTTGAATAAATGTTTTAATCATAAACTTGATACACAGTGCATTAAAGGTATATTCCAAATAAGAAATGGGATTAGGAGCACTTTAACCTTGTAATTTATGGTGAAAATAAGTATAGTGAGTGTGTGTGTGTGTGTGTGTGTGTGTGTGTGTGTGTGTGTGTGTGTGTGTGTGTGTGTGTGTGTGTGTGTGTGTGTACATAAATATTACATAATGTCATTGTTGATGATGATATCATAAAGCTATACACAAAATTACTCATTATAATATGACAGCTCTGTACCACAGTGGGAAAACAAAGTGTGCACGGTTTGAACCTCTAGCTCTTGCTGTAGTCTAACATCTGTGGCTTCAAACTGTTTCATTCTGAAAGTTACATCATCTCTGCATAAATATTTTCCACAGCTCAACATCAGGAATGAAGAGTAAACTATACTGAGCTCCAAGCAAACAGAGATAAAGACAGTGATGTCTGAACATTTTAAAAATTCATGTTAACAAGACATGCACATGTTCATGTCTAAAAACAGTTATAGGCTAAATTGATTTTCGATTCAATTCAATTCATCTTTATTTGTATAGCGCTTATACAATGTAGATTGTGTCAAAGCAGCTTCACATGGAAGTTTATAGTGAATTAAAACAGTGTCAGTTCAGTTTTCAGAGTTTAAGTTCAGTTCAGTTTAGTTTAGCTCAGTTCAGTGTGGTTTAATAATTACTACTGAGAGTCCAAACACTGAGGAGCAATTCCATCGATGCGCAGCTCTACAGATCCCGAACCATGCAAGCCAGTGGCGACAGCGGCGAGGAAAAAACTTCACCAATTGGCGAAAGTGAAGAATTTAAAAAACCTCGAGAGAAACCAGGCTCCGTTGGGCACGACCATTTCTCCTATGGCCAAGGTTGTTTACTTCCTTACCCTTATTACTAGTCCTGTTATGCACAACTTCAGGTGAATGTCACATACGCTCTTAAAAATAAAGGTGCCAGAAAAGAAGTCAAAATAACATTACAGTGATGCCATAAAATAATCTTTTTGGTACTCCCAAAGAAACTTTAAGTGAAAAGTTGTTCAAAGAATCTTTTATTTTCTGTGAAAAAAACTTTTGTCAGAAAAAAAAACTTTGTCAACTGTAAAGAACATTTTGTGGAATGAAAAGAAACCATCAATGCCGATCAATGTTTTAAAGTGTAAAGTTTTTAACCTTTTTTTGTTTTTGACTTTACCAACCAGTTCTTCTTTTTCTCAAGTTCTTCTCTATAACCAACTGCCATAAAGAAACCACTTTCATGATACCGTAATTGTTCTGATAGATAAATTCAAGTCCCAGCCTATATTTTTCTTTAAACTGTGGTCAACACAGAATAAGTGCTGTGTGAACACGCTGTGAATGAAGCAGAAGAGCCTGGCTGAAAGTGCATTAAAGAATTAGAGGCTTGGCCTTCATCGGTCATACCGCTCAAGAGACCCAGAGCATCTGCCACCAACCACACTCTTTCCCCCTCTCTCTCGCAGCATGATATTGTGCAATAACTCCTCCACCAGCTGTCTCAATTGTATTTTCTCTAATAGTGGTGCATCAGACACAGAAATTGGCTCTGACATGTCACTAAATATGGTCTCGCTGAAATATAGGCCATTCAAAATAATAATAATAATAATAATGTCAGTCAGAGGCATTATTCTAGTAACTCTCATGTTCTGTTTAGATTATGGTTTATATGTTTGCAATGTGAGATTCTATAGATGAATGTGTAAAATATTAACAACAGCACTTTGGAAATAAATGATTTTATTCATTTTTAAAAATTACATTTACATTTATTTTGCATCAAAGTAGAGACATTTTTTAGCCATAGTGTTTGTTTACCCAAAGAAACCTTTTAAAATCTTTAGCCATTACATTGTGACGTCTGAACAAAACATTTTCCATATAAAGCACTGGACCCAGGAAAACACTGTAGCTTATTGTGGGGGATGGGATTGCATCATGACATGAATATGAGTGATCACTGTGAGCTGCCTAGAGTGCAGGCTGTGATGAATAAATGGTTAAGGTTTATTTTCACAACAGTACCACATTGTAGCCAACCGTGTGCTGTGTTCCTGTCATTTTACTGATGATTTCTACAATAAGCTTCTCTAAAATGCAGGATTCGCACACTATAGGTTATTAAAGGAAAGATTAGTGCCAAAGACATCATATTATTAGATCACACTCTCCACGCCAGATAAATATGATTCAGCCCCAGATGCCAGATTTTGTCAGGAAATGTCAGTTTTTCCAGGTATTCGGATAACAAGTCAGCAGTTAGAGTCAGAGTTTGTAATACCCAAATTTGTTATTCAACTGAACTAACAATCTCCTATCAATATAGGAGTTGACTGAGAAAGCCAGTGAGAAGCAGAAGCAGGAGACGAAGTCATGATAATAAAGAAAAAGCAGAGTTTATTGAGTGGGGTTTATTTATAAACTAATTTCGAGAGGATCATGTGCTTATGACTGATCACGGCTGGTCCCGCATCAGCTTGACATATTGCACCAATCAGATGAATACTAACTCACTATAAATAACCAGAGTTTTTTTCACTACAGTCATCTTCGCCTTGAAGAATCGCCCCTTCCACCCCTACTCCTCCCCTTTCTCCTGATAGGGTGACACAGTGGCCCAGTGGTTAGCACTGTTGCCTCACAGCAAGAACGCCACTGGTTTGAGCCCTAACGGGGCCAGTTGGCGTTTCTGTGTGGAGTTTGAATGTTCTCCCCATGCTCGCATGGGTTTTCCCCGGGTTCCCCGGTTTCCTCCCACCATTCAAAGACATACAATATAAGTAAATTGACTAATACAAAGTGGCATCATAAGTCAAACCCTTAGCCAGCTATATCTCTTAGCTATTCTTAACACGTTCACAAGCAGGGGACCTCGAGACCTACCTGAGCTCAAACCCCCCTCTCTCCCTTCAAAGGGGCATGCCAAACATGCTTTATTATCAATCATCAGCTAAGTGTGAACTCTTGAAATAATCTTAGTTGCATATGATTCAATGCTGAGACTTAATCTGACCACGATAAATCCAACAAGTGTTAATATACCACAAGCAACAGCAATGGGAAATTATTGCTTCACAACATTGTTCAACCTTTATATGCTCCCTCTGAGCCAAATAATGAGAAAAAACTAATTTCCTACCACAGCTATGCTGATGACACTCAGATCTACTTAGCCTTACTGCCTAATGACCACAGCCCCATTGACACCCTCTGCCAATGCATTGATGAAATAAACAGTTGGATGTGCCAAAACTTTCTTCAATTAAACAAAGAGAAAACTGAAGTCACTGCATTTGGGAACAGAGATGAGGTTCTCAAGGTTTATGCGTACTTTGGCTCTAAAGGTTAAACAACAAACAAATAAGGTCAAGAATCTTGGTGTGACTCTGGAGTCAGATCTGAGTTTCAATAGTCATGTCAAAGCAGTTAGTAAATCAGCATACTATCATCTCAAAAACATTGCAAGAATCAGATGCTTTGTTTCCAGTGAAGACTTGTTCATGCTTTTATCAGCAGCTGGGTGGATTACTGTAACAGCCTCTTTACCGGCCTTCCCAAAAAGACAGTTAGACAGTTGCAGCTCATCCAGAACGCTGCGGCCAGAGTTCTGACCAGCACCAAAAAATCAGAGCACATCAAACCTGTTCTCAGGTCTTTACATTGGCTCCCAGTTACATTCAGAATAGATTTTAAAGTATTATCACTTGTCTATCAATCACTAAATGGCCTAGGACCTCAATACATTACAGATATGCTGACTGAATACAAGCCTAATAAAACACTCAGATCTCTAGGATCATACACGGTCAGAAAAATGTGCAAAATTTGTACCTTGAGGGGTACAATGGCTTGTCACTGGGGCAGTACCCTCAAGAGTACACCTGTTGTACCCTTTTACATGGGTACATATTTGTACCCTAGCAGTATGTACCCTCACGAGTTAAATATGTACCCCTGCTAACTAATTTGTACCTTACTTGGGCTATGGTGCAATAATGTACCTTTAAAAAAGGTACAATTTCTCTTCCATAGGGATGAATTTTGTACCCTTTTATTTCAGATTTGTACTCCATACACAGCACATTGAATTTTGTTTCTAACATTTATTAAACATATTAAATATCAACATTTTTCAAAGGATGAATGTTTAAATATTACATAAATTTTAAAAGAATACAAAGCAATCTTTTTCCATGAGTACAAACTGCATAATAATTGTAACTATACCTTTAACATTTTATCACAAATGCACATTTAAAGATTCAAAACAATTACATTGTCACTTTTTTAGAGGATGAAAGTTAAGCTCACAATGTCATAGCAGATGCATAAACTTTAAAAAAAATAGTTGCTTAAACGTTTTAAAACATTTTATGAACAGCAAAAAAGCTCAGTATTAAAAAAATGTTCTCAACATCAGTACATACAACCCATTTCACTGAGCATTTTTACCAATGTAACAAAGTATTTTTTCTGAAACAGCACTAGACCTCATGAAGTACAGTTTTGCTAGTGCACTGCATTCTACATTTTCTAAAAGCATCAAGAATCTCAAAGCAATCTCTTTCCAGCAGTAAATTGGAACATTTAATTAAGAGTCACTTATACCCTTTATAAATTTAGATCTCAAAAACACATTTGACCAAACAGTATTACACATTTGATTTAAAATTTCTAAACATTCTTAAGAAACAGTTTATCAGCAGAGTAAGGGCCTGAAGGGTCTGTCTTGGTTTATAGCACCGCATTCAAAGTCAACTCTTACTGTATTTGCATGGGAATATGAATCATACAACATCAGTATTAAAAATTTGCCACACAGAAAACAGTGCAGTATTGACAATTAAAATGTATTTCATTAGGAAAGAGTAGCTTCTTCTTCATTATCCGTCACACATGCACACGTCAACAGTCACATTTGAAACCCTGAATGTGTCGATCTCATCAAGGATGTTGGGCAGAGAAAATTCTTAGCATGGTTTTATCTTGTGCTTCTCAGTTGATGTGAGCAATGTTATTGAAATGTCTATAGCTGCTAGTTTAAAACAGTCTTAAAATACTGATGCACAGACTCGAAATGCATGCACCAAAGTAAATACAAAGATCCAAGCGTTGCTGTTTGATGCAAACCCAGCAATAACAGTTCTCTCTGACAGCTGCACTGAGTTGGTTTTCTTGTAATTTTGGATCTCCATCTTCAAATTGTTGCTAATGTTCAAATTCAAATTGTTGCTCCATCTTGGGGAGTTGCTGATGTTCGTCCTTTGCATTCTTTATGTAGCGTGAATAAGCCAAGTTGAAAACAAAGTAAACAGCAAAGGATGCAATAATGCCTTTTAACTTCTATTCTTCTAGACTTTGCAGAGGACTTTCTACCATTTGTAGAGTTGGGTAAGAAGCATCATCATCATCCCACTGTGAAAAGAAAAAAAAAGGAGTAAATCTGTCAGAACTGTATAACCTTTATCAGAGTATTACAAAGTGTTTAACCAACAGTTCCACAACCTCTCCCAGTGTAATTACTGTAAGCAATCAACTATCTCTTTAAAGATATGGGGGAGCAGAATTAGAGCTGCACGAAAGTCAGAATCTATTGCAAAATCAAATCAAATAAAAACAAATAATGAAGTACTCTTAAATAATTTAAAAATATAAATGACCTGTTTTAAAAATAAAGAAAAAAAATAACTGGAACTATTAGCAAATGCTGAATATCAGATATTGATGTATTTTTATGAATTACATTTTTTGAGGAAAACATTTAAGGAATGTTCTCTATATAAAGGGTTTGTATATAAGGCCC
This sequence comes from Danio tinwini, assembly GCA_903798205.1. NCBI lineage: Eukaryota > Metazoa > Chordata > Actinopteri > Cypriniformes > Danionidae > Danio > Danio tinwini. The sequence continues at coordinate 2,003,919 of CAIGQZ010001345.1, forward strand.
ATGAGTTTGACCTTGTTAAATGCAGCTTAAAAAGCACTTTATGATCCCATCCAAAAAATAAGGGTTTGATCTAGCAAAATTATTATTGTGTAAATTTTATGTAATAATATATTTGTATATTTAAATATATTTATTACCTGTTAGATCATCTGCAAATTTCTCTTCTCTTGCTTTTTTGTAGACTTTGGCCAATGGAGATGTTTTTTTTCTTAATCAAGCTCAGGTAGCTTTAGCACAATACTGGTAAAGCTGTCCTTGAAGCTCTGACTTGGTTAGAGATGTTTGATGAATGCATTCAGTCAGGTTCACCACGTCTGAAAATAAACAAAAAGGAAATTAGTGATTCACTTTAACTAAAACATTATTCAATATTCTGTTGCTATTTCCCTTTAGTTATCACTGTACAAATAGTTGTAAGCTTGAATGCACATGTGTTTACCACAAAGCTTTGAAAATTAAAATGTTTTTACAATAGTCATAACTGTAAATTATAATTTGATCCTATAGTTTGGCTTATATTGACATTAAACTTTTAATTTAAGCTGAGAACTGATTTAAATGTGGGATCTCACTAAAAAGTGTTTTTAATAAAGGGCCACACACCTTATTGTACTGGATATGCAGGATGTGGTGAGGGGGCGTGGCCGAGAGCCGTGGGAGCGAAACGAGGCCCGCCACAGATAAGATGCACCTGTGGCGCGCACCTGCCTTCAATCCCACGGAAGGAGCTCTGGACTATAAGAGGAGGAACGATGGCAGAGGACAGAGAGAGAGGACCAGCCCGGACATGTTTTACTTTTGCTTTCAGTTTGACGGCAGTCTCCGTGACTCCCCTTTTATTAATAAATATTTAAACCAGCGTCGGTTCTCCGCCTCCTTCTTCCCGGCGGCCAGGTGGCCATAAACTTCATTACAGTGGTGCCGAAAACCCGGGAGAAGGAGGGACACGTCGTCCAGTTGCCTTTTGCTTTCAGTTTGACGGCAGTCTCCGTGAGGAGCTGCCGTCCGTTTGTTTTGATTTAGACGGCAGTCTCTGTGAGGAGCTGCCGTCCCCTTTTATTAATAAATATTTATTATTACAGTGGTGCCGAAAACCCGGGAGAAGGAGGGACACGTCGTCCAGTTGCCCTCGCCGCTGAGGAGGAGGGCGAGTGTTCGGGAGGGCGAGTGCAAACTGAAAGCAAAAGTAAAACATGTCCGGGCCCGGTCCTCTCTCTCTGTCCTCTGCCATCGTTCCTCCTCTTATAGTCCAGAGCTCCTTCCGTGGGATTGAAGGCAGGTGCACGCCACAGGTGCATCTCATCTGTGGCGGGCCTCGTTTCGCTCCCACGGCTCTCGGCCACGCCCCCTCGCCACACAGGACATTCGCATTACCCTCAAAAGATGATGCATCCTCACCAATTGCAGCAATTACCTATTGAATCAAATGTAAGTCCATAATAATGACAATCATAAAACTTTAAGTTCAAAACACTTCACCTTACAGTTTTATGGAAAAAGAGAGATTAAATTAAAGACTGCACAATGAATTCATAAGAAAAAAAAGTATATACAATTATTACTGATTGAATTATTAACATAAACAGCGATGAAAGCCAAAACACTGGATGTAATGAATGATTGTACTTATGTTAATACACTCTATTGCTTCCTCGTCCACTTCATTTTCTGAAAGTAAAAAAAATCATGATCGGTGTGAGCTTGAGGTTAACAGCAAAAAAAAACAACAACTTTTAAATAAGCAACTCAATCGAGTCGATCAAACTTCAATCTGACACGACAGATGATTAGGACTCTCTTGGACATGTGTTTATAACGTTATATAAATATGTAACATTGCAAAATAAAACTGGTGTAAATCAACATGGGTCGGGTAATATGCAAAAACTAACGTAATATTGTTTCAGACATAAAGGGGACCTGTCCGGAATGAACATGGACGTTAGCATGAATGTTAGCTTACCCACTTTAAGGAAATTCCGAATTTATAAATATGCAATAAAGGCTTAACGACATTATCCAAACAAAACGCAATGTGTTTAACTGTTTCTCTGGACGTTTCACCGCTGTTTTATCAGCGTCTCAAGCTCTGTCTCACGGTCATGTTATGTGAAAAATCATATCTTAATTTCTGGTTAACCTTACAAAATGGTCCCCTTGCACCAGTAACTCAGTAGGCATAGTTAACTACATAAACAAGGCAAAGTAACGTTAAACATGAATTGAATATGACCCAACGGATACTCACAATAAGTTATTGAACATTAAACGTACCTGCAAATATCTGTGCTTCGTCTTCACGAGCGTATTCCAGCTTCTTTGAGTCCTTCAAGAAGATCCTCCGTCGAGAAAGTCAGAACAACAGTGAAACAGCTAAATTAAAGGAGAATAACCATTGCACGTAATCTGCTCGCATTATGAATGCACAGCGCGGGCAAAAATCCTATTGGACAACACAAATTCAAATTTGCTGGCTGCTAGTGCTAAGCAAAAGTTATTGAATAATATCCTGCTGCAGACCCGCAAGTTTTAAAAAAATCTCATCTAATGTGTCACAAAATGTAGTTTTAAGAGTATTTCAGGCGAGAATGTAGTTGTGTTAAACTTGAATCGGCAGTTTATTTACAAAGTTAGCACGTCTTTGACAATGTGCTGCAGTGAATGTGGACTCTGTCAGTGGGAGCATGTGATTCTCTCCCCTGCCGACAGCAGCTTTACTTCGGCCAGTCCATCTCGGATCTGCCACTGGATTCAATCTCTCCATTTTAGTTAAAACATGATATTTAATGCATCCTGTCTATATCTAATGGCCAGTTTTGGGCCAAATCCCAATTCTATTTTTGTACCCCTACCCCTTCCCCTTGGCCCTTACAACCGAGGGTTAAGGGAAAGGGCTTCAAAATTTACCCCTAAGAATTGGGACAGCACTTCAACACCTGCACACGTCATCATACGTCATCGCGATCTCTTGCTTCATATGAGATCAGACAATCACGACTGCTATAGTTATTCCAGTTGTATTATTTTTTGGTATTTATCTTCAGGAAATCACTGAAGGCATATATTATGTTTTCATAACGATCTAATGTGGCAAAACGATCGTAACTGTACTGTGTATTTACACAGTGGCCGTATTCATCTATGTAAACAGTCGAAAACAACATTAACATTATAGCAGACACTGTAAAAGGCTCATTCTCAGCCACTAGACTTTTCTGACAGGGTATTCGAGGGTCATGTTTTATATAATTATATCATTATATTGTTAATGTACAGTTTTTTTGTGCATTTCTTCTAAATAACCAACAACTCATAACATAAATGAATGACCACTTCATACACGTTGACTTGCTCCTTTTTACACACAAGGGATTGTGCCTTTGTTTGGGCCTTAAATGGCCCAAACATGGACCCTTTGACATTTGGGAACATATTTGTACCTTTTTTACACTTAAATGGTACATATTAGTATCTTAAGGTGCTACGTTGAACCATTGAGGGTACAACTTCATAATTTGTACCCCAAGTGTACACAAATGGAGTTCAGTTAAAGCAGGGTGAATCAGCTTTCAGCTACTGCACCCCCTCGCTGCTGGAATCAGCTTCCAGAAATAATCAGATGTGCTCCAGCATTAGGCACATTCAAATCAAGACTAAAAACACATCTGTTTAGCTGTGCCTTTAGTGAATGAGCACTGTGCTACGTTCGACAGATCACACTAGTATGTTTTTCTCTTCTTTTACATTCTTTTACAACCTGTTTTAACACATTTTTATATCTGTTTTTATTTTTTCTTACACTTGTCTTTTTTTATTCTTGTTTATGTAAAGCACTTTGAATTGCCACTGTGTATGAAATGTGCTATATAAATAAACTTGCCTTGATCTTGAAATGGACACATTCTCTTATCTCTTACTTATGAAAACAAGTGTCGCTTGAATTAATAAGATTATAACAATATGGAAAAGTGAAATAATAATAAAGAAATAATTATAGGAAACTGTTAATAATAAAATGTAAAAACATAATAAAATGACAAATAATAATCAATAATAAAAATCTAATCATTAACTAACAATCAATCAATATAACTGTGTGATTAAAATGGTTGCCTCCTTGTTTTCTGTTGCTTGCAAAATATGTATTCAATTGTGTGTAATCCCTCCATACAGATTGTACTGTATCTCTTTGGTTAACTTTTTAAGGGTCTATTGAGAGATCATGTCTAAAAAAACATGTGGAAAAAATAACGTGTGCTGCTTCCTTTACCAATTTTATTGTGATTCTGAGTTCACAATCTCAGGGCATCTGTCATTGCTAGGCCACCATCAGCTGTCTATACAGTACATGGACATAGAAAGCACTGCTTTTAAATGCTTGAAGTTTGATGTTTTATTGCTAACATGATTTTACAGATTTGTATATGTAATGCTAGAACATTTGAACACATTGCTAGCATGTTTTAGCATTGTTATCATGCTGTTAAAATGATGTATAACTTTACAATTTTACCACAATAACCATAGATTAGCATGGTGTTCGTAGTAAAACTGTGATTTTACAAATATAGCAACAAAAATTAATTACTGCATTTTTACTATAATAACATCATTTTTATATTCTAGCATGTTTAAATGTATCAATTTTAAGGGTTTAATTCTTAAATATTGTCTAAAAGTGTAATAAAAAGTGTAACTCTTCCCCTATATTTCAAAAGATAACAGCTAAATCCATTGTAGTTATTAATTTGTGTGTAATGTAATGTTTTTTAATGACTAAATTAGGTTTTCAAATAGAAATTTGGTCAAATCTCTGAAAAACAAAAGTAATTGTGCTTGTATGTCTGTCTGTTCATCCATATGATTATGCATTCATCCATACCTTCAGCTAAATGGCTTATTGAGTCTGACTAATGTTTTAGTTAAGCAAGAGCTTAAATTAAAAAGCAACTAGTGAACATATTTGGGGTGCTTTCATATGCATGTACTTCATATAGGTCTAGACTGTGTTTGTCCTCCCCTCAGCTTTGTGTTTTAGTAGCACTCAACAGGAAGGCAGCAGTGGGTGACATGAGCTGGACTGGAGCCAGGGTTTGTTTGGAGCACTCAGAGCCACATTAAGGCTAGCCATGTCTGTGATACTGTGAGCAGCAGGCAGAGGTGGATACTGATGAAGACAGTAAAGGCGTCTGGCATTTTTATGAAAGTAAGAAACAAGCAATAGTGCTGTCTCTGATCTTTAGGTTCACTCTTCACCTTTTCTTCCAGGCACAGTGGACGCACAGGCTGTCAAGAGCGATCACCAGCTGCCTGACTGCGTCCCCAGCCTCTAGCCTGAGAGAACAGAGAGGAACAACACAGGGATGAACATAAACATACTTTTTTAGCCAACACTAGCCACCTATCCAGATGAACCAAGTAAATATCTAATATTTAATATGTGACTTTTTGCTTAAGTTGTTTCTGATTAGACATTGAAACATTTTGTTTTATGCAATGACTGTCAAGAGAAACCCCCCACACCATTACATCACCAGCAGCAACCAGAAATGCTGATAAAAGGCAAAATATATACAAGACTTAATGATGTTTATGCAAAATTATGATCCTTCTATGTGAATGTTGCTGTAGAAATCAAGACAAAATATTGTGATATTTTATATATTTCTATCTTCTGTTTTGGAGAGATGATGAGTGTCACCAGTGTGCTTTTTTGCTGCTGTAGCTTATTTTCTTCAAGTTTTGAAGGGTTGTGTGTTTAGTGATGCTCTTTTGCGGAATTTGGTTATACCAAATGGTTGTCTGAGTTATTGCTGTCTTTCCATCAGCTAAGAAAAACAAGAGAGGTCTGGATGCAGGCCAGGTGCAGTTGTATTGTGAGTTCCCCTTCATAGGGAACTCCAACGTGTGTCTGTAAAACAGACTTTTGGGAGTACTTCAGACGACCAATCGCTTCTGATGATAAGAAAACGGGCCAATGAAATGCCAATTGAGTTGGCGGAGCTGAGCTCCACAGCTGAGACTGATGAGCTCATCAGGGCTATATAAGCCAGCTGCTGGAGTCAGATCCTCAGAATTGTTGCTTCAGAGCCGATCGTGAGCTGAACAACTTCTGCTGAGCTGACTTCCAGAGAAGAAAGCCTTACCTTCACCAGTGCGGAAAGAAGACGTGCGAGTGGCGGGCTGGGTTTCCCGTCCTCCGGGCGTTTCGCTGGTGATCTAAAAGAGATTTTCCTAAGAGAGCAACACAGTCAATCAACACGTCTTTTTCAAGACGCTGTTCTGACTGTGCGTTTCTGGATGCGGTGCTTCCTATCTCCGGATGATGGGCACGGGTATCGCATGACAGGTCTGGGGGTCCAGCATGACGATGCGGTGCCCGCGGACAGCTCATGCTCTCGCTGCGAGGGCGTGGTTGTTGCATTGCTGAGATCGCGGCTTCGGCCACCCCCGTTGCTCCCTGTGAAAGCGGTTAGCACGCGGGCAGATCTGAGGATCACAGTGGGGGTTTATCCGTCGCCTCCGGGCCCGCGGACCCCCCACTCCTCCACAGCGTGCCCCATCCAAGCTTCGGGCGGTTGTACGGTTCATCCCCCGGGATGCCCGCGCCTCCGCCTGATGACACCGGAGATCAAAGGTCCATCGCGACATCGGAGGGCGAGCTGTTATGCTCAGATGACAGACTGGGCTCGCTTCCATCCCACGGGGTGCAATGCGCAGTCACGGTTCTCGAATCAGACATAACAGCTGCGCTTCCTGGGCTGTTTCGGCAGTGCGGCTGGAGATGGCTTGTCCCCCAGTCTCACCGCCGGACCGACTAGAGGGTGTGACGTGCGGGCTGTTCTAAGATTAATCTTCCAGCCCCCGTCCCCTTCCTCCCAGGGGCGCACAGTGAGCACACGCTGGCATAGAGGGCATTTTCTCTGCCCGGTTCACGTGTGTTTCCGCCTTCACCTCTCTTGATGGCGAGGCGGCCAGTGGGTACGAAGCTATTTCCTCAGGTGGTGGGCGCCACCACCTGGAGGGGTAAGCTGAGACCCCCGTCTAAGGCGGGTGGGTTATCTGTGTCTATCAAGGCCAGAGCCCACACCGCTGCGGGCCATGCCGCTTCTGCCGTGCCCCACGGCCTCCTGGCTGTGCTGCACAGGGGCGGTTCTTCCCCAGGCTTATGCGTAAGCGTCTCACGGCGATCGACTATGCTCTCATGACATTCAAGTCGGCCGTCCGTGCCCTGGGGAAGACGATGGCCACATAGTGGTCCGGAAATGCCACCCTGGCTTGCCCTGTAGATATGCGCCGCGCTGACAAAGTACGCTTTCTTAGTGTGCCCATATCCCAGGCAGGCCTTCTCGGCGACACCATCGGGGATTTTACCCAGGAATCCTCAGTGGTGAAAGATCAGCCGTGCGCGATGGAGCAGGTCATCTCTTGGTGGGCTCTCCCCATCAGACCTGTCCGCGCTGGCTGCTCCTCGCCGAGTGCGCTCTTCCCGCCCGCGGGGAGTTGACGCTCCCGTCACAGGTCGCCGTTAAGTCCAATAACTGGACTGCGAAGCGAACCTGAGGCGGGCCACTTGGAGAGGAGGAGAACCGTTCTTTCCTCGGTGGAGGCCGGGGCTCCCCCGCGAATGTATAATGAGTAGCGATCCGAAAAGAGCGGCTTTTCCTCCCTCTGGGTGTGGAAGCCCAATTGCTGCCAGCATGGGACGCACTGCCTTCCAGCTCTCAGCTTTGGTGCATGTCGCCACAGGCTTGAGGGCGCCAGAGGATGAGCTCCTTTCTCGCACCTCCAGCCACTCCGCGGGATCCTGGGAGTAAGGTAAGAGTCAATCTCTTATTTTCACCTCTTCCTCGGGACGCTCTGCTTCCTGGGATGAGCACTCCCTATCCCGAAGCTGCCCCTCCGCGGGTACGTCAGTGATCGTTCCGGGTATGCTGCTAGTTAGCGGCCTCTGTCAGTCTGGTTAGCGCTGCTCAGCCCGCGCAGTAGCTCAGGGGGACGGTCAGACTCGGCTATGCGTTTCAATTCGCTGTTGGCCTCCCGAGTGCACGAGTGTGTATTTAAGCGATCATCGCTATGCCACTCCCTGTCTCGCGTGAGAAGATTATTATCCTCCTGGCGAAGGATATAATCAAGCCAGTCCTCCAGCCGAGATGAAGAGCGGGTTACGCCCCCCTTCATCGTATCCAGAAAGCGGTGGGTTATACCAATCCTATCTGCGTGTTTTGATCTGTCATCTGTTCAGGATGTCTATCAAGATGCTCATGCAGAAACGCATCCCCCAGTGCGTCCGTCCGTGGGATTGGTTGCAGCTATAGACCTGAAGGACGCTCGCTCCATGTCTCGCTCTCTCCCTCCTTATACTGTGATTTTTCCGGTGTTCGACGGGGGGCCGAACATGGTGGCAACAGTCCTCCCATTCGGGCTGTCCCTGTTTCCATGCGTGGAGGATGCCCTGTGCGTCTTTAGCGCACGCGCATCTGCATTTTTTGATTATTCATTGACTATTTTTAGATCTCTGAACTGATCGATTATGCACAGGGACCTGGTGCTCCGGCACCTCAGCCTGTTTGGGTTTTGGGTCAACCGAGTATGAGCGGGCTCTCCCCCGGGCAGAGCTTCTCTCATCTCGGGTTGGAGCTGGACTCGGTCTGCATCACGGTGCGCTCTTAGCGCGCTGGGCTAGCGCTGTCCTGTCTGATTAATTCGGCAGTTATATTGGTAATATATTGGAAATTATTGGAAATTATTCAGAGGCTCCTGGGGCATATGACATTTTGTAGCCGCTATCACGCTTCTCAATTGTTCATATGAGACTAATTCAGCGCTGGCTTCGCGATCGGGTCCCCAGATGGGCATGGCACGCGGAGAGGCACCGGGTTTACGTCACGACGCTGTGTCTCCGCACCTTCAGCCCCTGGATGGATCTTGCCTTCTACGGACCTGAGTGCCCTTAGAACAAGTATCCAGTTATGCTGTCATCTTGACAGATGCTTCCAGTATGGGCTGGCGGGCTGTGTGTATCGAGCATGCAGCTGCAGGTTCGTAAACCGGACCCAGGTTGCATTGGCATTTCAACTGCCTGGAGCTGTTGGCATTGTTTTTCACTCTCCGCCGGTCACTACCGAAGCGGGAGGGGAAACGCGTGTTGGTTTGGACGGCCAGCACGGCTGCGATGGCATACATCAACCGTTTGGGCGGTGTTCGCCACCTCAGCATGTCTCAGTTCGCTCGCCATCCGACTAAATAGCTAAATAGCGGCTAAATAGCTGCGCGCCGTTCATATCCTGTACAAGCTCTCCATGCCAGCTACAAGCTCTCAGGACTGCTATGTTTCAGGAGAACGGAGACTCCACCCCGGCACGTCCCAGCTGTTATGGGCACGCTTCAGAGAAGCCCAGGTCATCCTGCTGTTTCTCCCGAGCGGCCCTTCGCTGGCTGCCTTTTCTGCTCTGCACAAAGGCGCTGGCTCTCAGCTGGCCCCGGGTTACGCAATATGCGTTCTTTCCCCAGTGAGCCTGCTCGCACAGACACTACTTACACTGTGCAAAGTTGGGGAGACGAGGAGCGGGTCTTGCTCGTTGCGCCTCTCTGGCCCAACCGGACCCGAGTTTTCAGAACTCACACTCCTCGTGATGGCCCTCCCTGATGAATTCCCCGGAAAAAGCACTTCCTTTTTCTGGGACGGGCACCCCCTGGCACCCGTGCAGGGCTCTGAAGCCTCTTTGGATGGTTTCCAGACAGAGCGCGGTGGACGTAGGTGACTTATCAGTGTGATAGTTAACACCGTCACCACAGGCTAGAGCGCCTTATTAGGTATGCCTATGTTCTGCAGTGGAGTCTATTCGTTGTGTGGGAATTCTCTCTGAGAAAACCCCCGGACATGCCAGATTAGTGTTGTGTTTTCTTACTTCAGGATAGCTGGAGCGCTGGCTGTCTCCCTCCACACTGAGGGTTTGGCGTGTGATCATCCGCGTTTTTAATGCGGATGGTAGCGCGCTGGGAAAGCATAACCTCTTCAGCCGGTTTCTCAGAGGCGCGTGGCGCGTGATGATAATCCATCCCCGCCCCCTCTCTCACCCTCTTGGGATATGTCTAGCCCCAGCAGTTATGATTAGGTCCGTTGAGCCACTCGATCAGTATATATACGTTCTGTCTCATTAGGCAGCTCTGCTGATCGCGCTGGTATCAGGAGGGTTAAGATTCCGGTGGCATTTTCGGTCAGCGAATTGTGCCAGTAATTGGACCGACCTACTCTCACGTTTACCTGAGACCTCGGTTCACCTTGTGCCAAGGCTTCTACCACCCTTTTTTTTTTTTTTTATTAGGTGGTGAGCCTGCAAGCGCTGCCTGCGGAGGAGGCAGACTCAGCCTTTTCATTGCTATGTCCGCGCACTGCGCTTAACGTGACATGTAAGCATACGCAGCTCTTTTCTGATATGATCAGCAGAAGGGAAGTGCTGTATTAAAATAGAGGTTGGTCCATTTTTTAATTTATGCCATCACCCTCGCTTCATGTGCCAGGGCGAGCTGTGTCCCCCGGGAGAGAGAGCACACTTAATAATATAATAATAATAATAATAATAAGCGGTGCCTCCTTTTCGGCGTGAGTACACAGCGCCTCTTAACAGATCATGTCGAGCTGCTGGCTGGGCGACACCTAACACATTATCGAGATTATTTCTCGAGTGGAGTCACTTTCCTCCTGGTTACCCCAGTCAATCGAGAGGAAATTAAGCTCGGTGTCAATAAACGCTTGCTGCGCCAGGCTCCCTAACCCGGAGATGCGTGCGCATTTTCTATTCTACTAGTAAGTGTCCCTTTTCAGGTGAACCCTAGAGAATTCCTCCGAGGCACCAGCACCTGACTCAGCGGAGGAGTCAAGTGCTTTGCTCAGTGTGTAGTCTGGTACGCCCATCTGGTCTACCCGCATACTGAGGTTCGGTGCCAGCTATGTGCATTCCCCTGTCTAGGTGATGCCATATGCATTATCCACCATGGTGTGTTCCCCCTATTCAGGCGGACCCATGTCTTCCCTAACCGCTAACCAGCTTATCATATGTAGCACTCCCCCTCAATAGGGCTAGTCCATATGCTTTCTTACCATCAAGTCTCCCCCTCCGGGTAGCAGGTGGTCTCCGCAGCGTCCTCCCCCTTTGGGGACTGGCACGCTTTCCCAACGTACTGTCGTATCTCTAAAATCCCTAGTCTATATTAGCTAGGTAAAAGCATTACGACCCCCGATCTAAATCGTATTATTCCCATGTAATGGTAATTTTTGGGCCTAGGGGACGTTGGAAGGTTGCGCTTTTGGTGATGTCAGTACGCTCACGCATTGCTTGGCAAACTGCACATCAGGAGCGTGACGGGCTTAGCTGCTGTGGCGCTTTCCAGAACATCTCCCAAAAGTCTGTTTTACAGACACACGTTGGAGTTCCCTATGAAGGGGAACGTCTGGTTACGTCCGTAACCCTCGTTCCCCGAATAAGGGAACGGAGACGTGTGTCTCTACTGCCACAGCACCTAAGTCTCCAGCTGGGAGCTGAGTGATCGGCTCTTCAGCAGGCAATTCTGAGGATCTGACTCCAGCAGCTGGCTTATAAAGCCCTGATGAGCTCATCAGTCTCAGCTGTGGAGCTCTGCTCCGCCAACTCAATTGGCATTTTATTGGCCCGTTTTCTTATCATCAGAAGCGATTGGTCGTCTGAAGTACTCCCAAAAGTCTGTTTTACAGACACACGTCTCCGTTCCCTTATTCGGGGAACGAGGGTTACGGACGTAACCAGATGTTACATGCAATGTTTTTAATGCACAAACCTAACCCCTCACAGAGAGGTCACTAACTCCATTAAGTGCATTGTGTCTGACATTGTAAGTCTGAGATATGCAGTATGAGACTACATATGCAAGGCTGCATTCAGATAATATTGAAAAAACCTGGCCATTCCCCTCTTACCTCAACAAGACATTTTCACCCACAGAATTGACACTAACTGAATAACTTTACAGCTGCACATTTGTACCTTAAGGGTACACATTTGTACCTTTTAGGTTCACTTTTGTACCTTTAAGTTACAATGAGGTACAGATTTGTACTTTTTAAGGTTTTAATATCTGCCTTTAAGGACCTGTTAAGGAACAAAAAAGTACCTTTTTGAAAAGTGACAGATTTTGTACCCTTATTTCTGAGAGTGTACTCTAAGGTTTGGTTTGAAATTTGTCTTGACCATGTCAGCAGAAACACATTCCTTAGGTTTCTGTTGTGTGATTGGCTGATTCGATTTTTACATTAACAAGCAGTTAAATGAGTGCAATAATGAACAGTCAATTAATGTGTATTTTGTTTACTTTGTAGTTTCATTGTAACAGAGAGCAATCTGTGACTGGACAATCTAAGTGCACTTTTTTATTATTGCTATGGGTAGAAGGTACTGTTTTGTAATGCTTTCTCACATTTGCCACAACCAAATCTACCAATATCTACAGTAAGGCTCAATACTATTTCATACCCCTCCGCCTTGGTCCTTGAAACCGAGTTTGAATGGGTAGGAAAAGGTAGGAAAATATTCTCCTAAGAAATGGACACCATGCACATGTCTTCCTGTTGTCACTAGTGCATGTTGTGAGCACCACGGGTAGAATGTTAATGTACTGTGTTTCAGAATGAACTAAAAACCAGTGGAAACGATTGCTTGTGATTTCACCATCATGTGCTCCAGCATCAAGACTGTTGATAAAGTGGTTGCCTAGTAACATATGAAGTGCAGCACACTGCTCTAATGTCAACAAAAAGGTGGCAGAGCAGTGCGCCTCATGCTTTCAGAAAAGAAAAATGGATTCTCTATGAATCAAAGTTGTTTTTTGCTGTATTTGGATGAACATTTACTCAGGCGTTGCTGTTAAACCTAATGAATAATGTTGTAAGAGGCACAAAACTGTAGTGAGTATCTACACAGTGCTCATATTCACTGATGTAACCACAAGAACACAATATTACCATTGAACCAGACATGGTGTAAAAAGCTAATTTACTGACACCAGAAGTTTCTGACAGACTGGCCTATTATGTCAAATCAATGGGTAATGTTAGAATTGTTAGAATATGTTGTGTACTAATTTGCAGGGGTCATTATAAGGCACTATCGTTAGTGAAGCTTTCAAGATCATGATCGAAGCACATTAACATTGTCATGAACATAATAAATCAGATGCTTATTTGTAGTAAAAACATTTATCATTTTGAATGTCTTCCTTACTTCACACACCTGATTCAGATCTTCAGTTAACTGAGAGATCCATGAACTGATCCTTGTGTGTCAAATAAGAGAGGCATACAAAATGTGCAGGGCTTGCGTGCCCGAGGACCGGAATTTAGAATCACTGGATTAAATAGAAACTTCACCCAAAAAAATTTAAAGTCAATTTATTTACCCTCAGGTCATCAGAGATGTACAGCAAATGCCTTTTTTGTTAGGAAAACATTAAAGAAGACTGAAACTGTGGTCTTAGCTTTTCTTGTAATAGCAGTCATTACATAACAGGATGTGCATGAAATGAGAACTGTTTGACCAGGCTGTGGATTAAAGCTAATAATGTTGCAAATAATGTGCAATTTCTTAGACAGACTTATCATTTCACCTTAAAAGACATTAGTTTGTTGCCAGAAGCTATGGTTATTGATTTGGACTTGTTGTTTATTTTTAATTAAAAAAAATACCATTTGCCGATTAACTGCTTTTATAAGAATCACTAAGGACCACAGCTTTAGCTAAAAAATCTTTTTTTAATGTTCTGCTGAGGAAAGAAAGGTACCTACATCTTTGATGGTCTGAGGGTGAGTAAATTAAAAGGATATTAAATTGTTTGGGGTAACTCTCCCTTTAACTTCTCTGCAATTGTTCTTTTTTTAGCAATGTGAAGTAAGATCAGTTTATCACATTTTGAGATAGTTAAAATGAAATCTCTTCTGGCTAAAGTTCATCCAGACAGCTCTAGCAACACCAGTTAACTCTTAGTGAATTCCTCCCTGGGTTTTGTTATGCAATTCTTCTTTATTGCAAATTACTCGCAAATCGAAGTTGTGTGTGTTGTCTGTTTCCTCAAGACTCTTACAAGTTGCTTTCAGATCCACCACCACTACTCCCATTGTTTACAAGTGATTCATTTTGAGATAAATTAAGGACATGCTGAGGACATCCCAATGTTTAGAGAAGAGGCTGAGTGTTTTGGCGCCAGTGGAAGGCAGTCCTTGTGGTTATCAATGCATCAAAGCTTGAGGTCATTCAGATGTTTATACATTTGAACCCGGGACAGCTGCAGTAGCATCTCGTTAACTCTCCATTTTCCTCCCCCTAATCAGAATCTGTTCTGATTTTAAGCACAAGCTAAGTTGGTCTTAAATCCCGCACTGATCATGTTCTACTCCGCACTGTATTTCTCTGATCTCGGTACTATATCTAATTAGAATAGTTAAAATGAGGCACATAGATTGAAGTGCTGCATATTACTGTACAAGAGACACTTGTATTGCTTTTCTGAGCCTTTCTAATTTGCATTTAAACGGGGAGGCATGTTGCTTTTGAGTGATACTCATGACAGTTGTAGTATTTTGCAGAAAATGAATTGAGCTCATTTTTTGTAGTAAAATAATTATGTTGTAGGTCAGGGTTGCAAATGACATTGTACCATTCAAAATTTAAAACATACATTTGTTCTTTCTGCAAGGATGCATGATAATAGGGTACAGTGCTTGGCCTGTATTTTTACTAAGGCATGCATGTTATTTAATGTTTTGCACTTCACAAATGTCCTTGAGTGCACAAAGAGTATAACTCTTCCATTGCTTAGCAACTGTTGATTATATACAAGACCCCAAATTCTCAAGAGCATGTTCATCAGGTACAGAGTCATCTTCAGGAACAAAGTGTAAAGGGGAAAAATCACTTCAGATTGTAAGATCTCCAAGAATCTTTTAGTACAACATTTGTTGTGTCCTTAAAAGGCAAATATATAATTTTAAAACATTATAAAAGATTTTAATGGTTTAGTTGGCATTTTTTTTCCCACAAGTCCAAAGACATGCGCTATAGGTGAATTGGGTAAGCTAAATTGTCCATAGTGTATGTGTGTATGTCCTGGTCCTCCAGGTTGGGGTTGAGCATTGGTCTAACGACCCACCTTGTAAATACTAGATGTTACAAAACACCAACATGGTGCAACTAAATATCAACTTCAATCTAAACGGCCCTGGGAGTACAATGGAGAAAGTATAAAAGATTGCTCATTATAAAACTAAAATCTTAGAAAAGTAGGAAATTGAGCAAAGGCTGTAAATCTTCTCTGAACAACTTTCATACTGATGTTTCAGCTTTTTTCAAACCGAGATTCAAAGAGGCTGACCAAGGTAACATCCACGACTCGGAAGCTTAAATCAGAGCTGCTATTCCACAGTCAGAACAGAGTGATGACAGAGAGTGTGAAGGTAGTTCAGAAGCTGGAAGTCCAGCAGAGAAGAACACAGTCGGAAATCCAGAAGTCTGTGACAGCAGCAAAATGATGACCAAGGCTGAGTCAGAGGTATGAGGGACTCCTAGGGCTGACAAATCATGGTGGAGCTTTTGGAAGGGCATGAGCCGATGGCATGTAAGCCCAGAATTAAATTCATGAGGCTGGAGGCTTGAGGTGAAGCCAGAGGATTCTCACTGCAATGATGCAGTTTACACCATTTACATTAAAACATTTTAGTTTTAAAACACATATGTTTTATATGGTTACATCTACTGTCCACACTACCACAGAGTTTTCGACCCCTGAAAACTAAAACATTTAAAAATTTTTGTTTTTTTTACACAAAAATGACAAGCAAAATGGAGACATCTGAAAATAGAGGCATGGCTGCCAACATTTGCTCCCTGATTGGGGCTGTTTCTCAATATCAAATATGCAAAGTTCGGACTTGCATCTTTGGACGTTCAGATTTTTTTAAATTTTGATAATAACAACATAAACATAACAGGCTCTAAATGTTTGTGTGTGTGTGTGTGTGTGTGTGTGTGTGTGTGTGTGTGTGTGTGTGTGTGTGTGTGTGTGTGTGTGTACTTTCATATGATTGTCATTTTCACTGTATACTTCAGGAGTTCACACTTAGCTAATGATTAATAAGGCGTGTTTTGCATGCTGTCTTGGGAGAGAACCCTGAGCTCAGAAAATCCTAGAGCCTGGGGCTCCCTCCCATTTCATAGGGTGAGAGGGGAGTCTGAGCTCAGGAAGGTCTTGGGAGCTCCCCTGAATTCATTCTTTCGCCCTGTTCTTTGATTATTACCAGCGACATTCTGCTGTGCCGCCATTGACTCCTGCAGGAGTTGAGGCTCGGTGTAACATTCCTGCGGGAGTCAGAGCTAGGAAGTGAGGGCCTATGCAGAAGAAAGATAGAGTAGCGAAACTTGTTGCTAGAAGAAAGGGAAAATAGCAGAGGAACTCAATGCTGAAAGGAGGAAAGTAGTAGAGGAACTGGAAGAGAAAGAAGATGTGGAGGAACTCAATGCTAGAAGTAAGAGAAAGAATAATCAGAGGAATTTAACCCTGTAGGAAGAGAAAGGGAGAATTTATTTTTCCACTTGATGGGCAGGATCCTGCAAGAGTCAGGAAAAGGGAAGGGGCGGTGGAGACTCCTGCAGTAGGTGTGAATAGTGAAGGGGTGGCTGGGGGTGGGCGTGATCCCTGCGGGAGCTGAAGCTCAGGGTATCAGTCCTGCTGGAGTAAGAGCTGTGTGGAGTAAGAGCTGCTGGAGTAAGAGCTGGAAGCAGAGTAGTGTTCGCACTGAGAATAACTTGTTAGTAATGTTCTGGTGTTGGTTGATTGTTGAAGTGGAGAGGGTGGTCCAGGGTTCTTGGAGGCTGAGTCTGGAGGTAGTGCAGCTGGGGGTGTGCCTTCATCAGGTTGTTTTTGTTGTTATATAGCTGATGATTAGAGAAATAGTGACACAATCAAAAAACAAGGGGAACTTCAGCAGGGAAACAGCAATAAGAAAAAATAAATAAAAAACAGAATATCAAATCGAGTTCATAAGCATAACACAAACATTACAAAGGATAAAAAACATGCAAAGTGTACTTTAAAGTCTGTAGTGGCAAAGGGTTTTATTTATAGAAAACATCGCGAACGACACGTTCTATGGTAAGAGGGGAATGTATTATCCCTAGACATAAGACCTTTTTTGGTCAATCTTCTTTTATTTATAAAGCCACAAATCTATCGAATTCTCTCCCAACAGAAATAATCACATGTACAAATTATAAGATGTTTTCATGCCTAACTAGGAGATGGTTTTTGTCAAATCAAATTTGTACACATTGAGTGAGATGTTTCTAATTTGTCAGTGTTTATATGCTATTATGCCTGTATGTTTTAAACTGACTTTTTAATTAATTGGATATTATTGTTTTAATTTTTACCTGTCCAGGGACTGCAGGTGGAAAATAGCAATCTTGCAACAACCTGGCGCAATGCATCTTTCCTCTTAATGTAGTTTTTGTGCATTGTCCTTGTTAATAAATAAATTCATTCATTCATTCATTCATTCATTCACTCATATTAGAAGTATTATATTACTTTTTTATTTTGTACAGTTACAACTACTGCTTGCTTATCATGGTAAAGCCAATGAAAGTGTCTTTCAGCCACCATGAAAATATCCGGTCAAAATGTAACTGCTGTCTTCAATTTTATTTTTTTTAATTCTTGTACATCAGTACTGTATCAGTCATGCAATTTAATCAAAATAAAGCCTGTAAAACATTCATTTAGTTGTTCAAACGTAAAAGTAGGTGTTGTTTAAACATAAGCACGTTGAGGAGCAGCTGCTGAGTACCAAAAAAATCCATTTAAAATTAAAGTAAATGTACATTTACATTTTAAAGACACGATTTGGAACAATGACACTTTATGCAGTGTTTCTTGTCTTATGTGAGACCCACATTATATCATGTCTCAATTGGGTAGTGAACATCAGTGATTTTGAACAATAGATATAGTAAATGTAACTTTATAATGGCATTTTAATGGAAGTGTCAATATGGGCTTGTCATTGGAAAGCTCTTGCATATTAAACAGTTGTGACATTATGATGTCCAGTGTAAAATCTAGGCCATATGTATTTAATATGTACTCCTCATTTAATAATTCTGGATGACTTATGTCTAAATGGATCAGATTAGTAAAAGAACAGAAGAAAGCAACACATATGGAAGGAAGTGTCAGGAAATGTGTTATCCATTCTCACCCACTTAACATTTTCATGCTCATGCTTAAAGGTGTGTTCTTTCCACATGACTTGCCAAAATAGCCAGAAGCACGCATTTCTTAAAACCTTAAAACCTTTCTCTGAAATGTTGGTTTGTTCGCTTATTTTCTGGCCTACAGCAGCAAATGTCAAAAAATAGTGGTTGAATGAATGCTTTCGACATTTCAATGAGACATAAACGAAAAGCCGATGGAACAGAGATGGAGTGTGTAATTTTAATGTGGGTGGCACCACTTTTAGGTGTTCATGTGTGTCATTCTATGTCCATTGTTCATGTGTGTCAGTCTTGACAGGAGTAATTTAAAGGAGCAATGTCTATTATTTTGATAACAATGCTGCAACCACTCTGTAAGCTTGAAAAGCAGCTCACATTTGACTGGTGTTTTATTAATGCACGTTTATTGCTCACTTTATTATAGGAAACGTTTGTGAATCTACATTTGGAATTGTTAAAAATAATGTGTTAATTTTAAGCTTTAGGTTCTTTTCTGTCCTATAGCACTGCTCTGTTTTGTCAATTTGAATTGTTTATTCAAATAAAAAAATTACAAATTAATACAACAAAATTCATCAAAGCAACAACAGATTTTTTGGCTTAGCAAGTCTCCAGTTAGTAAAACCATACTCACACTGTGTGACTTTATTCATGATTTGGTTGTCTGAGACAAATTTGGGAAATCATAAAATATTCCTGTAATCCTAGGCTAAAATCTAATTCTCTTTCCAATAACATTCTGGCAGTATGATAATATATAATCCTACAGTAGATTTACATCTGTTTGATTTTGATCATTATTGTTCAAAAATTTTATACAAATCTAATCCCTACCCCTAAATCAAACCCCAGCAGTAAATTATTCCCAAACTCCCAGGAGATTAACAGTTGGATAACAATGAGTATGTTTACATGGACAACAATAGTTTGATTTTAATAATACTAAGACAATACTCTGATTAAGGGTCTATCATGTAAACAGCGATTTTTGATTACCTTAATTTGACTAAAATCATAATCGAACTAAACAGAAATGGAATTAAGTCATGTGGGGTATGCCGATTTTAGTTGCATTGTTGAAGTGCAGTACAGACATGTAAACACTGCAATCAAACTATTACTGTTGTGTAGGATTTTCACCGCATTTCGCGTCAGGATAGTCTATACATATATGGCTGTTTGACACTATTCTCTGCACCTACCGAATCAGTGAAAGACCAAATTATCAAATTTTATTAAAAAAACACTCTTCCAGCAGTTCATACTCACAAACTTATATCTTGTTTGTCACAGGGGGCATGCATGAAATGTTCCTGATTGAAAGTGAAAGTGCCAAACTGCAGTTAAAGTCGACAAAAAAAGCCCAAAACACCCAAAATTACATGAAACTCCGGAGGAATCGTGGATAGCGTCGTGACACAATGACGTTAATCGAGTTATGTGCTATAACATGTAAAATGGGATCATGAAAGGAACATTCAAAAGCATCTCATGTAAACACCTTAATCATATTATTGTCTTATTTAGATTAAGGCAAATAATTAGATTACTGATGTCTCATGTAAAAATATACTGATGTAGAAGCACATAACCCTAACTGTAAGCTTAAACTTAACATAAACTGCAAATATTATTAGATTAAAATGTTCCAGGATCAACAATGATTTTATAACCGTATGTTATAACATGCAATGTTATAATACCTGACTTCAGCTATGACAGCTGTCAAACCAAGAACCAATAAGAGCACTAACCAGAATCAGCATGGCAACCTCAAACCACCACCAGAAAGTGTAAAATAACTTATTTTTGTAAGGTTTTACTATTAAGGCATGTTGTGAACAAAATTAATCCTAGTAACTGTTTGTTTGCTGTGAGATATTAGTTAACAACACAAGGTATTGAATTGTCAAGGATGGATGATGTGAATCTCCAGTTGAGTTTATAATTAACACAGTAAATGAAGTGAACTATGCTTATGAATGAGCAATTACCTATCAAGAAATATATATCTGAGATACAGTATACATGCAGCCTCTAAATGGTATACTGTAACTGTTCAACTGCTTGTTAACACAAATATCCAAAAGCCAATTATATGACAGCAACTCAGTATTTTTAGTCATGTAGACTTGATCTAGGCAGTTTGCTGAAATCCAGTTTGCTGAATTTTAAACCAAGCATCAGAATAAGACACTTCTCACACGGCCATCTCTAGGGTTTACAGTGAGTGGCCTGAGAAAGAGAAAATATTCAATGAGTACAACTTCTATGGATAAAAATTCCTTTGATGTCAGAGGAGACTTTAAAAATAGACATCTGTAGGAAAAACATCTCTGAATACACACAATATGTTAACCCTTGAAGCAAATGAACAACAGAAACAGAAGGACAGCAAACTGATGCCACAATTATTGTAAAACTCACCATTACAAACCCAACATTGCACAATAAGTTTGTAATAAAATGTTGTAATAATAAAAGTCAATAACATAACATAACACATACATTACAAAGGATAACAATAAGATATGTTAAAAATGACATCTTTGTGTCTTTTTATCTTCTAACTGTGGATTTTGTCACTGTTTTGGAGCACACTAGATTATAGATAACCTCAAGACTAACATATTGCCAGTAACACCTAAAAAACTTTGATTTCAGTGTCGTCTGCATAAAAATATGTTTCTAAAAAATTTGCCCAAATGTAGCATATACGGTGGCATAGAGAGATCAACATGCTGCAATTTAAGAAAAGACGTGCAATCACAAAAATGCAAGCAAACTGTTTGCAAACACATTTTTAAAAAAACAGCTGCCTTTTTTATGAAATGCAAACAAATTTATAAAACGTGCTGCATTTTCTCACAACAAAAGTAATTCACAAAATGCACTGCATTCATTCACAACTCTTTCAGATTTTTCAGCTCGGAACACAGTGGAAATGTTTCAAGGGGATCCTAAAACGTGACAGACGTGGCTATTTAGGTTACGGTTATTTAGGCTAATAAATACTAAAGACAAGGGAACGGGCTAATTGCACAAGATGGTGCCGGTGAGCTTCCAAGATGCAAGTGTGTGCATGTTCACTTAGTCGAAAAAGAAGTAGAGATTTTGCATTTTCGTTACCAAAAATTAGCATGTTTAAAATAAAAAACAAAACAAAGTAGTTTATCAGCGACAGGAGAGGACATAGTCACTACATTGCTGCATACCTCAGTGCACTAATTTGGTTTCATTCTTTCCCTGTTGATGCTGAAGTTCATGCTAAGTGGTTTCTCACATTCCATTGGGATCATGTCTTTTTTTTGTAGCGGTCATTTCTCTGCGTTGTGTTATTATTATTATTTTTTTATTATTAAAAAGAAGCTTCACACAAAAATGGTCATGCTGAGGTGATTTTATTTCACTCTTGCATAACACACAATTAGATGATCTCTCTCAATATCAGCTGAGTCTGTTTTGCGTTTCCTCTCAACAGACATAGCAGTCAAGAGCACAAGCTCTCAATATACACCCACACCTTACAAAATACATGCATATGAGATGTATAATATCTCAGATTGTAAATAGAAATAATAGTAATATAGTAGTAACAATACGATAAATAATCATTCTTAAATTAAAATATAATAATTATTCACTACAGCATTAGTGTTTGTAAGATATTAATTAACATACCTGCATAACTCACACACACACACACACACACACACACACACACACACACTGTAAAACTCAATAAGTTAAGGTAACTCAAACCATTTAAGTTCAAAAACTAATCCATATGAGTAGTGAACTTAATCCGTTTGAGTACACGAAGCAGTTTGAGCACAGTAAAACCCAATTAATGAAAAGAACTCAAGCTGAGTACTGTAAAACCCAATAAGTTAAGGCAAATCAAACCATTTGAGGAAACCTATTGCTACAAACCGTTTGATTAAAAAAAACTAATCTATATGCGTACTGTGAACTTACTCCATTTACATTGAAGTAATGAATTATTTAATTAACTCATTACCTTCAACACTGAGTGTCATGATTCCGCCAGTCTGGTCTTGTTTATTCTTGTTTTGGTGGCGGAGTCCCGACACTACTCCTGTCATGTTTTGTCATTGTGCGTGTCTCTGTATGAGCGCCAATCGTGGGCGCGCTTGGACCCTGCGCGTTCCGCTCGATGCGGGCACGTAGGGTTTGGGCGTGTTCACGATTGTGCACTCTCGTCCGGGTGTTTCTGTTTGTCTGTTTGCAGCATGGTGTTTCAGTCCCAGCATCTCTGTCCAGTTGGGTTTGGTTTCGGTCGGCACTGGGATGAAGCATGCACGCTGCGTGTGTAAGTACACGGTGAGTGTCTTCATTCATTGTGTGCTCATGTCTCGCGTTCAGTCTTCTGTTGGTGTTGTGTTTAGCACGTGGCGCATGTTTACATGCACCGCGTGCTTATGTGTCTGTCATGTGCTCTGCAATCTATTGTCTAGCTCCACCCTTCTTGTTAACTCATTATTAGTTCATTTGGTTCACCTGTTTGTGTGTTGATTTACTACCGTTTATAATCTTCTCATGTCTGCTGTCCTGTGCCAGTTCGTCTTCGTTACACTTAGTTACTCTCCATGTCTCAGCTTTGTTTGTCATCCTCGTCCTGATGTGGTCCAGTCCTGATCCCTGCCAGCCTTCCCAGTCCAGTTTGTTTTGGTTTGTTTGTTATTTGTTTTATTTAGTGTTTTTTTTTTTTTTCCTCTCGGGGTGGTTTGCTTTGCCTTTTTGTTTTATTTTTATTTATAATAAATATCCCTTACTCTGCACCTGGGTCGAACGTGACATTACGAACTGGCCTAAATGAGGCCTAACCCAGCAGAGTAAAAATTGCTCCTTCTCCAGCCGTATTTCCCAGTTGCTGCATCTGCAATCATGCAGCAATGCGGCATGGATCTTAAGGAGTTTGCGGAGAAATTCCGTTAATTTTAAACATGCTTATTTTTGGTAATGAACAATGTGAAATCTTCTTCATAGTTCTATGTAACCGAAAGTGAACATGCACACACTTGCATCTCGGAAGCTCACTAGAGCCAACTTGTGAAACTATACCATTGGAATATTAATTTAAACAAACAAAAAACTTACCTTTCAAAGATTACCTACAACTTCACTGAGCAAGCACAGGGGCGTCCGTCACGTTTTTGAGTCCCCTTGAAACATTGCAGCACGCTTTCGTAAATTGTTTGCCTTGTGAGAAAATACAGTGTGATTTTTCATGTATTTGCGTTGTGAGGATTTGCAGCATGTGTGCTGTCAAACAGATGAAGATCTTTTCTTAATTTGCTGGTGTTTTTTTTGTAATTGCACATTTTAATTAATTGCAGCACATTAGGCTTTCTCAGCCATCGTTCATATACAACAAAACAGTTTTATTCAATATGACAATGAGTTAACTGTAGTCAACTGTCCTCCATTGTCACTTTATTGTTTATTATGAAGCCAATAAATATGCATTAAGTGTGCATGTTGCTATAATATCAATATGGATCAAAATACCTTGCTAAAACTATGGCACAAATCAGTCTTGAAGGTAAAAGCATATCCAACCCATTACTTGCAAGATACCTAATAAAGTGGGATTTATTCATGCTGTAGTGCATGCTAGGAGATCACAAACTCTTAACATCCCATCAACTTAAAAATATATATTTTTTACAGTGCACTGCTTTAAATCAGTTCAGCAGCTATAGAAACAAACATGCATATTCACAATGAACTTCATTTTCATATTAAGATCCAGCAGAGCAACAGGCTCTCATGTATTTAAACATCAGAGGAATATGTTAGGAGAGCAACAAAGCATTACAAGCCAATTAACGCTTGAATTTGCACCAAAGAGGTATTGTGGGAACCGCAAGCTTGGCTGATCAAATGCATTCACTTGAACAGCATGACTGATGGTGCTCGATGAACGCTGCCGCCTCTTGCCGACATTTAAATGACTCAAGGGGCTGTGACAACCCAGCATTCCCTCGCTTCTGCTGGGAAGCCCATATCAAAGCTCTTAATATGTCTTGTCACTGTTGCTGGGCTAATTAGTGCACAGCAGCTGCAGCAGATGGCTACTCACTTTGGGCTGCTCTACCATGTACCTGTCACATTCCCTCTGGCCCGTTACCATCACCATGTTTGATTTCCACAGGTTTAATTGCTTTTTCAAAATCCCCCTCTCTTTGAGAAAAAAAGATAAAAAGGAGAAACATGCGATCAATTTGGCTGTTCTCTCAGGGGCTTGCCTCAATTCCAGTTTAATCTCTGTGGCAAATATAATTTCTGATGGGGGATGTAGGGTTATGATGGATTTCGGGGGTGAGTGGAAACATGCCTCTCATGCTTTATCTGATCTTTAAAGACTAAGTCAACAGGAGGAGTAAACATGGTTAAGAGTGGATATATCTGCGTGAAATGTTGAGCATCGTGTTTGAATGGGATGAAGCCGGCAATGAGGTGAGTCCGAAAAGGTCATTACAAGAGAGACAGCATGAGGAAATTACACAATGTTATTGCAATATTATCACATTTGCATTTATTTGGTTGGTCTTTGCTGAGAACAAGTCAGTTTGTAATGCTTTAAAACAACCAACCCAGCTCATTCTGATTACATACCCCATATACATTTCAGGAGAGCGCCAAGTACACCCCATGCCATGAGGTACATTTTTTGCAGGGGGGGGGTTCAAATCTGCCAGAGGTCGCTGTTTGCACTTTTTGAGATCTCAAATTTCTCTCTGGAGTGTTATTCGCATACCTGTCAACATTGGGATGTGAAAATTAGGGATATGCCCACCATAATAAGGGATATCTCCTACCCAACCACCCCCCACCCTAAAAAAATTTCCCAAATTACTATATATGTTCTTCTGTAGCTGTAAATAAATAGTTAAACGGTCAGTTATATGTTTTATTATTTTTATTTACAAAAAAAATAGTATACATTAGCAGCAAATATATTAGCAAACAGTTTAGCTTATTAAAATTAATAGTTTTTATAAAGAAATAGAATCAAGTTATCAAATCTCATTAATCTTTTCTTCACTGTATAACTTACAAATTCTGATTTAAGTGCAACAAATGAATCTCCTTTATTTGGATTTTACATTTGATTACATTAAATAACAGAGGTGTCACTTTAAAAATGCACACATCTAACGTTATAATGAAACCTTTCCTAACTTTTTAGGCTCATTCACCAAGATCCACATCTTTAGACATTATTATTATTAATTGTGTCAAACATGCACCCAAATTGCGTGTACAGAATCCATTTGGCAAAGTGTCTATTTATCACTATGGAGCACGTCAGCTGACAGTCATACACTATATTACTGTTTTGAGGATTGCATATGAGGGGCGACGAATGAGGGGAATACCACCGTTTTTACCCTGGTGAAAAAAAAAGTATACTAAATTGTATTGCAAATATATTTTTAATTCCAATAGTACATTGAAAGTATACTAACCAAAAAGTATATTTAATTTAAATATATTAAAAGTGTATTATTACCATACTTTTATATATAACTTTTAACACACATAAAAATAATTGTAATTTAGTATATTTTCTAAAAATATATTTCAGAAAAATGCACTTTAATTAAATGCTTAGTTTATTTTTTACAAGTGTATTTATTTAGAATTTGATGATAATATATTTTAGTATTAGTTTAACTATGCTTTGAAAATGAACTTTGTAAGAATGTTCAAAGCACATTATTAAATAAACAGAAGTTGTATACTTTGTTAACTTTTGTAGTAATTTTATTGTTTGTTTTTATTCATGCAATTAAGTTCATTATACTTTGAGAAGGTAATAAAATGTCAAATGCATTCAAAGCCCATTTAAAACATTTTTATTTATCTGTTTAAAATACTTGTAAATAGTGTGCAAACATACACTGTTAAAAAAATCTCCTGAAATTCATAACGTTACTGTATTTTTTACAATAAATTACATTAGTATCTCTTTACAGGGTTTAACTGTAAAAATTCACAGTATGTTGTATTCAAAATTTTATTGTGACATTAAGGGTGGCAGCATGATTACAGCAAATTACTGTAAAAAGAGCTATATGTTTTGCACAGTAGGAATTCAAACTTTTTATTTTAGCATAAAAATTGATATAGTAGTGCAGGCACTATATATATA